>VXBB01012122.1:93738-111475 GCA_013399915.1 Illadopsis cleaveri
TTCCATCTTTTTAGGTTAACTGTCTTTTTTACTGGCCTAGAAACTTTCTCTTATTTGTTTGTTTGAAAAAATAAATCTGTATTTTGGAAAAACAAGTGATGTTACTTGGGAGACAGAAAGGAAATAGATGGAAATAGGTATTATTTTTATTTCTCTCTACTTGAAAGCTTTTAAAGTAAAATGAAACCATCTGAAGAGAATTCACAGTTGGATATTTAAGACTAGGAATTATTGGACAGGAATGAAATAGACTGAGGTGATGGTTTAACAGGCAAAGGGTTCCTTATCTTTTGTGACTTAAAGGCTTTGAAAGCATGGAACTGACAGAAATACATGAGAGAATAACTTCTGATGTGTTTTTTTCCCTTTTCTTTTTTTTTTCCTTTGCCCTTTTCTGGACTGTATTTGCAAATGTAATTTTGTGAGTTTTTTGAAACCATTTTTTTCACTTTTGTTTTAAAAGTTTTGAAGGCCAGAGCCTTCACTGGACAATCCTGGCCCAACTATGATACACTATTTTCTAGGTGTGCCTGTAGAACAGCCTGGGTAGAATAATCTCAGGGAAAACATGCAGCTTCTTGTCCTTATAAACTTCCCATATTTTCTGCTCAAGCAGTGCCTCAACTGTCAGCAAGGTACCCCTTGTCTGTAAGAATGCAGTAGAAAACTGCCATGCATAACAAGGCACAGCAAAGTAACAGACTTCATAGGGATTTACTAAATGTAAATTCTGAAAATCAGTTTGTTAAGAGACTGGGGAAGCTGATAATGCAAAGCAGTTTTGAGAACGTTTTCATGCTGCTGGTTGCAGACCATCCTGATTTAAGCCGGGCCCAGGCCAGCAGTGTTTGTGCTAGTAAGAGTTAATTTAGTTGTTATTAGAATATCATCTGCTGTATCAGTGGGCTTGTGCCCAGCAAACTGTACCAAATCTGCCATGCTTGGGGAGCAAAAGCAAGTTCATGACCTGGGGGACAAGGGAGGCTGTGGGTGAGGATTGTTGGGCTGTGTGGCTACAGATTGTCTCAGAACAGAAAGATACTACCACACTCACCACTTTGAATAGGCAGAGGAAATTACATAACCCAGTAATCCCTATTTTTTTACAGTTCAAACATTTTCTGATGCATCAGGAAGGAAGAGAAACGTGCTTTATTTACAACTCAATTCTTACAACGTTAATGTTCATCCAGTAGTAGAAGACTCATCTCCTCCACTTTTTTCTTTGAAACCCCACTTCAGGCAGGTTCTGTACGTCAAAGGAATGGTCTGTATCATCCTCCCCTTAGTTAGTAACCTCTCTGCAAGGGACCTGGATGCCAAACAGCTGCCTGAGCGGGCAGACTGAAGGCTGTGCCAGAGGCTGGCTGGCTGCTTGGCCAAGGTTCCTGCCCAGCCATTCCTCCTGGGAGAGCAGGCAGGAGACCTGGGAGTGTATGTGTGCATCCTCTGCAGCTGTCCCTGAGCTAGCTTTGCAGGAGCAGTCTGTCTGGAGCATGTGTTCTCTCCTGGCAGTGGGAAGGTAAAAGGGAACATCCCAGCCTGCCCCAAGAAGGACAGAGATATGAATAGAGGTTATTCAGTGCTAGGGACAGCTGCCTGCCTGGAAGAATGAGGGACATAGCCCAGAAGAACCTCTTCATGTGGAGAAAAAGGTAGAAATCCTATGCCTTAGGTGAGAGGGGGAGGAACCACCAGAGAGATGGAAGGAGGCATTGGTATCACCTTCATCAAAATTACAATTGGTCTCTTGTTGAGTCCTTTTCCCATGAAATTTACAGAATCACAGAATCACAGAATGTGTCGGTTGGAAGAGACCTTCAAGATCATCAAGTCCAACACAGCCCTAACACCTCAACTAGGTCATGGTATCAAGTGCCACATCCAGTCTCTTTTTAAACACATCCAGGGATGGTGACTCCACCACCTCCCCGGGCAGACCATTCCAGTATTTAATCACTCTTTCAGTGAAAAACTTCTTCCTAATTTCCAACCCATATTTCCCCTGATGCAGTCTAAGACTGTGTCCTCTTGTTCTATCAGTTGCTGCTTGAAGAGAGAGACCAACCCCCAGCTGTNGCCTAGAGCACTGCAGGGGGTTCTTGGGGCCAAAGTGCAGGACCCGACACTTGGACTTATTAAACTTCAAATTTAGGGGTTTGCTCGCATGCAAACCTGTTCATATGTTCTAGATTTTAATAATTATCTTGCTTTCAGACATTTCCTTCTTCCTCCCAGGAGCTGCTCTCTGGTCACCTCCTTAAGTCTGTATATTACCTATGTCTCTGAATGGTGTTCTATTATCTCATTTTCAAATAGTTCAGGAGTATGAAGACAACAGCCAAAATTCCTAATAATTAAAAAACTCATTATTTTGAGTAATGCAAACATATTCTGCAATAAAATGGCACAGACTAATCTACTTGATCACAGTGTGCCTTTGGCAAAAGTATTTGTGAGACTAAACCCAGTAAAGTTATTTAACATTCTCTAACCTGTCAGTCCTGCGATGCCAAGAAGTAACAGGGTTTTACTGCACTATTGCAGAGGTCAGTGGAGAGAAAAAAATACTGTAGTGGTGTGCAGTAACCCGAGAAGTTAATTGTCACATATCACGGAATGGGAGGATCCAAATTCTTTTAATTTAATCCCTGGTTCTACCTCCTTACTGGAGGCAGAGCAAAGTTCTTCTGTCAACAGAATGTTTGTCAGATCCAAAATGATTTATCGTAGATTTGACTCTTCCTTTCCCCTCAGTTGAAGTTGTTTGGTGGTAAATCCTTCTGGGTGAAACATTTAAGTTAATGCTTCGAAAACTCTTATTCAAAACTTTTTCACTGAGAAGTCATTTAAAATAATATGATGAAATCCAATTTCCATTTTTTAATTTCCCTAGGAAGAGTTGATACAGTATTTAATTCTGAATTTTTAAAGAATAGGTTGTTTCACTTAAAATCTCATGCTGTCTTGCCCTCATCTCTTCCCTGCAATTTCCCTACATGTATCTGCTGAAGGTAAGGGAATCGCACTGTTTCTGAAATCAAACAAGAAGAATTTGTTTTTCTGCAAGCTCTGCTTATCTGAGTGAAAAAACAGAACATGACAATGAAGGATCTGTTAACTGCTTTGTTCCAAACAGAGCTTCCACCTGCAAATTACAATACTTAATTTGTAAGCAGGTTTTAAACAAGGTTTGTATAAATTAAACCTCATGGAGCTGGGACCAATTTGTTCTCTTTAATTTAATTTATTCTGTAAATCTGAGAGAGAATGAAGCAGTGACCACATACTGGTTAAGAAACATGAAAAAGACTATGCCTGAAAGGGAGAATTCTCGTTTTACTGGGATTGCTTTCTTTGATATACAGCCCTTTAAAATACACTAGTTAAGCAAAAACTGTTACTAACACTGCAGATGAGCACAATCATGAAGATATAACAAAATATCTCTGCCACTCAATTTAATTTAGTGAAATTTATTGTATTTGAACAGTCATGAAGATACAACAAAATACCTCTGCCACTCAATTTAATTTAGTGAAATTTATTGTATTTGAACAGTCATGAAGATACAACAAAATACCTCTGCCACTCAATTTAATTTAGTGAAATTTATTGTATTTGAAGGTTCTTTAATCCTATTTATTGTCTCAAATAATAAACAGCACCCTTCTGGGCTGTTGCTGGGTTATGGAATTTTAGATAGTGGGTGCACTGACACTGGAATTGGCATGCTCTGTCAATTCTGACAGGATCTGAGCTGGTTACTGTGTAGACTATGGCATCACTGTTCAATAAAGCTGAGGAGTTGGGATTTCAGAAAAGGGCCATATGATGAGAGGAAATAATTTGGGAGTTGTACCTGAAAGAACATTAATTTGAAGAAAAAGCTGTGTGAATGTATTGGAATGTGCATGTATCTGGTTTTACGTGGAGAAGTGCCTCACTTCCCATGGCTTGTAAATAGAAAAATGCCTTTTTTTTTTCCTTTTTTCTTTTTTTTTTTTTTCTTTCTTCTTGATGCCAAGCATAAACACTTATAAAATGTGGGTGGGGTGGGTGGAGTGGAGGTCTGACAGGCTGTATGTAAAGTCCAGAAAGGTACTCTGTAGTGAAGATCTGTTGAAAGGCATTGATTGTAACAAATGGCAAAATATTTCTTGGGGTTTTTCAACTGTTTTTGCAGGGGTTATACTCATGCCTTTCTGCTATCCAGCATTTGTTTAAATTAAAACTGCTAAGATGCCATAAACAATATTATTTTAGCAAAAATGTTTTTAACTGGACAAAAAGTATATTCAAGTCACAGTTTGTAGTAATATCTTTCAGATCTTGGCCTTTCTGGGGATATTTGATGAGTTCAGATGATTTTATTTGTTCCCTGGAATCATGATCTACTGTATTTCTGATTTTGGTAAATTCTGTTATTGTACTGATTCTGTGTATTGCATTGTGTTCTACACAGAAGAAAGCTGTCTTTCTTAAAAAACAAATATGCTTAACTTTTCATACACACAATAATCACCAAAATATTAATTCTGTTCATGATAAAAAAATGCCAAGCCCTGAAAACAGGATTTTAGTTCACTCATGGATAGCTTATGAAGATCTATACATTCTCTGTCTTGGTGTCTTGTTAACCTTGTTTCTGAAGTTCTAATTGGCACACTGTAAACAATTGGTGATGGTGGTAATAAATAAACTTTCAAAGTTGCTGGCTGGTGATTAGACTGATTAAATATGGATTAGATTCACAATAACCTGACAGAAAGATATTTTATTTTCTGACGTGTTTAAGTTTATGAAGATGTTATGTCACATTGTGTCCTATCACATTATGTTAATTTAGCACTCTGTAGGATTTTGATGTGATGTGCTTTACCTCATTCTAACATTTTCCAACTTCAGAGAAGTTTGTTACCAAGAGGCACAAGACTTTGGTCATTTGATAAAATTTGACACTAATGAACATTTTAAAGGCTACCCAAGTAAAATGCAGTGTGTGTGTATGTGTGTGTGTGTGTGTGTATACAACTATATAATTTGAAAAGTAATTGCAGGAATGGACATTATGCTTCCCAGTAAGAAAAGTCACTGACTATTCTGCTTTCTAAACTTGACTTTAAAACCATTGGTCAATCTTGCCAGACTTCCACAGAGGTCAGGTAAGGTGTCTGAAGAGGAGGAATCAGCTACTTAGTTTTTCGAGTCTAAGGTAATTTATTCTTTTTTCATGTCCTCAGTGTAGATATTTTTTGTTTGAGTCATTGGCAACCAGAATTGCTTTATATGAAATTGACAGGCATCTTGCACAAATGGCCCTGGAAGCCAGTCCTTATTTGTTAAGTTTTAGCTAATACCCATGTGTATGAATAGTTTAAGAAAAACACCAGTAATTTAAGTGACAGAAAAGGGGAATGAATTCAGAGCCTGAAGCAAGAACAGTCCTTTCTTTTGATTACAGTTCTGGTGTCTAAATCTGAATCCAGCATGCCCTGGATCTTTCTCTATTAGTGTGCTGTCAGATATCTCAGGGTGAAATTCATCTCCCTTCTTGTTACAGTACCAGCAAAAAGCAGAGCTAGGAGAAAGATACTGCATTAAAAAAGGAAATATTCTATCTTTAGTCTTCCTTTGTACTATAAACCCAGCTTTCTCCACCTCCAAAAAACTCCCCCCCAATCTCCTGCATTTTCTGTTGTCATGTTTTTCCTACCTGTAATTCCTCTTGAGACATGAGCAGGTCCTTGGCAGTGCAGTCTGAAGTGTGGGAGCTGCATGCATTAGATACATACTGCAAAAAGCACAAAATCTTGCAACAAAAGAGCAGATTTTTGGGAGACAGTACTCAGAAGCAAGGTTATTTTTTCATGTGCTGGGCAACACCTTTGTATGAATCAAAGAAGAGTAGGTCCTGTCCCGAGGGGCAGATGCTCTCTGAAGCTGCAGTCCTGTAGCACAAAGACAGTGTATCCATGGATAGGAAGCACCTAATTTATGCTTCCTTTCAGGAACCTGAAAAGGCACTTCATAGCACTTCACCAAAGAGTTGAAAGGCAAGTAAGTAAAAGAGACTTGATTGCAAAATACCACCAGTGGAACTTGGATTGGACTGACAGTGTGAAACATTTGTGCAGAGCAAAATCTCTTAATGGATGTTGCTTGTAGTTTGACATTTGTAATCAACTGCCATGGATTAAAGAACAGCTTTGCTGTCTTGCCTGAAGACTGTAGAATCACTGTGAGGGAAAAGGTGTACAGGTTGCAAAGTAAATTTTAATGGTTACAGGTGAATAGGACTGTAATGAAAGGATAAAATCTATTGCTCAGAAAAGTGAATTGCGTGTGCAGCCAGCAGAGGTTCCCTTTTCGTGAGATTTAAGCACTTCAGGCAACCAACAGGATTGTGTGTGTCTTCTCTGCCAGTGGCAGAACTCTTTAGCCAGTGAAAATAAGGGTTGTGTTGATTAACACATTAATGTTGAACTGGTGGAAGTGGCTGAACTGAATCTGTGCAGCAAGACTTGAGGATACACAAGTATGTGTTTTGTGAGATCTATGTGCTTTCTGAAAGTAGTACCTTATACAATCACAGGTTTATTGGGATGCTTCCCGAAAAGCTTGCAATATTATAGCAAGAAAATATAAGCTAAAAAATTTAGAATTGTTGTAAAATTAATGGTTCCTGTTATCACCATAGACACAGATCACTTGAACGCTGAGAAGAGAATCAGTTTTAGAACTTTTTCTCTTCCTATCCTCACCGTGTTTGCTTCAGGCTAATCCCAGGTATTTTCCTTCACCTTTTAGAGAAAATGACAGTAAGGACTATTTTGCTAGCTTTTTAAAATTTTGTTGTGTTGGCCTCTTCAGTTTGTTCATAAAATTATTTTCTTTCTAGCTTGATCTCTGTGAGACTGCTGAGCTCAGAGGATACTCAAAAGGCACAATTAATGGCAAATTATGTCAGCACAAGTGAGTCTGGAGTCAGTAATAAGCAAGGGAAAAAGAAACTGGGTATCTACAGACAAACAGAAGTTCTTTAGTGCTCAGTTGCTGGTCAAAGCCAAGAGCAGCCAGTAAAAGGTGTTATTAAAATATTTGACACAAAAAACCCTATTAAAATATAATCTAAATTAATTCACAGCATTTATAAGGGCATATAAAGCAATCTAACTATAGTTTTTAGGTGAATTCCTAGTTCTTTCTCTCTGTATATATAGGGTTGAATTTGGAAAATTTTTTACTTATGTTGATGAGATGGTAATAAGTGATAAAAAGAAAATTTGTGGTAGATTTAAAGTTCCTCATGGAATGTACCATTTGAAGAACAAAATGCCAGTGGTGTAAGCTTGCCCCTCTGTTTATGGCCTTGTCTTCTTACAGTATCTTACACTTGATGTTTCCAACACGAGCCTGAAAACTGCACTTCAAAGAGGGATGCTGAGACAGGGAGGGATTTATGTCAAATGTAATGCCTAAGTTGTTTCACCTTCATTGTAACTAATTCCTGTCTTGTCAGCTTTTGGGTTTTATTAGTTCGTATTTTCTGTCCTTTTAGATAAATGTATTTTCAGCCTTTTTGAAAAGGGCAGGACTGGTCTTTTGTTCCAATTTGGGGCTGACCTCTAGGGAAACTATGCCCTGGATAGATGTTCTTTCTGCTCTTTGTACTTGGCAGTGTTTCATGCCAGAGGTCACACCTGCAGCCAGGTTGTTGGTCACCAAGAGGATGTTCCCAGTTTGTGCAAGCAGCACTGTCAATATTGGTTTTAAATGTTACTGTAATGTGAGATCCTGATTTCAACACTAAGTCCAAGAGCTCCTTTTCTCAATGAATTTGTTTTGTGGAAATAGAATGCGTTGCTGAGGTGAATTCCATGTTCTGTTATCTAATAGAGCCTTCTTTTTTCCACCTCAGTTCAGCTTCTCTTGGGTAAACTTGCCCATACAGTTAAGTGTCCTCTTAATGTATGGTCCTATGGGGCATGTTTCACTGATGGACTTACACCTGTTCTAGAAAGTCACCCCTGACTCCTGTGAACCTTTTAGACTGGGAATTAACTTGGTTAATGGTGTCAAAAGGTTTAGAGAGGTCTGGAAGGGTCAGAGCGGTGCTTGCTTATCATCTGTTGATGTGAGGAGGCCATCTGGAAATCCTTTGTCTGCCCAGAGCCTGGCCTGAATCCAGGCTGCAGGACAATACACTGGATTCAGCTGTGAGCCCTTCTGTAGCTCTTAGCTTGTTTTCCCATGACTTTTAATCAAAATGATATGAAGTAACAGTTTGGCTGTGATCCATGTATTCTTGCTGCTTTTTCTGAAGGAAAACTCTCACTTCATAGAAATATGTTTTTGAAGGATGAAAGTAAAACTCCCTCTCCAAGTCAGACATTTGCAGTTGTGACCAGCTAGAAGGGAAAGGCAGGTATTATCTTCTTAGGTGCACACTCTGAGCCCAGGGCTGTGGGTTTAGGATCATTCTGAGCCTAAAGTGCTGTCTTTGACTTTTCCCACTGGATTTTTCTAGTTCTTTTTGAGCCACTGTACATTTACAGGCACTTCCACAGTAGAACTCTATATTCTGGAAATAAGTTTGTTCCTGCTAACTTTACATGACTCTTGGTTCTTGTTTTGGAACAGAGAACAACCATTTCCTCTCATGTTCTGTACATTACTCAACACTTCAATCTGTGAATTGAAAATGTTTTTACTGTTATCTCTGAAGTTTTCTATTGATAGAGAAGAATTAATGTCTCACATAATCCACATCCTTTGCATTTCCTATGTTAAAAGAAAGGCAGTATAACATCTTATTTTTGGTGTAGGCTGATGATGGGTGAAAAACTCCCCTGGCAGAATAAAGCAACCTATCAAAGGGTTTTGATGTCAAGTCTTAAAAATGTCTTTGCTTCTTCCAGCCTTGTTATATTCCATACCTCTTCATAAAAGCAATTTGTTTTAGTCATGGGAGTTGTTTTTTCTGAGTTCTAAAACTCTGTTATCCCGTGGGGGTGGTTCAGCTTTACCCAGATATCCAATTGGGAGCCCAGTGGGAGTGGCCCTAGCAAGGCACCCACACTGAACTGGGAAGACATCTGAATTTCTGTGTGGAATGGATGGATGTTCTCTTTCAGAAGTGAGGGAGAAGACACTGTAATTTTCCAAAGAAAGAAAATTTTTAAAAATGCTGGTATTTCATCTTGGCATTCTTTCATCCAACTTCCTCATTATGTCCCACCTGCTGACTTTTTTTTTTTCAAGTGTACAAATGTGTAATTAATATGTAATTAATTTTATTGAAGACACTCCCCTCCCCCCACCCCCAAGCAAAACCTAAACCCAGACTACTGTTTTTCATACAGACTGGTCCTACAGTCCTCCCAGTGAACAAGGGATTAACTTCTCTTTACATAGATGATTCAAAAATGCTATGTCCTCATATCAAGCACTGCCCCCTTGCTCAGCAGCTGTCCTGTGAACTTAGAACAAAAGCTCAGCTTCTGCATTTGGAAGTGAGCATGAAAGGAAACCTGAAGACAAATTAAAGAAACTCAGGTAAGAGTGAGCAGCTCTTTATGTAGCTGAAGACACTGAGAACTTCCTGTATAACAGAACAGTTGTTTTACATGGTAAGCCAGAGTCCTGTATTACTTGATAATCAAGGATAATGCAATATGAGTTTCCAGAAATTTAAAAAGGAACAATGGAGTTCACTTACTCACTTTTCAGAAATTTTCTTGAACTGAAACTGGACCCTTGCAGTAGTTACTGAACCCCTGCAGTTCAAACACCTAAATTTGGCATGTCCCTGTATTTTGCATTCTACTTCCTCTGCTTTTTTTTCCAATTAAAACACTAAGGGAAAATCTGACGTAAAGCAGTTGAGAATGACCACTATAAACTTTTTTCTACTATGCAAATTGTGAAAATGTTTGCTTGACATACTGTGATTTTTACTTGACCTTCTTCCATACACTGAGTAAAGAAAAAAAATGGGGATTATTGGGAAACAGTATTTTCTTTCCTGAAAATTTAGAATGCGGAAATAAGTCAATACATATATGAAGTATTTTGCAGGGTGTATTTTCACTTCAAAGTGCAGTGCAAATATTGTTGGTAATGGATTTTTTTTTTACCTGGCATTTGTGTTGCATTTATTGCAATTTTTTTACCTGGCATTTGAGTTGCACTTATTACAATTTCTGAAAAATTTAAATTAATATACTGTGATGAAAATCTTTCTTCAAGAGAGTCTGGGTTTTTAAAGAAAATTTTTACTTAAAATTTAAAACTTAGTAGTGTCTCTGTCTAAAATTGATTTAGATGGAATGAAAATTGGGTTTAACAAAAGCCTATCTGGGCTGCAAAAACCTGTTGAAAATCTGAGTGCTCAATAAACCCTCGGAATTAATTAAATCACTCTAGTAAAGACTTTGAATTTAAATTCACTTTCTATATTCAGTTTTTTCTTATTAAGTCTGTTTAACAGTACCTTTTGACAAATTTATTTTTATATAAATTTAGCAGAAAGAATATAAAATGCAGTGTGAGATCCTTTACTTCAGAGACCCTGGGTATGGCAGGTGTGAGTCTGTGATTGCAGCTTCCTGGAGAGGGAGAGAGGAGCTTTGTTTCAGCACACAGAGGAAACCTGCCTTCAGTGGTTCTTTCATCCATCCATCCTTTCAGGAGTGTTGAGAAGGTGAGAGTTTGGGCTCCCCCGTGGCCCAAAGCACTTCCTCTTGTCCTGCTCTCAGTCCTGCTGCATGGCTTTACATGTGGCATGTGGGGAATTGGTCATGGGGATGGGGAATGGCTCTGCTGGAGTCTGCTTCTCTCTGGCAAGGCTCAGGGCTGTCACTGCCAAACCATGGCTGGTGATCCATCTCTCCTGATCCTGGGATTCAGACTGTCTGCTTTTGCTTCTCTGTACATTGGGGAACCCTTTATGATGGGGTTCCACTCCCATCAGCTTGGGCAATGGCTTAATAATTGTACAGGAGAGTATTGGCTACCATGGATAAAAATACAGGTTACATTTTGTAGAGGTCTTTATTGTTAGCAGCATGGTTTTGTAAAAAAGGGATGGAGCACTAGGGAAGTAGATGATGTTTTATGTCCTTTTTAGGTTTGGAGGGTTTGTTAGTTTTTTTTCTTAAGTTTACTAGCTGAGAAGCAAAATAGGCACTGAAATTATGGGCTAATGAGAATATCTGCTGCATATTTTCCAGAATTAAGACTTCAGCTGTAATCAAATTTGATGTGATAAGGACAGTTTGTTTTGCAATATGAGGTCAAATGATCCCTGTGGTGTCTGATGCAAGAGTGCACAAAGCGTGGTCTCCTTTCAGTCTGTGCTTCATATACTCAAAGGATTGCAGACAAGATTATGGGGATGGTGGAAAATCTTGTCTGAAGCCTTGCTGAATCATATACCTGCCAGGTCTTATCTGTCCTGCTTTTTTCCTCCCCTTTTTTCCTGTCGCTTTCCTCCCTCACCCTTTTTGTAAGATTTCATGTTTTAAAATTTAGCTATTCACTCAAATCCTTGAGGGAGAAAAAAAAAAAAAAAAAAGAAGCCAAATAGAGTTTGAAAAGCCACTGAAGCGATTAGATCACATTTAATTCTTTTTATATAGTAGACCAAAGGATCAAAAATCCTCTTATTCTACATTGAAGTTGCTCTGTGCTCCTGTGGTTTTTACTTGCTTCACAAGTTACAATAATTCTTGGTGTTTTTTGGGTTTTTTTAATGGCAACAAAAAATGTTCTTTCTGTATGATGATTGTGTACTAGAACTATCAAAAAAGAAGTGTAAAACTGTCAGGGCAAGATCTTCTAATACCAGCTAAAATTTGTTTTGTTGCACTTCAGAGAGTAATAAATGACTACCTTTTTATTGGGGCAGGTGTTCTTAGGAAGATCAGCATCACACTTCAGGCAATGAGAAGGGATATTTACATGGTATGTGCCACATTGCCAGCAAACCATATTTTACTACAGCTTCTGTGTTCCCAGTCTCACAGCTTTCCCTCTTAATGTTTAATAGGAAAAGTAGCAGGATCCAGCACATTAGTGCTCCAGCATTACAAAATGAGTTTGGAAACTGCACTAGGGTTGCTAACAAATATTTTTCAAATACCTAATTGCTGTTAATAAGTCAGCACTAAGAAGGCACTGGACAGTTGTATCAAACAATCACATGGCAGTTGTAGAATTAAAAAGTGTTGTTTGACTATAAATGTTGGGGGGGGAGCAGTTGTGCAGTCCTAGTCAAACTCTTCTTCTGCAAAACCAAGGAAGATGGAGTCCTGCACCTGCACACATTGCTCCTTGTGATCTTATCTCGGCGTTTTTTCATGTGTCCATTGGAAATTGTGTGCTGAAGTGCTGCTAATTTAGCTCAAGTCTTGGCGCCCTAGAGATGGGAAGTGGTGTAATGTGGGCACAACCACAGGAGCAGGGAGAGCTGCTTTTCCAAAGTTTGTATCCAGCGATTGCAGACTTCTGCTACTTGGAGTAGTTAATGAGCTGGTGTTACCTGCTCTTATTCCAGGGCAGCAATACTTGAGTTAGATTGGTTTATCAGCACAGTGCATTATAGTCTTTTAAAATAAGTCTTTCCATGGGGATGGATTTTTCCCAGGATGGCCACTGAAATATTCATCCAATGCAGTAATGTCAGTTTGCTTGTTTTTCTGCTATCACTGCTTTTACTGATGTGAGGAAGGACATTGTTATGCCATTTACAGTACCTGAATTAATTTTTTGTTGGCTAGGACTATTTCATTGATTTGAATCCTCTCCTTTCTCAGTTAGTCCTGCTCTGCCCTATTTAGTATAATACCTTAAATATCTATTCAGTTTGTGATGCATTCCTCTTTGTGAAAAAAGACCAAGGGCTGTCTTTATGCCCCTAAGTGCGCCGTAGCTGAAGGGGACAAATGTCATCAGCTCTTCTGCTGAAATTAGTGGCATCGACAGCCTGCTTCCATCATCCAGTGTGTATCCAGCATGTGTCATGTGCAAATAGTGAAACGTGAGCTGGGAAGTGTACCTTGGAGCTTATGGAATGCAACTGCCAGGTCCTGCTAAATCAGGGATTCTGTGTGCTTTAATAACAGCTGCCAGCACACACACTGGTGGATGTAAACTGCCATCTTCTACCACTCAAGTTTCCCCACAAAAAGTAGTCTGGCTGACAAGGTCATTTCCAGGTAATCCTGAAGGAGAGGAACAGTACATTTTAAATGTCATTACTTTTTAGTGCTTTGCCATTATCTGATGACAAAACTAGTTATTCTTGGAAAAGGTTTATTTAAACAGTAATTCTTTAGTACCTCATGTTGAGAGTATTCTCAATGGGATCAAATAATGCCTTATAATATTAATCAATAAGGAGAATGAAATCACCCTCAAGAGCATAATTGTTGGTACAGCAACTAGTATGCAGCAGAAATTATTGTCAGGTACAGACAGGTATGGATGTTTTCAAAGGGCATCATTAAAAGCAGCAGATGAAGCTGAAATTTATGATCTTGGTATAGTGACTTTGAACTGAAAGTGGTGAAGTCACTGAGCAAGTTGCAAATCATCCATGATTTTATGAATCCCAGCTCCCTGTCTCAAAGTCTAATTGTGTGGAAGAGCCCCAAATATTGTCCGTTTTTCTGTTCAGTTGAAAACACAACTCCTGCTAATCAGGAGTTGCAGTGCTCTTCAACATCCAGAGGTCTTGACATGCTCAGTGAAAGGAAGGGACAAGGTACAGAGGGCAGTTGTTTTGGCTTCAGTCAGTTCTGCCTTGCCTGAGAGATGTGGAATTGGGAGGAAGGTGTTTGAGAGGGAAAATCCAGCTCAGGCCCTCTGTGTAAGCAGGAAAGGCAGGTGTTCCTGCTTTTTCTCACTGCAGTCATCACCTGAAATGCTAATGATTCCGTTTTTCAGAGCAGTAACTAAGGCAGTTTCTTCCATCCCTAAATTAATAAACTTAGTAAATCATATCCAGCATGTTCTTTAGTGGAAAGTTTCACAATTTACACTAATACTTACAGGTCCAATGAGATCTGGGATCCTGCTCTCTACTTACAGTACAGCAGAGCTTTCGTTGGCCGTATAAAAATCGGCCCAGACATATAGCAGGTATGGTTCAGTTTTGTTGCACCTTGGCATGTATCACTTCACAGCGACAAATATAAATCCCAGTTCTGATTTTGGATTCCTAGCCAAAGGCTGTAGTAAGTTTTGTTCTCTCATACAATTTGGGATGCCTCTTTTGAGATGCACTTTCCCATAGGACTCCAGGTGCCTTGTGTGCAAGGCAAGTTCTAGAGGTACTTTAACACAGCATTAAAAGCTGTAACAGGTCCTTATTTTCATTTCATCTTCCATTCTCACTGGGGCATTGTGCTCTCCTGGACTTTCCTGTAGTTGTTGCTTTATGCTTCTCAGCTGCCCATAGGGAAGAGAAATTTTCATTGTTTACCTTTGGTGCCAAAACTTGCAAAGGGACCTTGTTTCTTCTGAAGAAATGCATGCTGAGCTTCCCAAGTTCTTCATTATGCAGTACAGTTATTATGCTCCATTCACTCATCACCCTCAGTCTTTAAGTGCACATATAGGCACAGAACTTAGTGGAGTTTTTGAACTGTGTTCATGATAGTCTGTCAGCTGGGTGCTGAAACTGCTGAACTTTGCACAAAGTAGTGTAAGCATTTTCCCAGTTAAGGCAAAAAAGCTATTTTTAAGGATGTTTTTAACAGTTCTTTGCTCAGTATTAAACTGTTAGTTTTTTAATAGGAAGACAAGACTCCAGCTGCATCAAGCTTAATGTAGAAATTACTGTATAGTTTTATGACGTGCATTATTCAGCAAGCCTGACAAGATGATACTAATGCTCTCTTCTGGTCGTAAATTCTGTAGAATGCTTAGATACCACATGGTTATAATGTTGGCATAAATATGCTGGTGGATACAGATGCAATTAATTTTTAGATGTTTCTTGTAATTATGCCAGTGATAGATATCTAAATTTGTCCATAATCTACTGGAGAAAATGTCCCACTCTATTATTGCTTCCTGTAAAATTTAACGGCTGCAGAGTCTGAAGTTGTGGTTCTGCTGTTGTGTTTTTGTTCTACCAGTTGTACTTGTGTAGACACTAAAATTACAAGCTGAACTGCACACTAAGGCATGCAGTTTGGTCCTGGGCATCACAGCCTGAGTGCTTGAGAAGGGCCCTTTGGAAGGGCAGACTGCTGGGGCTGATGGCATTGTTAGATCATGGGCCTGAAGTGCCCCAGGTGAGAACAGCAGAGGAGTGAAGAGGTAGGCATTGAATTTTGAGGCTGAGCATAGTTTCCTGAAGGTCTGTTTCTGAATTTTGGGAGGATACACAACTTCTCTTGTCCTTTCTGAGAAGTTGTTTGTGCTGCTGTTCTAAACTAGGTTTTAACTACCAGTGCATCTCAGTGGTTTTCAAAGGAAGGAGTGATGACCTCATGACAAGTTTAAGTTCTGGCCTATTTTTCT
Source organism: Illadopsis cleaveri (assembly GCA_013399915.1). NCBI lineage: Eukaryota > Metazoa > Chordata > Aves > Passeriformes > Timaliidae > Illadopsis > Illadopsis cleaveri. Next base: position 109,273 of record VXBB01012122.1, read on the forward strand.
TTTTTAGTTGCAAAAAACTATGGTGTATATATTTTATGTTGTGCTGTCAAAAACACCTTTGGAGATGCAAGAGATGAAAGTTGGTCAACTGACTTATCCATTTTTATTTTGCTGTAGCTCTTGACAAAAGCAGGGACATCATCAGGGCAACAGCACTTCAGTTGCTTTTCATTTGCTTGGATGCACTTTGTAAGCAGCTTTCAGAAGTAGGACTGTTTCAGCCAGAGCATTAGGCATGTGGAACCTCTGGGAGGACTACCACCAGGTGCTGCTGTTCTACCTGTGAAAAGAAGTAAAGAAATAAGATGATGGTGGTGGACTTCATCCATGTGGGATGCAATCAAACCTTGTATAATTCAAACTATTACTGGACTGAATGAATGAAGTTCAGAGAATAAATGTGGACCATGTCCTTTTATTTATTTTCCCTTCAGAGAGAATTACAGGAAATGCAGGGGAAAGAGATCAGCCACCTGACAGCCTTTGACCCATGCTGGGCTTTTTGTCATGCATGTTTTGGCAGTCTGACACTCATTCAGTCTGATTGCCACATGGTAAATTAAGTGTTTCAATTTTTTTAAAGCACAGAAAAGATATGAATATTCTATAAAAGGAGTTCTGCATAAGCATCACTGTTTCTTTAGCAAAGAAGGCATTTTTCTCTTCTTCCTTTCAACCAAAAGGACTTGAAATTTGTCACTTTAAATGGAAATTTGAATACTGATGCATTAAGTTGAAGGAGATTAGCAAAGCAATAAGTGTTAGAAAATTATGTACTCTTCAGTGTGCAGTCTTTGTCAAAGCTTTCTGTGTCAATAAAATGCTGTGTCCAAAGATGAACTTGCCTTGGAATTTGGAAAAAAATACTGATTTTTGCATTTGAACAACTGGTAGGCCTTAGAGAAAAACACCTGGTCATCTTTCTTTCTGATGCTTACCTTCATAGAGTGTATATTTATAGCCTTACTGTTGCAATAATCTTAAACAACCAGCCCTGAAAATAACTGAAGCATGACTTTGTTGCAATTTATCCTGCTTGCTGAAAGGGATTAAACAATATAAATCAAGGGTTAGTGGAAGCATTGCCTTGGATTTTGGATGCTTTTCAGGACCTCTTTTAGAAGGCTCTCTTTGAATTTCTTTGATAAAAATGCACTCCAGGAGGAAAAAAAAAAATCACTTGGGATCTGTCTATTATTCTATGAATGTTATGCTGATAGCAACAGGATACAATGGGTGTCAAAAGAGCCAGGTGCAAGAACTGCTGTCTGGGGGCACAGCAACACTGCACACGAGTTCAGGTCCACGTGCCATTTGGTGATTGGTGAGGCTGGTGCCAGTTAGAGTTTTATATGGCATAAGGACTGGAGAGAAAGCCTGAGCTTGTCTGCTGTCTGCTTGTCTCTGTTGGACAAGAGAATATTAAAGGAATTGTAACATTTACTTGGAAGCACCATCATCTATAACCTACTCTATCTTTTGATTCTGCTGAGGCTGACAAGGAGTAATAGTATAGAAAGGAGGAGAAAAAGGAAAAGAGAAGAAGAGATAGTGAGAGAAAGGCTGAAGAAGAAAACAAGTGGTTTACTAAGAATAAAAGGTATTGGGTTAAGAGCAAAGAAATGAAAGAAAATGTTTCAATTAAGTGTTATATTAATCGTTACATTAAACTTACTTTCTTACCCATTCCTTTTACCTCTTACATATGTCAAAATAATCTCTTACGTGTATCCTGTTTATGTTTACCCATGTAACATCTCATGTGAGTCTTGAAACAATATAACCTGTGATGTGAGTTCTATATTACAGAGAAAAAAGCAGCAAAGATAAACGAAGCACCAACCCCAGCTAAATTAATGCCAAGCCACAGTCACCAAATATGCTGCACCTTCTGGCCTAAAGACTGCAAGAAAATGTTCCTTAAAAATTAAAGTGCTACAAGAAAGGCATGAAAAAATTAAAATGGACAACAAAGACTGGTTCAATGAACTTTTTAAGGGCTAGACCCTATCCTCATATGTACTCTCCACATCTAAAACTGTTCTTGGTAGTGTTCTTGGTAGTTAGAATTGTTTCCTCTTGTATGTTTAAACTCATGTATAAAACCTTAGAAAAACCAATTTTTCTTTACAAAGACAAGAGTGGGAGATTTAGAGGTGGTTTCCCTGGGGAAGAAGAGAACCCTGGACAAATGTGTGAGGAA
>VXBB01012126.1:0-13974 GCA_013399915.1 Illadopsis cleaveri
TAAACTACAACCCAGGACACAGATTATGAGCGAGTTTGACCTGTCTCAGAAGTTGTTGGGACAGAAGCATGTCTCCTCTTGGCACTGTGATTGCCCATGCCACACCAGGTGTTCAGAGGAAATATACCCTCCACACATCACAGGAACAGTGCGATACAGAATCAGGGCATAGCACTGATTATCCAATGAGTCAAAATGGGAAAATCCAATTTACCAAGAAATCTGGAAGAGATTATGGACAGGCCAAAAGGCTGAGATAGCATTGCCAGAGAAGGTGACTCAGACGAGATAAGGATACCACGATTGGAATAGCTCAGGTAGACCTAGACTGGGAGCAATAGATTGAGCTATTTTTAGCCCGATGGGCCCATGGAAGATCAGAACACATAGGAAGGGATGCAACACACAGATGAGCTTGTGATCGAGGGGTGGACAGAGGCTATCACACGGGTTATCTACTCACCAACGTGAAACATGTGCTGCCATCAAGCGAGCCACATGAGTTAAATCTCCTTGGAATAGAGGATGGCTGAGTTTCCTATATGGTGAGGCCTGGCAAGTTGACCGCCTTGGACCACTGCCGTGAACACACCAAGGTGAGAGCTACATACTCATCATGGTAAAGGCAACATCTGGCTGGCTGGAAACCTTGCCTGTAAACCATGCCACTGCTCAAAACACCATCTTAGGCCTTGAGAGGCACATTTTATGGCAACAGGGTACCCCAAGGAGAATTTAATCTGACAATAGGACTCATTTTTGAAATTACTCTTGGGCAAAGAAACATAGCATTGACTGGATATATTACATTCCTCATCACTCACAAGCCTCTGGAAGGACTGAGAGGTATAATACACTGCTGAAGATTATGTTAAGAATGTTAGGTAATGGGACATGGAAGAATTGGGGTGTAAATTCAGCCGAAGCCACTTGGCTGGTGAACCCCAGGGGATCTGCTAACCACTATGTCCTGCCCAAACTAAACCCCTACACACTGTGGGAGGAGATAAGGTACTACACAAGGGGTAGTGGCTGGGGAGGTCTGTGTGGATTTCTCCTCCCACAAGAAAAGGAAAACTCATTTGTGGGATTGTCTTTGCCCAAGAAGCAGGGTGTACTTTATGGATAATATAGAAGGACAGGGAGATCTGGTGTGTGACTCAAGGAGATTAAACCTTGGGGGAAAAATAATCTGTAGTGTATGTTACAAGAAGTAAAATAGCAGGAATGACATGAACTGATGAAAAATTAATTTTAAGCCCAAGTCAAGGATCTGGAGGGGTGAGGGAAGCCCATGAAATGAGAAAATAATATCTATTCGTGATAGGACAGGGGATAGTAGTTAAGGGAAATGTACAGATCTGTGTGTTGGATATAGAGATGGTTTAAGAATGTTTAAGTTGTATGGGTTAGTAAGAAGAAATTTCAGTAATGTTGAATAAATCCAATGGAACAGTTAGAAGATATATAAACTATATGGCATCTGAGTATGATGCAAATAGCATGGAATAAGGATTAGTGATTAGTGTTTGGCAAATATGACTTCTTAAATATATTACTATCCATCAGGCAGTGAAAATTGTTATTTTTTCTCTTTCAGTGCTAGTTGGTAGGATGCTGAAGCTCAAGAGAAATCCTACTATTGGAAAGGAGTGCAGATTTTACAAGAATGACCAAAAAAATTACTAAAGATTTGACTATTCATAGTTGATTCACATGGAAGATTTTCTTTCCTGGAATGAAATGTAATAGAGGGGAAGGTACTGAGATACTACAGATTTCAGCTAATGTAGTTTCATTATCACACATTCATGAATCTTATTAGAAAGAGAATGATTTAAGGAAGAGATCTTTATCTTCAAAATTTATCAAATTTCCAAGAGGTTTCATGGGAGTAAAATGGATTTTGATTTTGAGACTGTACATTGAGGAAGAGATCAGTATTCCCTTAAATAAATAAATACATACATAAATAAATAGATGGATAAATACATTCTGCCATGGATGACAGCCTTCTGTCACATCCGTGTTTTGCTTTGTGAAATTATTTCTTGTGACTTCTGTTTACTGATTCTTTAGCATATACTTTTAATTGTAGTAACCTAATTAAGTTGGTTTTCTTTTTCAATATTAGTGATTATCTTGATTAATGAAATCTTGTGAGGCAGCAATTTATTCCTTACGTATACTTCATGATTCATTGAAGTATAGAAAATAAATTTTAAAACCCAATGAAATTAAAGTATCCTATTAAGAATATAAAATTTTATACCACCAGTGGTTTGATTTTTCTGCTTAATTTTCTATCATTCCATGCAAACTTTAGATTTCTAAATATGGCCTCTACATCCTTTTCACATTGACGAACAATTCTTAATCCTTGTTTTACAGCAACACCCTAGAGGAGTGTTTCATTCATTATGATAGGTAATTTTGATCCTTTGGTTTAGACAATATTTTATATATCTTATGAAGATGCATACTATTTATTTTTATAGACAAATTTTGAAAATTATTCTTAGAGGATTAATTCTGCACTTAAGCACTACTTTGCTTCAGCATATCTTCAGTATTCCTCTTCCAGCACAAAACCAAGTTTAGCCTAGTGACCTCCTTCCACACAAATACCTTCCACACCCCACATTTTGCATACTGTGCCATGGGTTGCACATCTGCAAACATAACAGCTAATGTTACCAGATAGGTGGTGCTATGATTCTGTGTATCAAAGGGAAGACTTCAGCCATAAAAGCTGACAGTAAGTTCCTCTTCACATTTTATTCTGAAAAGCAACTGGCATTTTTTCCCTTCTATGCTCTGAGGGAGTTCACAGAATAATAGGTGAAATGTCAAGAATAATTAAGAAAAATGATGGTGTTATATAGCAGCACAAGAAATTCATCGTTTCTGCTGTGATCTTCCTGCCCACCTTCCCTTCTGCTTTTAAATGTCATCTCTGTTCTCAAATTATTTAGGATAGGCCTTGAGAGAGGGTAGAATATTTTTTAGGTAATTTAACACTCTCCTTGGGTTGAATTCCTGATGTCTATTTTTCTTCATACCCCTCCAGATAAAAAGGCTTCTTTTAATTCCGTTTCTGTGTTCAAGTGTGATAAAAGTAGGTGGAGTAGTTTATTTATTAATAATAATTAAGTAGAAGGGAGACCAAGACCTTTTTCTTCCTCCTCTCCTGAAAATGGTTTAATATATTTTATTTTACCATCACTCCACTGTCTCTGTTCCCAAATACATACCCTGAGAAAACTTTTGCCTGCTCATTGGAAATAAGGTGTCCAGAACACACTAGAACAATGTTAATTTGAAAGACTTCAGAACTCAGACTTGCTTCAATTTTACACCATAAATTTGTTGTAAAGTATTTAACAATAATTACTACTTATATGTTGCTTTCTACTGACAGGGAGCAGGATTTCAGCCTTTATTTTGTAGAATTATAAAAGAGATAAAATTGACTTTGTGTATTTCTAAAAACTATTTTCTATAGTATAAATCTAAATGTATTTCCCTTTCTCTGTGGAACTTGAGTATTTCGAGAAGAAAATGAAGAAAAAAAAAAACAGCAGGAGAAACTGAACATGAATATCAAATAACTGTAGATATTCTACACGTGGGCAGAGACCACACACATAAATTATGTAAAACTAATTTATTTTTTTTTTCTTAATATTATACAATTGATTACTGGGACTAAAACTTTTTTTTTTTTCTTTTTTAGTTTGGTGTTTTTTTTTTTTTTTTAGGGTTTTTTTTCAGCTTTCCCCTTAAGATTTTTTCTCACCTGTTTTCCTGCAGAATCCTTGAACAACTCCATCTTACTTTTTCTGCAGTCTCGCCTTTTTTTACCTTTCATGGTGCTAGCCTATGCAGTTTTGTCAGCACTCTTTCCCAAAGTTTTGGCAATTTTTCTTGGATGCATGAGCCAAGATTATGCCATTGTGTTGCATTAAAATTAGGCTTTGGATCACAGAAACTTGACACTCTAGGAGGATTAAAAGCACTTCAGGCTATTTTGACAAGAGACTCAATTCTATTGCCTCATCATCGCTGTTTAATGTCATTTGAGATGTCCTGAGGTGTCAAATACAACTTCATGGGACAGATGTGATGAGACTACAAACACAAACTCTCAGTGTGCCCAGGTAGCCAAGAAGGCCAGTGACATTCTGACGTATATAATAAAACTAGTGTAGACACCAGGACCAGGGCAGTGATTGTTCCTCTGCACTGGGCACTGTCGAGGGCACACCTAGAGTGCTGTGTCCAATTTTGGGCCCCTCACTGCAAGAAATGTATTGAGGTGCTGAAGCAAGTCCAGAGAAGGGCAACAAAACTGGTGAAAGTCTAGAGAGTCAGCCCTATGGGGAGTGGCTGAGGGAGCTGGGGTTCTTTGGCCTGGAGAAAAGGGGGCTGAGAGGAGACCATATCACTCTCTACAACTGCCTGGAAGCAGGCTGTAGACAGGTGGTTGTTAGACTCTTCTCCTAGGGAAGTAGCGACAGGACAAGTGGACATAGCCTAAAGCTGCACAGCAGGAAGTTCAGTTTGGACATGAGGAAGAATTTCTTCACAGAAAAAGTTGTCAAGCACTGGAATGGATTACACATGGAGATGGTGGATGCACCACTCCATGGAGGTGTTCAAGAAAAGTCTGACTCTGGCACTTAGGGCTATGGTTTAGTGGACAAGGTCAATCAAAGGTTGGACTTGATGATCTTGGAGGTATTTTCCAACCCAAATGATTCTGATGTATGAAAATCGATCAGATAATTTGATATGTGTATTTTTTCTCTACTGAGACACAACCTGGAATCATTAAAAGAGCTTAAGTTTGTGATAAGTTTGAATTCACAATTAGAGTTTTGCCCATTTCAATGGTTAAAAAGATGAGATAGCACATTTCATCATCTTCAAACCTTGCGAAATTCTGCATTCAACAAATAAAGCAAATACAAATGCAGAAAAATAGGTAATTATCCTTCAATTACTGGAAGATTTTTTTTTTTTTTTGTAGACAATAAACATGGGTCTTATTTGGATAAGAATATATGAGGGAAGTTGGAGGTTTAACTCTGTCTTCTGCTTCATTGTGTTACTGTCGAAATCAAATAGAACAACAAATTTCCTCTACCAAAAGCTTTGAAGAGTCTTCTTATTTATAACATAAATGTTACATACAGTTTAGTTGGACTAAAGGAGGTAGAATTGTATATTTTGGATCTATTTCTGTCTATACAAAGAGTAATCATTTTCACAACAGCTATGTCAGGTACATCAATCAATGTAATAATATTTTCTGACTCTCAACCACAAAATTGTAACAGGACATTGTGTAAATGACCTCTAGTCACATACTCTTCAGTTTTTTTTACCCACTCGGACAACCAACCTGAGATTTGTCTCACCTAAATTGACTTATCTGAAGTTGGACATTCAGTCTAACACTGATGTCTGAAATGCCTCAGTTGAAAATAGGAAAAAAAAAATCCGAGAAACAGAAAGACATTTGCAGTCAGAAAGTAATATCAACACAAAAAGACAATTCTTTATTACAGCGACAGTGAATCTGGATGAGTTATTTAGACTAGGCTCTAGCTTATTTTGATCGACTTAGTTTTTATGAACTTTTTCCCACTTGACTTTCTTTAACACTGGGTTCTGAACAGCAGGTTTAACCACTCTGTGATCTTAGTATTTCTATTTTATACATCTCCTTGAGTCAAATTTCCCAAATTATATTAGTAGTTGGGGAGAGAAATAGAACCAGTTCTCGTACATTTGATCATGAATAAAATTGTTCTGAAACAGCTGGTAGACTTATGTTCTTACGTTTTATGGTCTATAGGCATACTATCAGCCAATTTGTTTTCATTTTTTTATAAATCAGAATAGTGTCAAGTTAGGCCTAATTAACAAGGCAAGTCATCTCTAGTAAAATTCTCTAATATTTCCACTTACCAAGATAATGTACCAAGAGGAATGTACTAATGATAACACTTGCCCAGATATTAATATCTTCAGGTACAAGCCTGTATAATTTCAGCCTATGGAGTTTGGAAAGATAGAGTCAAAGACTGACACATTAATTATATCAAATTTATATCTACAGCTATTCAGAAAAAAAGGATAAAATTGACATCAGCAGTAAAGGGAAAAGCAGCATATATTTCCAGTACATAAAAAGAAAACCAATACTTCAGAAAAAAAATTAGAATAGCAGATGATAGAAGTAATTCTAGTACTATAGTGTAAACTAGAATAAAGCACATATGTTTAAAAGAATATAGACATCTTTTAAAAATGTAGATCATTAGCACCTCTCACAGATTAATTGTCACTGAAAATACCCATGATGAAGAAACAGCTAAACTTTCTAGTCTGTGTTTGACCTATTAGTTGCCTGAAATTCCATTATTTCTTATGCTTATAATTGTTCTTGTCTCCTCTTGAGGATGCACAGCCCTCAACTATCTCCAGATGAAATTCATAAATTTCCTAAGAACACTATTGTGGTAGGACTGAAGTTCTGAAACTTGTAATGTGACAGCTCCAGACAGTTATTGAGCCACCTATAAAACTCTGTTTCAATTGTTTTGACTTTAAAGCAGAACAGTGAGTGAAAGGTGATGAGGGGAGGCATCGCTCATGTTTTGTATGACAGACTCCTGGTTAAAGAAATCACTTGGGGGATTAGAGTTCAGCATCCTTAATCTAAAGGATTTGAAACTAAAATCACTTTTATGTTTCTCTTGAGGATGTGCCCTGATCACCACATAAGCATAAGGGAGGAAAGAAGGAAATAAGAGGGAGAAAAGAAAATGGCAGTACTCTTTTCACCCCATGTTGAAGCTCTGCCACTGATTAGTCAAGAAAGCAAGATTCATGAGCCCTGCAAGAGAACAAATACAACCCTTTAGCTTTAGAGCTAAGAAATTCATAGCTAAGAGAGGTACCAGCACTTATTCAGATTTTTTTAGGGTTTTTTTTTTCAGTTTTCACATCCTTGGCCCTAAGTCCATGGTTGAGAGAACTGTCCTGGTGTACTTGCGCCTACCCATGAAGCCTCTGTCCCTCACCATCACTGGCTCAATGCAGCAGAGTTTCCTGGAAACAGACAGTGATGCTACAAATTATCCCACGACTGTACTGGTAACCAAATCATCTAAAAGATTCCAGTTTTACCTGACAAGAAATTTTCTCTCATTCTTGTTTATTTACTTGTATTTTCATTTATTTGTTATACGGCCTGTATCCTTACCCCACTGATTTGTCATGTTTTTCTTTAGTGCAAAAATTAGCATATGATACAGTTCATTACAAAAGTATCACGGGCAGAGTATGTAGCATATAGCAAATGCAAGGTAGGAGCCCACTCTCTCAAGCAATTAACAGTTTAGGGTGTGTCTTTGTAATGCCACACAAACCAGCGTCTTTCATCAGATAATGACCCAAAACACATTAACAATACTGCCAGAGGGAAGCAACAGATAGTTAAGATGGCACTCACATTCTTGGACAAATCAGTATTTGGATATTAAATGGGCAAATGTTGAAATACTGATTGGATAGGGTTCTCTGGTTAACTCTGAATCAGATTCTCTCTTACCAGTCATCTTGCTCAATGTGAATGAATTTAAAGTGATAACAAAAATAAAATCTTCTTTGATAACATATTTTGCCAACTTTTTTTTGTGTAAACAATTCTGAAAGATGAATTTTAGAGGAGAATTCATTAAATTAAGTGAATAACACTGAATACTGCAGGTGTGGGGATTCCCTGATGCTGCAGCTCATCATTCAAATTTAGTTTAACATAGCATATAAAGAATTAGCAATGACAGTGGTTGTGTTTATTAAAATAATGTTGATCTTTAAAAGATTAAAAAAAAAAACAAAAACAAAAACAACCAGATGCCCATTTCCCACGCTTTATAGTGTATCATAACACTTTAGATTTTAAAATATGTGTCTGTTTATCCTTTCAGAAGCAGACACTGTACAATATTTCTTTTCAACCATTGGTTTGTGTTAGTCTTGCATATATACACAATACCATACAGGTAATGTGCCAGTCTAAATCAAAAGAGGGTGTTTTGTGAGATCCTGGGGGTCATCTGACCTTCCACAGTTTTTACAAAGAGCAGTAGGAAAGAAACATTAATTTTAGAAAAAAAGAGCAACTGAGCAGCACTTATGGGAATATCCTGGTCTGCAATTATGTCAAAGTTGTTTATATGGATATCAATTGAAAGCCAGAAAAATAACATTTGGATTCAGATTTTGGACAAACCAAAATATAGGTGTTTAGTTCATCTTATTATAAAGAACATGGTCAGCTGTTGAGCTTGAATAGTTTTGAATATAATCTGAAATGTATTTGTGGTGACCTCAGAGGGTTCAGCAATGGTTTTGTCCTGATGACAAATGAGTGACATCTTGATGTCCTCATAGATGACCAATCTTTGCAGCATGTGGCTCACCACTTTCCCTAAAAAAGGCCCTTTGCAGAGACTAATTTTGAGAGAATTGCATAATATCTAATTTCTTCAATTCAAGAATTACTCCTGCCTCCAGTGAATCTGAACAATCCAACATAAGTTCCTAGAAATTAAAATTAAGCATCATCCTTCCCTTCTCTCTGTTTACCTCTCTGCCTTGGGCACAGTCCTGTACGCAAACACAATCCTGCAGACTGTCCTGAACAGTAAAATATAAATGCAACTTCTGGAGCTCATCAGTGACTTAGGGACTGAACTTCATCTTTGCATTTGTGAAGATCTCTTTGCCTTAGAGAGTGGAATTGTGGAGGACCAAATATTTAGGAAGTCAGAATTTGCAAAATCAGTTAATGCTTAAGAAAAGCTGAAGATACATAATTTATCAAACAATCCTCAATGTTTACATTTATACTTATAAATCAAACTGTGACAGAGAATGTAAATTTTGATAAAGATGGAAACATAGTGATCTGTACTAATATATTTAGAGTGATCCCTCTCACAGTTTTGTTTGGGCCAAGTAACTTTCTATATGAACCGCTGAGGACAATTCAGATGTTAGCACAAGCCATGGACGATTCCCAAAAGTCCATATCTGTTCCCAGATGTGGGGCAGGGTAGGTAAATAACAGACTTTAGTTGAACAGACAGGAACATGGTGTGATGGTTTGTGTCAAGTTCAGAGAAGAAACTCTATTTTGTTTATTATTTTAATCCTAGATAAATACTCTAGAACATCCTCTATATCATTTTTTTTCTCCACAGATTGCTCTGCTACCAGATTTCTAAGACACTTTGTTAGAAAAAGGATACCTTTACTTTAATCTACTGAAAAGTTGTTCAAGAAGGATGCCTGCTGTTTTCCTATGCATGTATTTATACTCTCAATTTATTGTTGAATAGATGATCAAAACACAAGAATGTCAATTTGAAGGTAAGTTTAAAAAACTCCTATTTGATTTAGTTCTTATTTGAAGCTGAAATAAATATTCTCGTTACAGAACAGACATAGTTTGATCTAGAAAAAAGATACTATGTTTCAATATGATCTGACTGGGAGCTGCCTTTGATCACTTAAACACAAAATTACATTTGTGTAGACTATTTCAGTTCCCATGACCCACTGAAGGGTAAAGCTACTGCACTAAAATCACTCCAAATTATAATTAACAATTAAAGAAATAATTTCAAGATTTAATTATAATCAAATTTTGAATTACATTGCAAAATATTCTGGAGCCATAACATTTCATTTCCTTTAGTAAAACACTGGTATAAGAGTGTAAAAAAAAAAAAAAAAGTGTCATTGCAAGTAATAAAATATTTTTCTATCAGAAACATTTGGCAAGATTTCCTAATAGATCTTCTTTATAGTTGTATGAAAAGACAGCTCTAGGGTGCTAATGTTTATTCATAGAGTGTATGTACCACAAAGAGTAACTTTGCATGTGTCATCTTTAACAAAGATCTTAAGCTGTTCTAAGTGTTTTGTCTCACTTGTTAAAAACCTAGTTTTAGTTCAACCATTCTATTTGTTGTCACAATTTTAGTATTGTAGACCTATATTAGAAGCTGACCAAAGTACTTCAAGGTTATTTCATATCTGGTAGTACTGTTATAATAATAATAATAATAATAATTTTCGCTAATAAAACCAGAGTTGTAAGCTTATACAAAAGTTTTGGTTTGTTGGCAACAAACCATACAAATAATGTTAAAGGCCTTTAAGATCTGCTAAACTGCTGTGGTGTTTGTGGTGGTTTTTTGTTTGCTTTTTTTTTTTTTTCTGTCCAAACTTTGAAGAGATCAGATTTAAAAATTTATATTCTTCCTTTTTTTTGCAATAAACCACTTCTCCTTTTTTTTCCCATGCCTAACCCAAAAACTGATTTTATGCTCATTAACAAGAATGTAAATGCTTTTCATTCAAAGTCTTTAAAAGATTCAGTTAAATAGTTGACTTTTAGCCCTGGAAACCCTTCCAGGAATATTTTCCAGTAGGCCAATACACTTTTATTACAAGAATCATCTGTTATTTACCCAATACTAATTATCTACATGCTCTTTTTTTTCAGATGGAAGTCCTTCTTACTGTCAACCACTGAGTTGAAAACTGGCCAAAACCTGGAAGTCATATGAATAGTTGATTTTACATTCAACAAATGAGTATTAAGTACATTGTGAGGCACAGTATTAATAACTGCAGGCAATTTTAGTGGAAAAGGTAACTTTTTAAAAATTACAGAAGACAATATATGCGTAACATTAAGAATGGAACAAGGTAAGAATGTAAGGAGAGATGTATGTGCACTGCTTTGAACACATACTAATTAAGTTGTATAAAATTTGATAATGAAATACCAGTCTTCATAACAATGAAGGAAATTATAAGAAAATAAAATATGTCTTCAGGTCAATTGTTTTTTCCAGTTAATGACTTAATATAAAGAAATAGGAATGGGTACTCATTCCATGCTTGCAAGTAAAACTTCTATCTAAATATTGACATTCTCATGTGAACCAAGGGTTTGATTCAGTGAGTCCATTACCATGTCAAGACACATCCTATTGAGCTTTCACCTTCCTATGCAGTGTTACAAAAATCTCCCACAGGTTCTATGCAGCTCTATCAACCAAACATGAAAGTCACAGATACACTAGGCTATCTTTATGGCATTGGATACATTTTATTAGGATAAATCAAACTAAATACACAAGGAACATAACAGGAACTTAATAAGCCATGAGCACTGCCACATGAAAGCTGTAGTGAAATTGTGTTGCTTGCAATACAGAAATTAACCCACACCACAGAAATTAATATCGTTGATAGACATTGACTAGAATTAAATTAAATTCAAAAGGTTTACATTGTATGCACAGAGAAAGGTTATTCCTGTTAAACACTCCTATTTTCACAGTTAAAAATTTAATTAATTTAAAGAAGTTTTCTATTGTTTTGAACAGGAAATAAAGCACTAAGAAATAACAGAAATATATGGAAGAAATTTTATGAAAGTCACAATCTAAAGAAGTTCAATGCTATATTGTGAAAAGTGGCACACAGAAATAGAATCTGGAAGACTGGTTATTGCTTTTCAGTGACAACAGAACATGGACACAAAATCCCAATAATTAAAATTGTGTAAATGGACCTTTTTTTGATGTGGCTATTAAAAAAAATTAGGTTTTAGTAGCCCTCATAACCCTCATGAAGTTGGAGATATTTAGTACCTCTGGATCTATAAAAAGTCCAGCACAATATTGCGAATCAAGGGAAAGACCTCAGGGCGGAAAACAGACTTTGGCGATGTATGAAAAGGTAAGTCCAAGGTCAAGGTCAAGAGTCAGTATCAGGAACAGAGAATTAAAAAATGACCAGGAGTTAAAGGAAAGAGCTAAAAGAGAGCTAGTACCTAGAGTCATGCAAGAGTTAGACATCAGGAATGAAGCAGAGAAACAGACACAAATAGGTGTTCTAGCATACAGCTAGCTACCTCTTAAATACTCTAATGGTGGTTAAACATTCAGTCCAACAGGTATAAACAGCTTTTTAAAAAAGTCAATTTGTCTTATTTAGGGAACTGATATGAAAATTTTGAGGACCAGAATCAGAATCATTTAGGCTGTAAAAGACCTCTGAGATTATCAAATCCAACCCAGGACCTAACATCACCATATCAACTAGACCATGGCACTAAGTGCCTTATCCAGCTTTTCCTTAAACAGTTCCAGGGAAGGTGACTCCACTCCCTTCACTGGGCAGGTCATTTCAATATCTAATCACCCTTTCTGTGAAAAAATCCTTCCTAATGTCTAACCTAAACCTCCCCTGATGCAGTTTAAGGCATGTCCACTTGTCCTATCATTACCTGCATGACAGAAGAGACCAAACGCCACCTGGCCACAACCTCCTTCCAGGCAGTTGTAGAGAGTGATAAGATCTCCCCTGCACCTCCTTTTCTCCAACTCTAAACAACTCCAGCCCCCTCAGCTTCTCCTCATAGGACTTGTTCTCCAGACCCTTCTCCAGCTCTGTTGCCCTTCTCTGGACTCACTCCAGCACCTCAATGTCCTTCCTGAATTGGGGTGTCCAAAACCGGACACAGCACTAAGTGAGGTGTGGCCTCACCAGTGCCAAGTACTGGGGTACAGTGACTTCTCTTGTCCTGCTGGCCACACTATTGCTGATACAGGCCAGGATACCACTGGCCTTTGTGGCTACCTGGGCACAGGCTGGTTCATGTTTAACCAGCTGTTAACCAGCGTTCCCAGATGCTTTTCTGCTGAGCACTGTCCAGCAAGTCTGCCCCCAGCTTGTAGCACTGCATGGGGCTATCCTGGCCGAAGTGCAGAACCTGGAACTTGATCTTGTTGAATCTCATACCACTTGCCTAAGCCCACTGATTCAGGCTGTACAGATCCCTCTGCAGAGCCTCCCTATACTGCAGCAGATGAAAAGACCCACACAACTTGGTGTTTTCTGCAAATTTACTAAGGGTAGACTTAATCCCCTCATCCAAATAATCAATGAAGATATTAAACAAGACTGGGCCCAATAATGATGCCCTGACCTCCATTAAATTATGAAAATTTTCTCAGCCACAGATTATGGCCTTTCTCCACACTTGGCACATACACTTTATGTATAAAATGGTTTTAAAATATTTATTACCGTGGATATTACTATGTTATATAACATTTATTTTGTATTTTATGTAATAGCTCAAGCTTAAAGCCAGATCATTTTAAACTGGAAAATTCAAGCAAGTGCTGGAGGACAGTAAATAAAGTAGAAGTTAATTTTTCATAATCATAAGTCCTTCACCAACCTGATCTGAAAAATATATACCAAAAAAGGCAACTAGGTCAGATGACAGAGGACAAATAAAAACAGTAGGACAAAGACTACATTGAATATTAAAAGGCTAATGCATGTAAGAATATACAATCAGAAGCACTGTTGCTAAGTAAATCTAATTTGATTATAAAAGAAGAAACATTAAAATAATGGTTACATCATTCTGAAGAGGAGTTCCTTAGCAAAAAAATATGAAGACTGAACTTTTTCATTAAAACTACCAAACGACCAACAAGAAAATAACTGAGAAGTGATATTGAAGAAAAAGATCCAGGAAGATAGTATCCCTTCCCAGAAATGTTAAATTTTCAGACTGTGTTTATTCTGGTTTTTATAGCTATTAGATTCTTTTTTTCTTTTTTTTTTTTTTTTTTTTTTTAAATGATTTAGGTATTATCTCATTTGCTTGGGAAAGAAAAGAGGCTTTATTCTTATTCATATGTTTACCTTTAGAGGATACTTCCACTCTTGAATCCAGATTCAGCTGGTTCCTAAATAATGAGTTTGGGAATCTTGCAATTGTAAAGGTCAGCTCATTTCTTTGTAAGATATATATATATATACCCAGCACTGAGGGTGTTAACTGCTGTGAATCCC
>VXBB01012129.1:7486-18627 GCA_013399915.1 Illadopsis cleaveri
ATCCCGACGCTCCCGCGGCACCTTCCAAATTGGCTCCATTTGTCACGGCTGATGTAATTCGGCAGAGGGGAACTCGTGCTGGGGGGCGGCAGCGTGGAGAGCCGCGTGGGGGGAGCTCGGACCACAGCTCAGGGAGGGGCAGCCCCCCAGCCNAGGTGCACAGACCATCCTAGTCTCATCCTGGTGACTCAGGAGCATATGGAGACTTTTTTAAGTGATGGCAGATCCTGGTTGAGCAATAAAGAGTTAAACATCTGTGTGCACAGCCCAACAGCTGTGGCAGAGCTTGAAATACCCCACTATGGCCCGGACAAAACAGGCCCTGGTGGCTGGTGCATCCCCGGTCCCCAGTGCCATGGCTGGTGTGTCCAGCAGGTTCCCAGTGCCAGCAGGCACCAGGTCAGGTAGTGCCTTGGCCAGGCAGTTCTGCCATGTGGCACTGAGCAGTGTGGCAGTGAATGCTGTGATGAAGCTGGCAGCATCACCAGGAGGTCCCAAAAGGCCACCCTGGGACACTAACACAGATCAGAATCTGGCCTCAGCTGCCCAGTGCCATGGCTCTGTCAGCCAGTGCTGTCTTCCCTTCTCCCCTCGTCCTTTTAAGCACAACCCGGAGGCTCTGGCAGCGGGTGCATACTGTGCAGGGGAATTTAATCACTGTCATTAACCACACAACAGCATCATTAGGAGGAATGAAGTTCTCACTTCATTGGAGATGTTCAAAACCTTCTGCCCGGGTGGTGGCTGCGCCAGGGGGATTGGGCCGGGGGGAATGTGTGGAATCTATAGGGCTGTCACCTCCCCGGGCTGGGATGTGCCAGCACAGGTGTGGTGCCACCACTAGGTGCCCCACGTCACCTCCTTGTGAAGAGGGGACAGGCACCATCCAGACACAGGACGGTCATGGTGGCTTTACAACCAACATGCCCTGGCCCTTGGTTTGCCTTATTTTGGGGTTTTTTTTGCTGCTATGGGACCAGCAAAACTGGGGTGCCCTGGGACATGCCCCTTGAGAGGTGGTGTTTGCCCTGCCACCTCTAGTGAGACAGAGTGGGAAGTCCCCTCAGGGGAGGGGACCCAGCTGGAGATGGTTCCTCCTGGGGGGCTCTGGGGACACCCACCTCTCCCCATTGTGCCCCACTTGCAGAATCTCTGTGGGGCCCCATCATTGCCCAGCTGCAGCCAGGCTCTTCCAGCACCAATTGCAATAAAATCGCGAACTCATTATTTTAATTACGTGCAGCCTTCCTGTGCTAATGAAGTTGGGAGTCTGGTAATGGGGCTTGGTGATGGGCTTCTCCACTAATTAAGTGCACTGTTCTCGGCCAGGGCTGGGCACAGCCCAGGACAGCAGCACCCAGGACACACTGGGCTTGGGCGCAGGGCAGGCAGTGGGTGTGGAGTTTGTGGGCTGATTATGGGGTGGTTGTGGGGTATTTGAAGGGCCATATGCAGGTGAGGCAGGTGGCTGTGAGGCAAGGGGCAGCCTGCACCATGTCCCTGTTCCCAGCACAACATGCAGGCACCCTGGCATCCCAGTGCTGGCTCCATCTCCCATAGCACAGGGGTGCCAGGACTGGCCACTCTCAGCCCAGTGCCCTCAATCCCCTCCCCACCAAGGGCTGGTGGACACACATGGGCTGAGGACTCGTTCCTGCTGGGGAGAGCAGCTCTGCCTCATGGCTTGAGGACCAGCACTGTATCATTCACACACTGCCAAGGGACCTTGTGCTCCTGCCAGCAGCAAATGCTCTCATTCATTTTTCGAGGGGCTGGGATAAATCAGGGCTGCTCCAGCCAAGTGCCTGTGCTCAGGTGACAGGGACTGGCTAGCCCATGCTTGGAGACATGCAGGCCCCATGTGTGCATGTCTCTGACTCAGTATTTTCAGCCCAAAACTTGTTCTTGGATTGCTGCTGCCTCCATCCTGTGCTGGGGAGCAGGGCTGGGGGGCCTGGGGGTCCCAGCTGGGATCAGGGCCGGGACCTGGCCTGCCCTGGAGCACATCCTGCCAGTGCTGAGCACGGTGCTTTATAAATGGGATTTTGGGAGCCATCTGTTTAAAGGAGCAGATAATGAATTAGGGGGAGATGAGAAAAATGCTAAGGCCAGGCGGTTTTTCAGAATGAGCCGGGGTTTGGGTTTGCGGGACGTAAAAGATGAATAACCTCCCCACATGTTCAATATTCATGAGCTCCCAGCTGTAATGAGCATCTCAGCACTGGGTGGGGACATCCCTGTCACCACTGCCAGCATGCTGCTGGGACCCATCCGTGGCTGTGACAACTTCCAGGGACACAAAAAAATAGCAAGGATGATGCTGTGGCTGCCCCTTGCCCATGTCCTGGTCCAGGCTGGTTGGCGAGCAGCTCCCCAGTCCACGTCAGAGGCAGGTGGCTGCTAATTGACATTTCCTTCCTCTGTAGTTTGATGAAAGACTCTGGCAACACCGAACTGATTAAAACATCAAGGGAAGGCCCTGGCGCTTGCCTTTGATTTGTCTCAGGAGATGATTACGGCTCTGCTCGATTGTCCAGCCCAGCCGGAGCGGGTGATCCCGGTGTGTGCCATCCTGGAGCCCCTCCTGCAGCACCACCAGGCTCCTGGCCTTGCCAGCACCATTGAGTTCCCTGCTCACCAGGCACCATCCCGTGGCCTCTTTGCTCACCTGTGACTCCACTCCCTGCAGCCAGAGGAAGAATCTTGCCCATGGCCAGTGCAGGACTCAGCCTCATCTCTCCCTGCCCAGCTGCAGTGCCATACACCAGGCAGGGCCACAGGCACCTCTGCCCTCCTCCTTCCACCGTTGCTATTTCACTTTCTTGCTCTTCACCCCCAGGGACTTTCTCTGGGGTTTGGGCCAATTTGCATACATTTTAATCTATAAAAAATTAAGCGGCGCTGGCTGCCGCTCTGAGTCAGACCTCCCCATCCTGAATCTTAAGGAGCTGAATAATTTTCCACTTTTGCTGAGATGTGTGGAGTCTGATTCATGTTCATCTCATCACCTCTCATTAGAGGAGGGGGCTGGGGGTTCGGAAGGGTGGGAAGAACCTTCTCGAGTCTTCAGTGACAGCCCCCAGCCCCACGGCGTGGCCACGTGGGCAGTGGAAGAATCATCATCCCATCCAGGCCACGCTGGCCGTGAGGAATCGTGGGATTTGGGTGATGGCAGGATCCAGCCCATCTTCTGACGTTCCCCAGCTGCATCCTCAACCCTTGCAGAGTGGGAGCTGCCCATGCTGGACTCGGGAGGTGAGGATGGCTGTGCCCCCTCCTCGAGGATGCTCCAGCATTGCTGCTCCCCTGTCCCCCTCCCCGGGCGCTGACGGATGGGCCGGAGCTGTTAATATTCAGCACGCTCCGCCATTTCTCCACCTTCTGCCATCTGCCCAGCTCTGCCCACCATTTCTATTCTTACTGCCGACGTAACGCTCCCTGCCTGGCGCTTGGGGGGAGCGCGGGACCCTGGCCCCCAGCCAGCCAGGGGTGCTGCAGGGGGAGATGCTGTGCCAAAGGCCCCCTCCTTCCCTGGTCCCCTGTGCCAGCAGCAGGGGGGACCCCCGCTGGCACCGAGCTACAGCAGGCCTCGAGTAAATAAGGAATTAGCATCTGGTTTAAGTAGCCCCTCCAGGCACGGGGCTTTGTCATGGCGATACCTGCTCTCATCTTGCCTGCCGTGGCTCCCTGGGAAGGCAGCCAAGCTAATAATCCCCCAAAATGGTGCAATAAATACCCACCAAGGTGGTGCCTCTGAATCATGCCAGGGCCCTGGCTTTGCTGCTCAGTGCTGGTGTGTGCCCCTTCACCCACAGGCTGGCAGATGCCAGGTGGGTTTGGACTGGAGCACTGGGGGTAGGGGACAGCACCAGTGGTGGTTTGGCACTTCTCCTCGCCAAGTGCCACTTAAGCACCAGCTCTTCTGGAGGTCACCCAGCTTGGCCAAACTGGCATCCAGGAATGACACAGCCAGGTGCAGATTGGATTCACCAGCTCACACCGTGCTCACATGGAGTGAGGGTGGCTTGGCTGGCACCACAAGGGACATCAGGACAGCTGTTCTGCCCATCCTGGTGGCTGCAGTCCCCAGGGCTGGCTGGTGGAAGCGGTGGCACCACGCTGTGCCGGGTCTCCCTCTGCTGCTCTCCCTGCTGGAGCATTAGGAATCTGGCAGCGTATTGTTTGATGAGTGGATAATCCGCTGAATTGCAAACAGCTTTACCCAATTGAAGAGGCGGATTACCGCTCTCCAGCTTAATCATGTTGACATCTCGGAGAGTAGCCAGTGCTTGTCCTCTTGGGCGCGTGGCTCGGTGGCAGCGCGGGGTCCCCCCATAGCGACATGGCTGGGGCTGGGGGGCAGAACCTGGGCTGTGGTGAGCAGCAGTGACCCTCAGTGCTGTGCCTTCTCACAGGTTCACGGATGCAGAGGCGGTGGTGATGGGTGACGTGACCTACGGCGCCTGCTGCGTGGATGACTACACGGCCCGGGCCCTGGGCGCTGACTTCCTGGTGCACTATGGACACAGTTGCCTAAGTAGGTGACACTTGAGTCCCGGGGTGCTGCTGGGGTGGCCGTGTGTGGCACTGTGGAGGCTGTGCCACTGCCACTGTGCCATGCCGAGCAACTCCACACTCCTCTCAACGCCAGCTCAGAGACTTAGTGCCAAAGGCTAATCCCTTCCCAAAGGGCTTTCTGTTCCCCAGCTTCAGCTGCTGGCTTTGGATGGAGCCAGACTGGCTGGGTGGTTTTTTCTGGGCAGGATTTTGGGTGCAGCAGGGTGTGTTCATCCTGCTCAGCTGCTGCAGCACCGCACAGATCCAGCCTTGTCCCCAAGAGCAGAGCAGCAAGGCCATGGCTTGGCAGGACCCCGCTGGCCCAGGAGATGCCAGCAGGGATGAGGCTGCTCTTGCCCCCCACCTGGCCTCTGTGGAGTGATGAGGAAGGGAATGATGGCAGAGGAGAGCAAGGGCCTGGGAGTCCCATTCACCCCGGGGCTGGGAAAGGCGGCTTTGCGGGTACAGTGCAGGCTGGGTGGGGAAGGGAGGAGGAGGCTGTGTGCTCCCCAGGCGGACAGTACTCTGGATCCAGTTGCCATGGAAACTGCGCTGCTGTCCCAGATGCTGCTAACTTTGAAGTCCACCCAGGATGGAATCAGCCCAAAAATAACAATAAGACGCTCTGGGTTTTAAGGTGGATCTGCAGAATTGCCATAACGAGTAGGAGGTGTGTGCATCCCTGATGCTGCCACGCTCCCAGCACCTGGCAGCCCTCCTGGACGTTTATGGGGCCCTATAAATGGGTTTGAAGAATTGCATCAGGCTCTGTGTGAAATACTGACTCCCCAGTTGAGAACTCTGTCCTGAAAGCCACGTCGGTGTGAGCATTCGTGGTGATAAATATGTGTGCTAGGTGCTTTGTTACAGAAGGAAGGTTATGGGCACCACTGGAACAGCGAGTATAAAACTCCTGCTTTGTAGTCTGCTGCTCATGAATGAACAGTGGGAAGGGGAGGAAGGAGTCATATCCATCAGGCTGCTCCAGGGAATGGGAGTCACATCAGCTGGAGCTGCTCCCTGCAGGGACAGGCAGGCACTGCCAGGCTGACTGTCACCAGCCCAGCTGCCATCTGATGCCTGTGGCCTTGTCACCCTTGCCTGCTCTGGGTTGGGTGGGTCACAGGGCAGAGTTGGGTGGGTCACAGGGCACCCTGGGTTACCCACGGGCTGCTGTGAGGATGCTGGGCTCCTTTTGAGCTGCCCACAGTAATCCTGTCACCAGGGTGGCCAGTGGTGAGGCACACGGATCATTCCTGCTCCGTCCCAGCCCCACGTGCGCCGCAGGAGGGAGTAATTTGCACTTAATTGTGATCAGGCAAGAGCACCAAAATGGGAAGTGAACGTGGAGCTGTGGATCGATGTGGACTCTGTGTACTTTAATTATTCACTTAATCGTGGTGACAAAGGCTTCTTAGCACCGGGGGTAATTAGATTTGTGTTCATTGATTCCCCAGGCTGCCATTATCTGGAGAGAAAGGAGCGGGTGCTCTCCGTGGCTCCCATCTGCACCCCCTGCCCTGGGTACCAGCACAGGCAGAGGGGTGGCACCGCCCACCCTGCCTATGCCAGGGCAGTTTGGGGCACAGGGAGCCCCACCAACATGCTTAATCCCCCAGCTGCAGGCAGCAATAGCCTGGGACTCATTGGAGCCCGGGGAGTACCCCATACTCAGACCCTGTCTCTTCCCATCACCAGTTCCCATCGACTCCACACAGGGGCTGAAGATGCTCTATGTGTTCGTGGACATAAAGATCGATGCATCCCATTTCCTTGAGACCATTCGCTTCAACTTCGCAGTGGGCACCTCCCTGGCCCTGGTCAGCACCATCCAGTTCGTCTCCACGGTGCAGGTGAGATGGAACTCCCTGGCTTTTGTCTCCCCCTGCGTTTTCCTCTGGCTCAGCCTTTCCCCATCCCACCCAGCAGTGGGAGCGGCTGCCCCGGGGTGCTCGTGGAGCCGGTTCCCCTCTGACGAGCCGCTGCAATAACGTGCTGCTACCATAATGTTGATCAAGTACTTTATAATAACTCTGATCAATGTTTCATGGCGGCACCCCTCCCCAGCTCCCCCGGGAGCTGCTCTGGAAATGTCAGGGCAGGCGGTGGAGCACTTGGCATTTTGATGCAGTGCCGGCAGCGGCCGGGGAAGCTCCGGCGGGTCTGTCTGTCTGCCCCTGAACGGCCGGCTGGGCAGGACGGGAGGAGATGAATGAGCCTCTTGAGGCGTGTCTATCTAAACACGGGGCTATCCAAGCGTTAAGCCTTTTCCCTTGTCTTTTAATTGATATGTTGGTTGAGCCTCGCTGAGCTGTGCGGGGCTGTTCCTGGTGCCACCCCCAGCGGGATGGTTCCCCTCCTCTGGGTCACAACAGCTGGGACTGCCAAGACTGGGGTGTCCCCAGGGGTCCTCAGCCACCCTTTGTGCCATGGCCTGTCCTCGCTGACCCCACGTCTCCCACAGGCAGTGTCACAGGAGCTGCGCTCCCAGTACAAGGTGTGTGTGCCCCAGTGTAAGCCACTGTCCCCAGGAGAGATCCTGGGCTGTACGTCACCCCGGCTTGCTCAGGACACAGATGCCATTGTGTAAGTACTCAGGGTCCTTCAACACCCTTCTGCCTGGCCTAGACTTGCCATCCTTCCTGCACCCCCTGCCTGGTTTTGTGCAATTTTGGGGGGTGGTGAGGGACATCCACAGGCTGGGATGGGCCCCCTTCAGCTCCTCACGCTGCTTTAAGTGGCATGTGCTTGTAGCACAGAGGAAATAATTGAGTCGTATATCAGAATAGATAATAGATGGAAGGGCGGGTGGATAATTGGAAAAGACAAATGGCTGGGGCCCAACATCACAGCAACATTAATTTTATTTAAGGACAGCAAATTAGAGGGAGCACTTCGCTTCCTATCACCTAATTATTTTAGGTAATGGAAATGCTTAATGTACTGTGAATACAGTGTGCTGCAGAATAAATAAATACAAGGACCCCACACTTGGGGGGAGCTGGGGAGCCCAGGTGTGGGTTTGGGCCCTGCTGAGCTCCTTCTTGCCCACGCTGCTGGGAGCCAACAGCACCGGTGCCTTTCCAAGCATGGCCATTCAGGGAGCTGGGCTCTGGATTGCTGCACATGTGGTCAGTGGGAGCTGTGGATTCATCCTGAACCACTTTCCATCTCTCCAAGGACATCAGGAGCAGGCAGGGTCAGCCAGGCTGGCACTGCGTTGGTGAGAGTGGGTCCTTTCAGCTGACAGAGCAGCGGCAGTGCGGTACCAACCTGCGCAGGTGCACTTAGCCTTACCTGCGTCCTCCCTGCGTTATTATTTTCTTCTTTGTACCGTCTCTGGGGCTAACTTTTGCAGACAAATTAGCTTTGATCTCCCAAAATGTCATTCTCCAATTAAGGGCAAAATCTAGTCAAGTTTTACGTCTGAATTCATTTTCCAAGCCCTCACTCCATTAGGGGAGCTGAATGAAAGGCTTTGAAATGTAATTGCTGACTGGAAATCCGATTAGAAATGGAAGCAGCAACGTCTAGAACCAGCCATTGAGATGGAGCAGCTCCCAGCCACCCTGCGCTGGTGTGAGCTCCCCTACTTGCTCTGAGCATGGCTGCCTCTCCAACCCTGCTATGCCAGGGAGTTCTGGCTGCGCCTGCTGCCCCTGGGTCCCAGCACAGGAGCTTGGATTCCTGGCATCTCCACTGTACTGCAGTTTGGGAAACCAGTGGACACGTGAATAGGGTGATGCTGTTTCCCAGTGCCATAGCTCTCCCTCCCCTCTCGGCAGGTATTTGGGCGACGGGCGCTTCCACCTGGAGTCCATCATGATTGCCAACCCAGGGATACCTGCATACAGGTACAGCACCCACTCCAATCCCATAGCAGGGAGCACCCTGTCTGTCCCCACGTCCACCCTAGGAACACCCCAGGGCTGGGCAGGCAGCTGCCAGCAGCAGGCATGGGCAGGTGAGAGGCCACAGGGTGGGTGAGGAGGTGCTTCGAGGGGAGATGAACACCAGCCATTTACTCTGGCTGAATATAAACATTTTGACAAGTACCTGTGAAAGCTCGTGGAGGTGCAGCCATTAAAGCCCGGCTGCTGCAGGCAGAGGCCATAAAGCGCGATGATGAGGCCGCTGAAAGCAGATGAAATATCAGGAGTGAAAGGCTGGGCCCATTTGGCGGAATCTGAATTTCCTAGTAGGTCGTTTGTTACGAACGGGAGGCGCACGTCAGGTTTATGGCGCTGGTGAAGCTGCCGAAACCCGAGTGGGATTTGATTAAAATTCTCCTCGTCAAACAAAGCAACAAATCAAAGAATTCTTCATAATTGATGAGCCAGGATGGGGGGAAGCCGAGTGTGAAGCCGAGCACGGAGTCGAGGCTGTGCTGGGTGTTGGGGTGCTGTGGTGGGACACTTGTCCCCATCCCTGTCCTTGTCCCCTAACGAGCCGGCTGGGTCCTACATCAGCCAGGACAGATGCTGTGAGAGGCAATTAGTGCTAATGAGGGACGGGCATCACTGGGAGGAGGGCAGGTGATGGAGCACGTGTGAGCCTGGCTGTGCTTTGCAGGTACGATCCCTACAGCAAAGTGTTCTCGGAGGAGCACTACAGCCACGAGCGCATGCACCGTGCCCGGCAGGACGCCATCCGCACTGCCACCACTGCCCGCTGCTGGGGACTCATCCTGGGCACGCTGGGACGTCAGGGCTCCCCCAGCATCCTGCAGGTACCAGCCCCCTCCCCAACGTCCCCACCAGGCTCCAGGCGTTGCTGTTGGGTGGGGGGAAGGACTGGTGAGCGATGGCACCATCGCTGTCCTTGCTGCCAGGGTGAGGGTGGATGTGGCACCGCTGGAAACCCGTCAGTGGCCACTGGCCCCGGTCTGCATGGGCAATTAGCAGCAGATGAGGGAGGCTGAACAAGGGCTCATTAAGCCTGTTCCTGGGGAGAGCTGGCCAGTCTTGGAGGACCCCCCCACCCAGACAGCTCGGCAATTAATTGGCTGGGTTTGTTTTAATTGGATGAACTTCCGATCAGGTTCAGCATCCCTGCTCAGCCGCCGTGCTGGCGCTTTCTGCACCCTGGCTGGGTGAGGGGAGCAGGACAGCAGAGCTCTGCCCTCTGAGCATGGTGGTCCTGCTCACATCCAGAAATTCTGGGGTATCCACAGGTGAGATTTGAGGCAGAGCAGGGCAGCAAGGTCCCAGCAGCTGCTCTTCCATAGCGGGCAGGACACAGGCATGGCCAGGGCTGGCTGGGCAGGGGGCGATTAGTGCCAGCACTGGAGGACAAGGACATCTCTGGCCCCTCTCCTGCTCCTGAAAGCTCTGGCTGCAGCCAGCCCATGACAGGCGGGTGTCCCAGGGCAGGCAGCCGCTAACGAGAACAGATTGTTGTCATTGAGCAGTAATTACTTCATTAGGCTGAGGCACGTGCTGGGGAGAGCTGGGCACAAGCCGGAGCCATGGCCACAGTCTGGCCTATGACTGCCAAGGGGACACGGCCATGGGGCAGAACTGGGACCCACAGAGGGTCTGATGGCCAGGAAGAGGCTGTGGGCAGGGTTTGGGGGGCTTGCTGGGGGACCCTAACCCTGCCAGGTGCCTTTTCCCCCACAGCACCTGGAGTTGCGTCTCCGCGCCCTGGGCCGGCCCTACGTGCGGGTGCTGCTGTCTGAGATCTTCCCCAGCAAGTTACAGCTCTTCCCAGAGGTGGATGTGTGAGTGCTGCTGAGCCCCCTCCAGCCCTAAGGTGCCCCATCCCTGTGCAATTCCCACTTGGAGCTGTCCCTGACACATCTGTCCTGCTGTCACTGTGCAGGGAAGGGGTATGGCTGTCCTTACCAGGGTGGCACTGGCACAGTAAGGACTATCTGGGGTTCTGCTAAGGGGCTTCATTGTGGCTTGTTCTTCCCAAAATGCTCATCCCCATTGTGACATTTCCTTTCCAGGTGGGTGCAGGTAGCCTGTCCCCGGCTCTCTATTGACTGGGGAGAAGCCTTCAGCAAGCCACTGCTGACACCCTATGAGGTGAGCACCCCTCTCCATTTTGGGGGGACAGTCCTGGTTTGGGGTGATGCACCAGAGCAGGCTTGGGGGTGTCCCTGCACCCAGACAGTGCCCCCTCCTCTCTCCATCTGTGCTCTGTGCTCCAATCTTTTGTGAAACCAGTGGGATTCCCAGTGCCTCGAGCTTTGCCCCAGCAGTGCCCTCCTTAGCACACCAAACAGGATGCTGGGACCTCTCCCAGCACCACCAGCTCCCCCTGTGCGGGCACCGCTCGGGGACTCATCCCCGGTCCTCTCCGCAGGCTGCGGTGGCTCTCCAGGACATCGAGTGGCAGCAGCCTTATCCCATGGACTTCTACGCCAGCCAGTCCCTGGGGCCGTGGACGGTGAACCACGGTGGCACGCAGCCCCCGCGCCGCGGGCGGCCGGCACAGGTGGGCAGCGGGGCGTCACCGGGTCCGCGCTCCGTCCCTCGGGCCGGAGAGCGCACCGGGACTGGCTGAGCTCCCGGTGCCGCTCGGTGCCGCGTACCTAAAGCGCCACCCCGTGGTGTCGTGGCCATCCAACAGTAACG
>VXBB01012145.1:0-13542 GCA_013399915.1 Illadopsis cleaveri
TGCCGCTGCTGTTGCTGCTGCTGATCCAGCGCTGCTCCCGCTCCGCTCCGCCCGCGCCCTGCGCAGCGCCGGCCGCGCCCGCGGAGCCCCGGGGCCGAAGGAGGCGGAGGAGCCGGCGGAGCTGTCCGGGCTCTGTCCGGGCTCTGTCCGGGCTCTGTCCGGGCTCTGTCGGGGCTCGGCTCTGTCCGTGGTGCTGCCGCCCCCGCGGCCGAGCGCAGCCCCCGGACCGCGCCCGCTCCTCTCCCGGCATCCTGTTGCGCCGGGAGCACGAAGGGTGAGCGAGGAGAAGAGGAAGAGCATCGTGCCGAGGAGCCTGAGCGCCGGCCCGGCTGGGAACAATGGCTGCGCTGCCGCGGATGCTGTGCGCGTCCGCGCTGGCCCTGCTGCTCTGGGGTAGGTGCTGCCATTCCCGCTCCCGCCCCAGCGCCTCTTACCGCTGGAAGGAAGGGAGGATGCTCCCTTCACGCCTGCCCTCCCGGTGGGTTTTTTGTTGTCGGGAGAAGGGGATTGAGCCCGTGCAGAGTTGGTGTGAGTGTGCGGGAGTGAATGCGAGCGGAGGAAACACCTCAGTGCCGAGCACAAAGCATGTGCTGGTCCCTGACTGCTGGCTGTTGGTCTGGGGTTTGCAGTGTGATTTAACATCGGCTTGCCTCGGGGAGGCTGTGCAGCCCATTAAGCGGTGTTTTAGTGCCGGTTTCCCGTGCAGGCTGTGCGAACTGGAGTTAATCAATCGATTGCAGCTGCAGTTTGATTCCTGCCGTGAGAAGAGGCTGGGTGGTTGTGCCACACTGGATGTGCGTGTGCCCTCAGCCCTGTGTGTGGGTGCCTGTCTGTGTGCACAGATCTCGGTTCTCAGAGTAAAGCAGCAACCAGGAGCTTTTCCTTATTTCCCCCTGAAAGCTGCTGCTCTCCAAGGAGCTGGTAGTAGGGGAGAATTTGAACCAGGCTGCTTCCAGGAATAGTCCCGGGATAATATGTTGCTTGAGAGAGTGGGTTGATGGTGCCTCAGAGGCTGGGGAGGAGGGAGCAGCCAGCAAAGTCAGCGTCTGTGCTCTGGAGACAGCCTTGGACAGACAGAGCCCGGGATTGTTTAGCCCAGGGGACAAATGTCAGCAGGGATTTGGTCGAGGATGTCGTGCTGACACGATCCCTTTCTGCTCCAGCGTGTGGCTTCACATGCAACCATTCCTGTCCTCTTTGCAAAGCACGATTTGAGAGTTGCCAGCGTTAGCACAGCTCTGATTGGAAGCGTTTTGAGCAGGAATACCTGGGAAATCAATAACTCCTTCTGCTGCCAAATTCACTCCCATCCAAGCCCCTTAGTTCCCAGTAGTGCCCACAGAGCCCAGGGACAGGAAAGGTGCTGGACCCTCCCAGTTCTGCTGAATTAAAGCATCCAGACCTTCCAACTTAGCACAAAGAGTGAGCTGTTCCTCCACTCTGGAATTCTGGGCTTCCCCTCACCCCAGACTAATTGCTGCTCTGACAGGAGCATGCCCAGCACGCATGGGGGAGAATGAACAATGCCTTTAAAGTGGCATTAATTACCAGGGAAAGATGAAAGTTGTGGCAAAGCAGATGCTGGAGAGGTGAATCTGTGTGATCACCCTCTGTTAATTATTATGAATTATTAACATCTCAGGAGAAGGAAGCTTGGTAAAATTTGACATTTGAGACTTAATCTGTTATCAGGCAGCGCTAGTAATAAATCAAACCCTTTTCCATTGGGGATATTAATGCCAAGATGTGAATAACTGATATTTCTCTAATTCTGTCTTAACCCTTCTCTCTGTGCTGCTCCTCTGCCCCAGCTGGATTTTGCTCCTCAGTGTGTGTGGAAGTGCCATCTGAGACAGAGGCTGTCCAAGGGACAGACATGAAGCTGCTCTGCATCTCCTGCATGAAGAGGGAAGAGGTGACGGCCAGCACGGTGGTGGAATGGTTCTACAGGCCCGAGGGGGGAAAGGATGAGCCTGTAAGTGTGTCTGGGATCTGAGTCCTTCCCATTTCTTTCCTTTCTTGTCCCATTTCCTGGGCACAGCACGAACTCCCGGCAGGAAAAGCTGAAATCAGTTGTGGAGTTCAAACATTTGGGTTGTAGATTCATCAATGCCAATTTCCAGCCCTGTTCCCTCAGTACCTCCAGCCCAGTATCTGAGGATGTCAAACATGGCTGACACTTGGTGCCCTTGTCAGGGTCAGTTCTGAATCCCAAAGCTGTTCTTTTGGAGGTGAAATTGGCCTCCAATAAACCTGCAGGGTAGAATTTACTTCTTTTTGCCTCAGAGAAAGCAATGTTATCCCAACTGTGGGAGGATCTCTGGGAGTTGCTTTGGACCCCTGTCAGGAAAAGGTAAAATTGATTTTCAGAGTGAATGAAAATGGAAATTGGACAGATGAGGGGCAGCTGGGATTCAAGAGAGAATGGTGAAATGGAGAACAAGATAAAGGCTGAGAGCACATTTCTTTCTATCTATTTTATCTGAGTCTGAAGCATTAAATCAGTGGCTGTGATTGAGCAGGGCCAGGCAGGATGACAAATATTCTCCTTATTTGTGAAAACTAAAGGGATCAGGCTAAGGAATGAGATGGGAATTCACTTCCAATGCCCTGGGGGATCCATTGGCCAGTGGCAACCCAATGGACACCAACCAAAGTGAGCTGGGGCGGGCAGGGTCAGCCAGAATGTCACACTGATATTTGTCCTGCAGCACTTCCGTCTCACCTGAATATCCCAGGGCTTCCCAAAAAGGGCTGTTTGTCTTCTCTGTGGATATTCTGTGGTTCTTTCCTCAGGTGGTCTCACATGCACTGACTGACAGGCACATTGCTGGGCACGAAGAATCCCAGTTTTCTGTTCCGTTGCTGATTTTTGTATCTCCACGTGCATCCATGTTTTGCTGTGCCTTAATTTTCCTCCCTCTCTGATGGAGATACTGGATTCCTGATCACTGGTTTTCCTGTCTTTTGTAAAGTCACCTGATACTTTGAGGCAAAGGATGGTGGAATATGAATAGCTGCTGTTACCAAGGGAGCTCAGAACCTCCCTGGGTGTAGCTGGAGGGGGATGCTGTCCCTGCCTCGTGCCGTGGTGTTGTCCGAGGCAGAGATCAACCAGCACATCCCTTTGTGTTTCCTGACAGATCTACGAGTACAGGAAAACAAACCACGAGTTCCCCAGCCGCTTCAGCGGGCGGATCCAGTGGAATGGCAGCAAAGACATGCAGGACGTGTCCATCACCGTGCAGAACGTCACCCTGAACGACTCGGGCATCTACACCTGCAACATCACCCGCGAGTTCGAGTTCGAGATCCACCGGCCCCTCTTCCAGAGCTCCCGGCTGATCCACCTCACCGTGGTGGAGGAGGGTAGGAGGGGCTGCCAGAGGCTGCTCGGTGCTGGCGCTGGTCGGGGGTGTTGTCACCCGGGGATGGAGTTTGTCACCGCGCCGCGGGAGAGGGCTCTGGGTTTGTCAGTGACGAACAAACCTGTCCCTTGTCTGGTGGCTGGAGGCTCTTTTTAGGCACAGGCTGGTTGTGTGTGAGTGTGGGAAGGCACAGTGAGCCGGGCACAGCTGGGCACAGCTGGGCAGGGCCAGCAGAGGTTTCCAGCTCCTCCCGTGGCGGCTCTGGGATGTTACAGCAAAGCCTTTCCCAGGGAGCCGCAGCCTTTCCTTGCTGCCGCCCCCTCCCTCCTGGAACGACGACTCGTTCTCCATTTTGATACCAGCCTGCTGCTTCTCCTCGTTCCCTCTGTGGTGCTCCTGAGCCCTTCTGTTCCTCTTGGTGTTGCTGGTTCAGCGCTGAAATCCCGGCATATTACAGCAGGAGCAGTGGGGATCCTGCTGCTCTCTCCAGAGAAGGCCGGCAGCTTTCAGCCCTTTCCTCTGCCCTTTCCCCTCCCTCTCCCCCACAAGCACTTCGGTGTTTTGATCCTTTACAAATCACTGGCGGCACAAGAGAGCCCGGTAACACCGGCGAGTAGGGCACGGGGAGGAAACAGAGCGTGAAGATGAGCGAGGTGAGCAATCTGTGGGGGTGGCACACGATGCAAGGCACAGGCAGGGCTGTGCGTGCTGGATCCCACTGGAGACACGCTCTAGGATCCATCCCTGCCTGTTGCAGGTCCATCTCTTCTGCCCCCTCACAGCCCTAAAGGCGCCTGGAGATTCTGGCAAGGCGGGTTAGGGAGGATGACACAAGGCTGGAAAGTGCCCGTGGAGCTGCACAAAAATGATCAGGGGTTGTTTCCTTTTATTCACAGCTGGAGAAGACTTCACCTCTGTCATCTCAGAGATTATGATGTACATTCTGCTGGTGTTCCTCACGCTGTGGCTGCTGATTGAGATGGTCTATTGCTACAGGAAGGTGTCCAAGGCAGAGGAGGCTGCCCAGGAAAACGCGTAAGTGTGGGACCCCTGGAGATGAGATCTGTTCTGCCAGAGCTCTTCATATGTCCCAGAGCAGACTGCAGGAGGACTGAACTTTGCTGTGGCAAGGTCTGGTTGGTGTTTGCTCTGTCCAAAGTCCTTGCAATCTTCAGGAGCACCAAGCTGTGCCCCCTTGCACCACACACACCAGGCTGGGAGTGAACAGCATTCCAGGGTGGCCTGGGCTGGACCATGTGGAGATGCTCTCCTGGAAGGTCTGGTTTCATCCTGGCCCATTCCCATCTTTCCACATGCTTGGCTTAGATTAGAGCACTCTTTGCTCTTAGGAAGGCTGAGTGTGCAGGATTTTAGAGCAGGGAAGACTCGGTGTTTGCTCCCGCCTATGAGGAGTTTCTTACTGTGAGCATCTACAGGTGACGCTTGCTACCTCAGAGATGCTTCCAGGCACTCAGCAGAGGTGAATTTACCCCAGCTGGGCTTTACACTGTGTGCTTTGCTCCTTCCCTCCCACTGCAGGACAGACTACCTTGCGATTCCATCAGAAAACAAGGAGAACTGTGCTGTGCCTGTGGAGGAGTAGCAGGGAGGAGGCAGCGGAGCGAACGGCACCAAGGTGGGTCATGAAGAAGTGGTCACTCCTTGTGTCTGTCCAGCCCTCAGCTTCCTTCTGGTGGGGCTGGGGACTCCTAGAGCATGCCTGTGCTCCTCTGGAGCTTCCCCAGTGACCTTAGAACCCAGACAGGTGTCTTTAGGTGTGGGGTGTACTTGTATTGCTTGAACACCCAAAGCTGCACAGGCTGTGATGTATTTATGCCTCCTTTACCCATTGCTGTGGAGTTGGGAATCTTCACTTTCCCCTGCACAGGGGCAGCTGTGCCCATGAGGACTGTCAGGGCTCCATCTCCAAAGGACACACGCTCTAGGAAGGAGTTTGTGTGCTAAAGATTAAAGTCTGGATCTTTCACTCTCTGGTTCACCTCCCGTCAGTTCCTGTGCTGACTCTGCTGCCATCCCCGCTCCTGTGAGGTCCAAGAGGAATTGTCTCCCTTGCAGGGGCTCTGAAGGACCACGCCACTCCAGCCAGGTTTGAGGGGAGCTCTGCGCCGTTGGGAGGAGCACGGGGAAGTGTAAAATTCTCTTCCATTTGCCTCGGACTCTGTACAGCCTTGACTCTGGTCCCACGAGCCCAGCTGAGCTGCCAGCCCAGTGCTGAAGGACTCCTCTGTGGAAGCATGCTGAGCAAACAGCACAGGGCTGTGGGCAGCACGGCTCCTTCCCCAGTTTCTGTTCCATCATCACCTCAATGGCTTTGTAAATGTTACCTGTCACTTCTCAGCTGCTCTCACCACCACCTTTATTTGCTAAATGTGCTGCTTCTCCATTGCAGAGGTTAAGGGTATGTGTGGCACGCTGCTCTGAGCTGCAGGACCGTGTGCAAGGCTCTCTTAGGGGGTTATTCCACCACATACTGTGGCCCAAGCAGCTTTATTGGTGTTAAAACAGGAAGAATTTAATTAATTGATGAAGTCACTCTGAATTTTAGGCTGTCCATGCACAAGCAGAGTACAGTGAGCACTGTAATGCACTAAATTGGAACTGTATAGTAGGAAGGACAGGTCCCTGTGCCATGCTCACACTTTCTTCTGGAGGGAATTGAGCAGGATGATGTCAGTACAAGAATCCCTCTCATTTATCAAGTGTCAAAACCCTCATCCCCTTCCACCTGCCTGGCACAGCAGGTTTGCTCCTGGAGTACAGTGGGAGGAGGAACCTGCAGAGCCACGTCCTGCAGCAGCTGGCAAGGCAGCAGGACAAGGTACAGGATCCAGCTTTTCCTGGGAAACCCCGAAAAGGAAGGCAGCCTCACGCTGGTAGGCAGGAGAAATAAATAGGATGCAAAGCCCTCACAGGATGGCAGCTTAGTGAAATGGTTGCAGTTTTGTAACTGTGCTGGTTCTCTGGTGCTGTAGCAGCACCATCTAGAGGGATAGACAGAAAACATCCACTTTTCTCAGTTAATCCTAATTCTCTCTTGAGGTAATTAATCATCACTATAAATAGTCTGGATTCATCCTACATGATCCTCTGTTGCCCAGGAATCACCCTGGAAATTCCATCTTTCCTATGCCAATTCACATTTTCTGAGGGTTAAGCAGAGTAAAAATTGTTTTCTGCCCTTCAATGCAGACCAGTTGAGCTCAACAGCTGGATTAGAAAGGGGGAAAAGGCAGAAACATTGGAATTGTGCTGTAAAACCAGGTGGGGAAGGTTTGGGTTTGTTGTATGGCAGAGTTGTGACCTCCCTGCTGCAATGGAGCCTGTGCTGCTTTGCCAGAGCTGACAAATTCTGCTCCACTGACTGCTTCTAAGTAGTTCCAAAGTGCTCATGACTCCAGGCATGCTTCCCACCCACGGAATCCCCTCTGCTTTGTTCTGCTGCTTTTTATGTGTTCGCTAAAAATCACGGAAATTATCCCATTTGTAAGTCAGGCCCAGGCCAGATTTCCAACTGGCACTTGTTCCAAACCCTTTTTTTAGAGTGGGTGTCAACTTTAGTCAACTACTCCAGTGCAGTCTTGGTAGTAGGATTGCTCCCAAATCCAGAGCCAAGCCTGGCAAAGGGAGCACATTTTCCAGATGAAGCACACTCGTAGTCTGGGCACCAGTTCCCAAAAAACTGGGATATCCAAAAGGGATATCCAAAAGAATATCCAAGCAGCTCCTCTTTGAATTCAGCTGGACGTCATCCTTTTCCCTATCCCAGTTTGCCTGGCAGAATCCTGAACTCAACAGAGGAGGGACTGGGTTGTAACTCTGGAGTTTCCAGCACTGCCCACGGCATTGAGGCCATGGTGAATTTTAGGACACTTCTCTCCCACTTCAGCTCTGCTCCTCAGTCCCTGTGAACCATGGAAAACCCTCTGGTGTCCTACTGTTAAATCAAAAAAGGAGTGAACCCAAGAACTTCTTGAGAGCTACCTCAGGTGGTAAAGAAGGGCCATCCCCTTGTCCAGCACTTCCCTGTATCCCACAGGCATCTTCTGCAGATGCTCTTTTTGTTTTTGGACAAATCTTTCACTTTTCCAGTTCCTGCACTCAGAGGTGGCCACTGCCACGTGGTGCTCCAAGCAGGAGGAAACAGGGTTCAAAGTTCTGCTCAAGAATCTCGCAGGGAAAAAAAAAAAAAAAAAAAAAAAATAAAAAAACTGGTGATTTTTCAAGACCTGGAAGAGATGGTCCTGGCAAAGACTCTGTGTGTGTGTGTTTGGAGTGAGAGAGGAGACTCCAGAACAGGCAGGATAATAAAAAGAACCAAGAGCCACGCTGGTTGTTGGATAGATTTTTTAATTGATACCGTACTTCCATGGTACTAACTACTTACACGGAGTTTGGCTGCAGAGCCTGTACAATTCCTACATTCCAGCACGTTCCAGTATCGAGTTTTAACCACGGGTTGGTTTTTTTCTGTTTGTTTTTGTTTGTTTTGTTGTTGTGTTTTTTTTGCGCACAGCGCAAAGTTTCTGACAGTCGGGACAACTCCTACAAACAAACCCACAATCCTTCCCCCACCCACCCCAGAGTCACCTCAGCCATCAGTCCCCTGTTTCTCGGGCTCTGGAGGGGATTCCAGGAGGGAAGCACGTGCCTGTGGTGGTTGGAGGACCTGTTCCTGTGCCGTGCTGAGCAGAGCAGACCCTCGTTCATCATCAGTTGTTGTGCACAGGAACTGCAGGATCCAGGCGGGGAGAACACGCCCCAGGGTTTGGGCAGCTTTCTCCAGCCCTGGAGCACGTGGTGGGAGATGAAATCCCACTGCAATGGTGATGTCCCAGAGGTGCCACGGCCACTCGCTGGGAGGTTGTGACGCTGCCACTGCTCTGCTGCTCTTCCCTCCCTCCGTGTCCAGCCCAGAGCCAGGTGGGTGCTTCCATCCCTGCTCTCCAAGGGCCATTTCCCGGGAGGTGGGAATGTGGAGATGGGGATGACGTGCACAGGCTCCAGCTCCCTGCTGGATGGAGCTGTAATTCTCTCCCAAATCCTGACTCCACGTGGCTCCAGAGCCTGAGCTGCACATCGGGGTTTGTTCCCTACTGGGATTTATTCCCTACTGGGGTTTGTTCCCTACCTACTCTCGGGGTTTGGATCAGGGAAGGTGGTCTTGAACGTTAGCAATGGAATTGGCCTAAATGAGTGAGGTAACAGAAACGGCCAGAGGAGGAGGAACCTCCCCGAGCCATGTGCAAATATAATTCCTTCAGCAGAAGGAAGTCCTTTTCCCTACTGAAAATAAAAATAAAATTAAAATAAAATAAAACACATTCACTTGAAGAGCATACAGACCGCAGGAGGGGAAGGCAGGCAGGGACAGCACCAGGTCAGACCATCTATGACACAGGTAATGATTGTCCAGCAGCAGAGGTGGGAGGGGACAGGGAAAAGCCATAGCAAGCACTGCAGAACGTGTGGGAGAGGAGGAGGGCATGGCATGCCACAGATCCATGCTAAGAGAAGCCCATGCTGTCTGCCTAGATCAGGGAATGGCCTCGACCAGCAGTCGCCCAAGACACGAGATTATTTGGCCAGTGTGCACATCAGGGAAAAGAGAGGTTTTATGGCACAGAGAGACTCGTGCTGGAGGGACTGCAAAGCACAGAGATCAGAGCGTGTCCAGGAGGGAACAGGCTGGAAAATCAGCACAGGAACCACACTGGCACAGGTGTTCTGTGAGCAGCTTCCCTCGGGGGCTTTGCTTCCAGAGCCTCTGTTCTGAGCTGTGTTTTAAGCAAGCCCCTGCCAGGTATTTTTAGTGGTGCTGAGACTGAGAAGACAAAGCCAGAGCCCAGGTGGCTGTGTCATGGACTGTGTCGGTGGCAGCCTGGCACAGATCCCCTGGGAGAGCCCCTTGGAGCTGAGCAGGCAGTGCAGAAAGCACTGATCTGTCACCAGCTGGGGGTGGCAGCAGCTGCCTGGGCAGGCAGGACAGAGCTGCCTCCCCCGAGCCAGGCACTGTTGCTCTAAACAGTGATTTTAAGACTGATTTTCTGTGTAATGTGGAACCAGACAGTTCCAGCTGTAAATCAGGAAGGAGTTTGTTTCTGTGCTCATGGGGAAGAGCAGGTGCTGCCTGGCAGTGCTCCTGGGGAGAGCAGCTGCTGCAGCACACCAGAGCAAATCCAAAAGCTCTCAAGTACCCAAAAGTGTCTCCAGTCACTCTCTGGAAAGGAAATTTCTACCTTCTCACATAAAGGTAAGAAAAAGCTCCCAAGTGGCCACCAGGACAGTGCTGAGGAGCCAAGGAGGCTGAAAAGTCTGTCCTTATCTACACCCAGGTGAGCTGCTGAAACTGATAAGGACAGGGATTAGCATTCCAGGACTGGCATTCCTAGAGGGGATCTCCCAACACATGCCCTGTTATTTCAGAGGCACTTTTGTGCCTCCAGGGCTCCAAATCCTGCAAAGCCTTGTGCTTTGAGACCTTTCCTCTTCCAATCCAGGGTCATACTACACTAAAGACGTTTTCTGTCCCTAAGGTTTTCTGGTTTTAGGATCAGAAGCATCCAGGCAGGGTCAGGTGTCACCCAGCAGCCAGAGGTGTAAATGCAGCCCCTGTGTCACAGCAGAACAGGCAGCTCAGGGGACATCAAAGTCATTATGTGCCTTTCTTCTCTTCTCCCAGAGGACTTGAGGGAGCCAGAAGGGTTTAGGCAGAAGTCACTATCAGTTAGTGTGAGTGAATGTCACAGTTTTCTGGCTGGAGAGTGCCTGCAGTGCAGAGCACCCAAAAAGCTCATTATCCTGTTAACCCACAGCCAACTCCTTCACTGCAAGTGCCTTTCCAGCTTTTATTTTCCCATATTTGCTATCTGGAATGTGCAGTGCCCCCGCCTTGGGCAGCTCACCACCTGGAATAATCTGATTTTTGGTCCTTCAGAGACTTTACAGGCTGCTGCTGCTGCAGGAACCTCTGGTAATGCCTGGCTACACAGCAGTTATCCAGGACTCAAGTCCACTCATCTCAGAACTGCTCTAAGATAAGCACTGCAAGGTGTGTATTTATCAGAGGTGAGGCTGTGCCAAGATAAGATCAGTGAGGATGTCACAAACTGGTGGGTCAGAGCCTCCACCTCCTCCTTTCCCCTCTTCCCAATAGGGAGCATCTTCCTTGGCAGGATTCAGCTGTTGGTATTACCTCTGCATGCTTGGCTGGAGAAAAGCCTTTAAAAACCCCCCCAAAAATCCCTGGTTTTGTGGTTGCACAGATCCTGCAAATCAAACCCCAGCAGATGTGCAGGTGGAAGGGTCAGACTGGGAGGGGAAATGAAAAAGAATCCAGGGGGATTTCTGGCACAGGTGTGCAAGGGGAGAAGCAAAACCCTGATGGTGAAAGGCTCGGCTGTGAGTGCTGAGGGAAGCATCACCCTCTGTAACATAATTCAGGCCTCTCACTCCTAGAAAGTGTTACTGATCCCTCCAGGAAACGAAATCCAAAATCATCTCTGGCTCCAGGAAGAATTAACTTGTCAGCTGGGATTGGTCAGGGGCAGCTGATTCCTATCCCAGCTCTCCAGAGGAAGTGAAAACACTCCAAGGTTTTGTTTAAACCCTCACCCTTAGTGCCTTAAGACCTTGCTTTTCCCCTTTTTATTACTACTGTGAGAGATTAACAGGCCAAAAAAGATTGTGAATCCCATCCCAACTCCAAGCCAGGCTGGCTGCCAGGTGGGAAACAGAAAAAAGTGGAAAAAACCAAAACCCTAAGGCCTCAAAGAGAAACCTCCCTCAGTGTGAAGGACACTGCAGCACCAGGTTCTGCTTGGTGCCCTTGTGCTCTTACTGAAGGATTTCACATTTCTGAGTGTCAGGACAGGTGTCAAACAGGTTAAAAAAGCACTTTAATGTGCAGGTAGGACAAATATTAGTGTTGAGATTGCTGCAGCTGCCTGGCCCAACATTGATTTAACAGAACTTGTGCAGTTCTGTCTCTGGGGCCCAGCTGAGGGAACATCCTAGGCCTGCAGCTGGAAATCTGCACAGGAGAAAGGATTCAGGAGGAGAAAAAAAAAAAAAAGAGTTCTTTGCCTCCCTAACAGAGAGAATGTGATATTGGTGAGCAACAAATACTGATCAGCAGCATTTATCTGTGAGCCTCTCTGATTTCTGTGTCTCCAGGTGGAGGAGACCCCACATTCCGGGCCCCTCTTTCACAGTGAGCTTTTTCTCTTTCCTGGCCCAGGGCTTCCTGCTTGGTGCTTGAAATTAAATTCTAGCAGAGGGAAATTCCAGCAGCAGGGGAATTTCGTGTGCTTACTAATTGTGGGGGTGACTAAGAGGGGAAAAGGGACTCTGGGACAGTCTGGCAAGTCACAGTGGGGAAAATGAGGCACAGAAAGCCCTTCCCAGGCCTTAGCACCTCAATTTCATGGTACAGCAGCCATTTCAGCAGCCTCCCTGGGAAAAAGCCAGGGAGCAGTACAGTAGTCAGCAGCATTAAATTAAATAAATAGTCATAAATACACATTGCTCTCTGGTTTTCCCCAGCTGGACCTTGCTTTCACAGTCTGAAATGTCCTTTTGATAGCCTGGCTTCATCCATGCTCCTGCACACGTGAGAGTTGTGTGGGGCATGGGGATTGCAGGCAGCTTGGGAGAAATCAGCAGCTTATTCCTGCATCCATTGCCTTGCCCTGACTGGAAAGTGGGAGCTTGAGAGGGTTTTCCTCAGACTGCACTGAGGATATATCAATAATTGATCCTGGAGGCAATGGAGGAGTCACAAGTGCACCATTCCCAAACTGGAATGTGCAGCTGCCTCTCTCCTGCCAGTCAGAAGGTGGGAAAATCCCAGTGCTGGCCTAAGTGGCACTCACAATCCCCTGACCTACCTGGCTGGGGAAGAGGCCAAAGCATTTATTAAACACTTCAAGAAGCAGCCTGCACCCCCAGCAGTCCCTGTGGAGTTTGTGCATTGCACAGCAGAGCCAGGCAGCCCCTCTTCCTCATCTGGCTGCTAATAGAGCCTGGAATCATCCCCCACAACAACTGCAAATGCACACTGACTTTCTTTTAGTGCAGCTCTACCAGCTGGCTGACTCCCAGGGCTGCACTACCCAGCTGATGGAGACACCCCTCAGGTGCCTCACACCCAGCTCTG
This sequence comes from Illadopsis cleaveri, assembly GCA_013399915.1. NCBI lineage: Eukaryota > Metazoa > Chordata > Aves > Passeriformes > Timaliidae > Illadopsis > Illadopsis cleaveri. The sequence goes on from VXBB01012145.1 coordinate 12,544, forward strand.
CCCTCCACCCTCGGATGGGCCCTTTTTCCTTTCCTCTCTTGGTCCCTTCCTGACCTCTCCTGGATTTTTGGAAGCCTTGTTGCTCTACAGATGCAGTCACATGAATACCCACAGTGATGGCTGTTGCTGCATAGATACAATTATGTAAATTTATCCCAGGCAAGGAAAGGAAAGGAAGCTGTTGTTTTTTCCCCCGTTTCCCACAGATTTTACAAGACAAGGGCTGGGTGAACAAACAGGAGAGAGATTTGCTGAAGCTGGGTAGTGGGTGTGGTTGCAAATCAATCCTAATTTTGGTTTTGTGTTTAAATTTGGGTGCTCCCACCGTGGTGATTCCGGCACCGAGGCAGACCTGCAGCACAGGGATGGCTCATGGCAGGGGCCCGAGCACAGAGAAAGCAGAGAACAGGAAAAGGGGACACTGTCAGTGGTGTGGGGCTCTCCCCACCCACACACCTTGGAGGCAGACACTCCCCTGGCTCTCCCACATCCACAGCAGGAGGCAGCAAATTTTGGGGGGGTTTGTGGAAGGGATTGCAGCTCTGTGCTTTGCTCTCTGAGCCAGCCTGACAGCAAATCTCTGCTCCCAGGAGGGGCCTGCCAGGGGGATCTGCCCTGCACAGACCCACAGCAACTCCCCCTCCTCTCCAAAGCAGCTCTGCAAGGGATTGACTGGGATTGCCAAAACCTCTGTGCCCTGAAGCCAGCAAGGTGAGGGAGGCGACAGTGTCCCCTGTGAGAGATAAACAGAGCCAGGCAGGGACCTCCATGCGCAGGGAGAGGATGGGGACGGGCGGGGGGGGCACTCACACTGATGCTTCCCTTTGAGACAACAAAACCAGGACAGACAGACAGACAGACAGACAGACAGGAATATTACAGAGGAGCAGTGCACGGGCCCAGGGAGCAGAGCTGGGCACGGCCCTACGCACACCTCAGTGCTGGGAGAGCACAGCCCTCCCACACACACACACACCCCAGAGACGCTCCAGTTCAGCC
>VXBB01012152.1:8816-21537 GCA_013399915.1 Illadopsis cleaveri
CATTGGGCAGCTGGAGCATGTCCAGAGAAAGGAACAAAGCTGGGGAAGGATCTGGAACCTAGGAGCAGGTGAGGGATCTGGGAAAGGGCCTGGAGAAAAGGAGGCTCGGGTGGGACCTGGTGGTTCTGCACAACTCCCTGACAGAGCATTGTTGTTAGGTAGGTGCTCATTTCTTGTCCAAAGTACCAAGTAGTAGGACAAGAGGAAATGGACACAAGTTGTGCCAGGGTACATTTAGGTTGGAAAATAAGAGAAATTTCTTTCCCAAAGCATTGTTAAACTCTGGCACAGGCTGCCCTGGGCAGTGGTAGAGTTACCATCCCTAAAGAGATTTAAAAAATATGTAGATGTGGCACTCAGGGACATGGTTTAGTGGTGGGCTTGGCAGGGCTGGGTTAGTGGCTGAACTTGATAACCTTTCCTTTCCAACCTTAGTGAGTCCATGATTTCATGTTTAGCCTTAATGTGATATGAGGTCAGAACAATACAAAGAAGATGACAATGTTATTTATTTCATTTACACAGAAATTCTTGAATAATGCTGAAGCACTGAAACAAATCTTGCATGAGATAACAAACTGAGTAAGGATGTTAATACAGGGAAGAAGTTTTGATTGTTTCTAATCTCTCTTTGTCATCATGCTTATTTGTTCAAGACAAAACATCAAGAAAATTTCTGTAAAAAGCCAAAGTTTAAAGAAAATTATCTTTTCAAGCATGCAATAAGATGTCAAGCAGGGTTATCAAAAGCCTAATTGAGTAGTTTGATAATGAGAACAGCTGGTTAAAAATGATTCTAATGATTTTTATTGGAGCAGTATCTAAGCACTGAAAATCCAATTAGACCACAAAGGAGATTTAGAATGAGGCATTCCAACACTGACCATCAGCAGTGGTCTGGAAAAACAATCTAAAATACATAAAGAAGACTGGGCTTTGAATGGCTTATTAAAGCAAGAGTGGAAGACTTCTTCTAAATATGTTGGATTTCCAGGTCCATGTCACTCAGAGCTTAAGTGCTTAGCTCACATCTGGGTAAAGGCATTTCTCTTTTCAGGAAAATGACAGCTATGTTGGTTTTCCTGGAGTCAAATGCATAAAGGAGCTTAGTCAAGTTTTTGCAAACCAGTTATGTGTCTGCTGTGATCAGTCAGTTTTTCTTTTTCTAAGTCACATCCAATAACCAAATTTTGGAGCCCTCAGCAGGATGTAAAACACCAGCACTTGTATTTATACACTGAAACTGACTTGAAGAAAAACCGGCAGCTGCCTCTCACCAGAGATAAAAACCTGGATAAAGAAAAGGAGAGAAAAACTTTCTGTGAGATCCCAAGGAGGAGTTCTTCTAAGTGTCAGAAATCTGTTATGATTAATACAATATTAATTTCTTAGATGTAGTTGGGAGATCTTATTTCCTCTTTTACATAAATTCCTAAGCCTATTAGATGATGTACTGTCAACAATAAAATATGCCCTAGCATGAAAAAAAAATAAAACCCAAAGCTTTTAGTCTTCTACCCATCTAACAATAGACAAGGATTTTGATTAAAACATTTGATTTGGAGAAGCTCTTAAAAGAATAATAAATGAGTCATTAAAAAGGATTAAATGTACTCATAAAGATCATCAACAAATCTATTCCACAAATGCTTAGACTCAAAATTATGATGAATTGACTTCATTGCAATGTAGATTTCCAGAAGAGAATCCCTTTTTCTCCTTGTTGACAACAAAAGTAGCATAAGCAAGTCAGTCAGATTCTGGTGTTACTGTCTTGTGACAGTATAGAGCCTGGTCCTTTGCAGAAAACACATTTTAGGGGTAAAGATTGTTACAAAATTATTAAGAAATTCCTGGAAAATTACAGTAGACACTTGTAAATAATATGTTTTCTGCAAGTCTTTTGCCTCTTATGTGACCATGATTTTTTTCAGCACCCTATTCCGTAGACATTTCAAACAAGCCCATTCTAACTTATCTGTTGCTGAGGACATGCATGGTCTTCCCTTACAAACACACACAGACGCACACTTGCTTATGTACTCTGGGGAATAAAAATTCTGGAAGCAAAGTTCTGCTTAGGATTATTGTGGGAGTTTATTCTAGCTGAACAAATTCCACTTCCACAGAGATATTTAGTGGTGACATTCGCTGCCTTCTCCTGCTCATACTGGGTTATCTGCTGTCAGTAAATCAGAGGAGTTACCCTGCTTTCTATTCCCACTTTACTGTAGAAATTGACAGAACTTATTTACCTGACTACTTGTACACACTTCTGTGTATGAGAATATGAAGAATTGGTTTCATTAATTAGTGCCTTCTGGTAAGAGATGAGGAATAATTCTGCATTAAACTGTAGTTGCCATTGTTTCTGAACTTAAATTCCTTTTCTCTATTTTTTTTCCTTTGTGGTTTGAATGACAGAATTGAGGACAGGGAGATGGTCCAGAAAAGGTAAAGGTTTTCTGCTGAAGACTCAAGAGAAACACCAGTTTGACAGAAGACTTTCTGCTTCATCTCCAACTACAGTTATGTGTAAGATGCACTCAGAAGTCCTGTTTCAGTGAAGAGATTATATCCCTAAAAGACCATTCCAACTGAAAGCTGCTGTCCTCTCAGATGTGCAAGGTGAGCTGTTCTTACCCACATTCCTGAGCATCAGTTTGGTGAGATGTGTGAAATGCCTGGCTGTAACAGTTCAAAACAGTTCAAAACATTTCAGTTTTGCAAATAATGTCAATCTTTATTTAAATGGGTACGAAAGTGCACTTATAAGTCATTGAATATATTGACTTGACAAATCAATGGTTTCCCAGAGTTTAAAAAAACTCTCTTCATGTGCCACTCCTCCTTCCAATGCTCATTTTTGCCCAAAGCTTCAAAGCAGCAAAGTGAACTGTGCACAGCAGCTGTAGCCTGTGGTGGACAAAGAAAAGTTCCTGGTGCTCTGTTTCCTGTGTTGTGGGCCTGAATTTTAATATCCTGCCATATAGAGATCAGGGTTGACATTTCTCCCCTTATGGAAGAGAGATGAAAGTTTTCACAAGTGCAGGGAATCTGGTGATAATATATCTCTCCTGGATAGAAAACAGTTCTTGTTTTTTCCATATTCTCATCCAAAATTTGCTGCTACTTCTGAATTGAAAGAAAATACTTCAAGAAATTCTGGATGACCCTAATTAATTTTGAAGTTCAGATTCATGGGCTCTGTAAAATATTTATATTCAGTCCCATGTTGGCAATAAATTTTTCAGAAAGGTTAAGGTTGTGATTCATGACAGGAGTCAGAGAAATAGTTTGTCATGTAGAATCTTAATGCACACTTTGTTTGCTTAGGGATTCTTCCCCCTTTTAATTTATCAGGTTTTGTCTGTTAATTTTCATTTAAAATCCATGGTTCTGATGCTTGAAACCTTCTTCAGCAAGGCTAAATACTCAAAACTTTAAGAGCATTTTAAGTAACTATTAATATTAAAGTATCTCACAACATAAAGAATAAATCACTCTCCTGCTAAAGAAATGTAGCAGTTAGACAGGTCTAGGTAATAAAACTGATTTCAGCAAGACTTCGGTAAAGGGTGTGTTGAAAAGGTTATTTCTTTGTCCATAACTTTGTTTCAGATATGGTTTCCTTATGTGATATTTCTACCAGTGCACAGCAACATGTACTAAGTGACAAGATCTTTAAAGTCAATTTATAAAAAACTGTAACACTTGCAAGCCTTCTTTCAGTCACAAAGCTTGTTGCTTGGTGTTACCTTCTGCTTTCAAGCATGTCTGGGACAGTTTGCTCTTTCTTACCTACTGCATTTGCAGAAGCTGACCTTTAGACTGTCAAGTGCTGAACTTCATGAGCAGTTTTAATCTTGGAAATGCTCTTTTAGGCAAAAATACCATTTACACTTTGCAGCCTGGTCTCTCTCCATTGACAAAGAACATAAATGTGAGGAATTGTTGTAGAACTGGGCAACAATAATGAAGCCCTACGTATTTTTCAAATAGTCCTATTTGTGAAGAAAAAATAAAAAATTGCTTATGTTTCATTAGTATTTGTTTTATGATATTTGAGGAGAGGTGTTTTTGTTGCTGTTATTAAACATGAATTCACATTTCTATCAAAAAATCCTTGGTAAAATCCCTTCTCTACTGCATGCAAAACTAATCATAGAATCATGCTGGGTTGGAAGGGACCCACCAGGATCATGAAGTCCAACTCCTGGCCCTGTGCGAGACCCCCTAAAAAACCACAACTTGTGCCTGAAAGCATAGTCCAAACATTTATGGAACTCAATTCTGTATGACAGTGCTGTAAAGTTTGGGTTCACATTTTGACACAGGTTTGTGTAGTGTGTTTTTGCAAGTATGTGTTTGCATCTGTATGGGCATATATATACTTTTCTGCATAAGTTTGTATATGTACATATATTTCTCATAAATGCAGATGAGGACAAAATGAGTGTAAGTATTCGTGTGCTTTGAATCTGGTTTTAAAACAACATAATATCTTGCAGAAATGGGAAAATATCCATGTTCTAGGCTGATGATGCACACATCATCAGGATATTTATTCCCCTGAGTCCAAAAAGCCTGCATTATGTCTGTTCCTTATGAATTTTCATGCAATTGAGCTTGATCTTCCAGGTGGGATACTGATCCCAGGGGAATTTATGTTCTGGCTAGTGATGTTCCTGCTTTCGGGAGCTATTTTACCTCTTATCTCTAGGTAGCATCTCATTAGCTTTCTGCCAGAGAAGAATCTGATATACTGCTCTTTCTGTTTGGTATTTTAAGGAACAGTGTTTTACATTTTTCCATGTAGAAATTTAGACCTTCAATGGTCCTAAGCATATTTCTCAGAAATATGGCCTTCATTAGCTTTATTTTAATCACTACTAGTGCTCTTTGTTCTTGCACATCCATTTTTCATGTGATTGTCTGCCTTTCTAATATCCTCACATGGTCGGAGATGCTGTCACCAGCCTACCTCCAAGCTGTGGTCTAACAGTGGCAGTTTCACTGCAGTGAAAGGCCAGGGACATATCCAAGTCACCAGCCTGTTTCTGAGTGCAAGAAGGGAAAACAGGTAGAACATGTGAGGAGAACTCTGTCTTCAGGCAGTCTCCTTTTAATTTTTCATTTTTTTAAAGTTTTTCCCAAGCAGAGATGGAGCTCTCAGCCAGAATCACTAAAATCATCTTGGAAGAGCAGCATAGACTCCTGCTCTGAGTTGCAGAACAGTGTATGTGGGTTTAAGTTGTATGAGGGTTTGTTCAAAATTTTTCTGCAAAAGTAAGGTTTTCTACAGGTCAGGTTATTCAGAACTGAAAATGGGGGAGCAAAGTAGAAGCTGTGGCTTTGCTACAGCCTTTCTGCAGAATTTCAGCTGTGATTTGCTGTGATTCATTGCAGGTCATCTTCTGGCATGGCTTAAAAATTTGCATTCAAAAATCTCTAGAGTTTGAGTCTTTACATAGACTGCAGTCTGTCTTTGGATTTAAGGCATATAAGGAGAATATCAGAGGGAATTTGCATTCTTTTGAACATATTTGTTTTGATGTAGTTCCTTCCTATTCTTTTCTTTGCCTTTAGCTTGGCATGATACAGCCAAACTGCCTGAAAGATGCAGATAATTAATTCCTATTAATTAAAGAAATAGAACATCCATGCTTGTCTTTGGAAGGTATCTACAGTGTGAATAATCAGTTTGGTTTACTGCTCCAGACTTGGATAACCCCCTCCCTGTCAATGAAATGTGCAATTTTTAGAAGACCAGAGTGGAGAGTGGGCGTGAATTTCTTACTGAACAGCTTCACTGAAGGTCATTTTAAACACTAGATACAGCATCTCCATGAGAAATGTCTTGGAATTTCTAATTCTTGCTTTCTATTCCTTTACTTTTTTCCACTTTTATTGTGAGCAAGGATCTCAAAGCCCTCTATATGCGACAGCTTTTTTTCGGTGTCAGGCTGTCAACTACCATAGCTTGTGCCCACAGGTTTTGTATACAGCTTTTGCCCATGTCAGTCCTATGTGCAAGTCTTGAAAAGTCATCAGATAGAAGTCTAATCCCTGGTTTTTTGCGCTCCAGAGAAAAGCCACAAGAAGCAAGGGTTTAAGCATCCAGAAATATCGGCATCTCAACAAGGAAGACCTCTACTTACCAAAGTACTTAATAAGGAGTAATTCCATGTGTCCCAGACTGTCCATTATAACTCAGATATTGTTTGGGAGGTTGATTTGGTTTTGGCTTGGTTTTGGTTGTAGTTTTTTTGTGTTTTGTTTAATTTGTTTGTTTGTAATGTTACATGTGCTGAAAACAGAATTTTCTGAATATGCACGTTATTTCTTAAAGCTACCAAACTGTGTAGACTGGAAATGAAAATTTTCCTCACATGATATGATGAAGCTGATTATAGCAGTGCTGTTTGGGAGCACTAATATCTTCATCTACCTAAAATTTTGTTTCTTCTTACCAGCCAATAACAGGAGCTTATCAGGAACTTTTTAGTGGAACCAAAATTAGACCAACAAACAAACAAAAAAGTGATTTTAGCATATGCAATCCCAACACTTTGCATTATGGTTGTTGTCTGTAGCTGCTTGCTGAAACTGATAACTTTCTTTTGACAGCCAACTTCTGGTACTAAATGCGGAGGAGAAAGCAGTATTACTTTCTCTGAACATGTCTGTTTTAAGCAAGTTTGACAGGAATGAGAAAATGATTAAAGAAAACGAGAGAAGCATGTCTTGTATTAAGTTTTGGGCAATTCTCTTGCTAATGTGACACATAATTAGTAGTTTCTAAAGAGGCTCAGAGTATGTGAAATTGCTGTTGGTCCTGTGCCACCAGAATAACCTGTCATTTGGGCAGAAAATCGAGGCTTTCAGACTCAATTCAAATTAACCTCAACTGTCTATAGAAATCCAACAAAAAAAGTGCAGTCTGGACTGTGTAGTCATGAGGCTGCTGCAATCCCTTGGTTTCTGGTTACCCTTTAAGGCTCGTCACTTGAAAACCTATGCTAGCAATGAAAGGATGTCTGGTTTCATATCACTCTCACAAAACCAGATAAAATTTCACTTGAACCCTTTAGGGCACTGACCGTTCCACTCCAGATTTTGTGGGGGTTTTTTGTACTTGATTGGCTATTTCATGGTGTAGGTGAATGAGACTTGGCACTACTGATTTCAGAAATGGTATCTGTATAATGGCATTTCCTGAGACTGGGAGGAGTTTCAAGGATGAACTTTCATGTGCAAAAACATACATGTTTGAAGCTATTAGTAAATTTGGAAGTGCTTTCTAGACTCTAAACGGCATGGCTTTTATGCCGTTTTGAGAACACTGATTTCTAAGGGCAAAAAATGAAGTGATATAGTTACTGGAAATATTTTTGTTAGAAGAAATTTCACTTTCAAAGTAACATTTAAGTTTTCCTTCCCAGAAGTTTATATTTCAATAATTTATTTTAAAATCAATTTAATTTTTTTTTCTTGGTGATGTCTCTTCCATCATATTAAAAAGGCAAACAGTATAATAACAAAAGCCAATATATCCATTTATTCCAGAGGCTGTATTAAAAGTAATGATGAATTTTGACAGGTATCTAAGGAGGGTGATGGCAGCATAAATTTAATTAAAGGGCAACATTATACACAGCCTGAAATCTGACTTTAGCATGACGTGTCACTAACAGGAGTAAAGGCCCCCAAAAGAACAATATCAGAACTTTTGTTAAAAGAGATGGTGTACATACAGAGATGTATCTGTGTTTCTATCCAAGTGTAGGTATTCAGTTAAGGAAATGAAACAATGATAGAAAGAAAATTGAGAAAATTGAAACATTAGAGTTCTCTTTTGACTTCCTAGTACATTTTTTCAAGTATTCAAAGCAGCTTAGGCAATCAGTATCAACCTGAAAAATGCTGCTTCCTTTCTTAAAACTAGAAGTGAAATACAGAACTTACTAATGGTTTTATTTCCAAATACATGCACTTTCAAGAGAAATATTGTGTTGTCAGGACTTTGTACTTGGTCTTATGAAGTTGTGAAACTTGAAAACTTGTGAAGTTTTAATCCTTTCAAGACATGTTTTATGTAAGAATTTTTCCAACCCCTGTAAAAAGCCTCGGCCTTAATATTATACTTTTCTCTTTAAAGAGTAGGTTTAGTATTAAGACCAGACCATCTGAAAAAAGGTTGCCCACTAATTTTAACAACTCCTCTAATTTATATCAACTTTGTTAAATTAATGGAAACTTTTTCCTTAGGGCATGCAGAAGGATTAAAACTGATTTAATTACGCAATTAAAATCTGTATCGTTTCTGCTAAAGATGCCTTTAAATTGGATTTATTTTCCTGTTTCTCAAAATCTGGATGCCATTTCCACCTTGAAACCCAAACAGAAGTTTGTAGGTTGCTGTTTGGATGCTTGAGAGGATCACTTGCAGTTTCTCTCAACTCTTAACAGTTCATGCAAAGTGTTGCTAAAAAGGGAAAGAGGTAGAGGACTCCTGACATAATGTGATAGTACGTGATCCATGCTGCCCAGGTCACTTCTTAACTTGCAATGACTGACTGCTTGGTATTTTCATCATCCTTATTTCTTTTTTATCACTTTATTAAATTTGTTTTATTTATTTGTTTGTTTGTGTGTTTGTTTGTTTGTTTGTTTGTTTGTTTATCTGTTGAAGAACTGCCAAGCTTGTGTAAGTAGGCAAAAATAGGAAGCATTTTGCTGTTCTCTGTGGACAGTGGCAGCTTGATTCCTGGGGAAAAAAGGAAAATTTCCCTAGAAAAGACAGAAAAAGAAAGCTCTAACACAAAAAAGAGATGCCAGAGATAGGAAGTGGTGGTGGCTGTTTGGATAATGTTCAGAGACTGGATACTGTGCAGTGTGGATATGTCCAAAGCTGGGTGTTCTGAACCTTGGAAATTCTGGGAAAACCTAAAAATTTTATGGAAACATGGGACTTTGACTCAAAATTACAGCCCAGTTTAAATTTTGAAATGGCTAAGGCAAACATATCTGTGTGATCCTTATAGAAACTTCTGAGACCCCTCAGCCCTGGCTTTGCTTTGCTTCTCCTGCAGCCCAGTATGACAATCTCATTTTCACCAGTGCCAGTAGGGCTTGGGTCCTTCCAAGGGCTTTCTGGGCAGCCTTTCCTCAACACTGCAGTGTGAGGATGTTGCTGGAAGAGATGAGAGTCAGGGCTGGGCTGCTCATGTGCAAATCCATAAGGTGCTGGAAATGTCACTGTGAAAACATATCGAGATCTCCTCTCTTGTCAACGTGCAGAGATCCAAGAGTATATGACTACAAGTAATAAACGCTTTACTGCCAGGTTGTTCTTCTAATTACCACTGGGTGCTGAAACTGGGCCTTAACTCATTACTATTCATATAAAAATTTCAAATGCAGTGTCTGCCATTATTAAAACCCCATGCCCAGGTTGTTTTTCATTAATCCTTGAGACTGCAGTGTTCTGGGGCTTCATTTTTTAAGACTATATATGGACCATGACAGTGTTGTCAATGTTTTAATTGGCTCGTGCAAGAGTAGGCTCCAAAGATTAATAACTTCATGGTAAATGTAGTTCTGGGAGGAGAGTTATTGCAGTATTCCAACTCTAATTACCAAACTTAATTATAGTTTTTCTTCCCAAGCCGTGTAGGAAGCTATATAAAAAACAGTTTTCAGCATGAGTCAGTTCTGAGAAAGCTCAGCTGAGGAGCTAATTTATAGACCTTGAGATCTATAATGCTCTAGGAGCTGTTACAGCAAAAACACAGAAATTAGGAAGTGGGGTTACAAAACAGCTGTAGCATGACAAAAAGCTAGGGAAAAATAGTATGATTTCCTGAGTTTATCATTTGAATTTATTATTTGAGTTATTTGAATAAAATCCTCAGCTTCCTTCCTGCTTAGTGATGATTGTATTCTCCATTTTATGATGCTGATTATTCTTTCTCTGAGAGGTGACACTGCTGCCTTGCATGCTCCTCTTTTTCTATGCTGTTGTCATAGGTAAGCTAAAACGTATACAAGAACACATCCTCCATAATTATCTGTGCTGTTCACATACTTGGGAGATATTTATTGGTTTCTGATGTTTTCAGGTCTCTGTGTAACACTTTGTGATGATCTCTGGACCATTACAATGCAAAATCACAATTTTACTTCTCTAAGGGAGAAGTAAAGCATGCTCCTGAGCATGTTTCCCTTGAGAAATGGTTTCAGCTTTTGCCTGCTTCAACATTATTAGTCGGTAAACATTGTGAGGGCTGGCTGCTTCCCCACATCCACAGTTGTAAAATGAATGGAATCATTCTGAAGTTGTTGAAAGCTACACCTGCAAGGAAATCCTTATCTCATGAGCATTTTGCATATATAAATGACACCTTTCTCTCTCTGAGTTTATGCATTTCTCTGGACAGAAGAGAAATTGCTTTTTGGTGATGAAATCAGATTTTCCATTTTTTTCAGAAGATTCTTTTTATGATCATACGACTCAGATTAAATCAGGCTTGACAATTTCCCCAGGACCTTTCTGTTACAACTCTGTCCCATTTTAGAGGAGTAATTGCTACAACACATTGCCATGCAATTGTTTCTCTCTTTGTGACTTAAAGTGCTTGAGCTGTGATTTAATTTTCTACCATCATGCTTGCAGTTTGGGATTATGACTGTATTTGCAGTAGTATCTAGAGTTCCAGAGAATGGGGAAGAAACACATGGAAGCCAAACCTTTCCTCACTCCACTGGGTTTTCATTGTGTAACCACCAATCCTCACAACACAGGGAAACTGTTTAAAACCTGCATGATACTGGTTTGCAAAGTTGACAATGAGGGCAAGGCTACATCTAAGAGTTTAATAAAGTTCCAAATTACACACAGAAAACAGTGAGAATCCTCTGAAAAATTGCTGGTACAGCATGTAAGCTGGTTTACTGGAAGAACACAACATAAGAATGCCTATCAGTTTTATTATTCTTACCTGCCCACTGGATAATTCTGAGGGGACATATCAATGTAGAAATTATTCATAATTTAGACCTTAATTAAAATATGTTTGATTCCTCTTTGATTGACTTTCAATGTAAACAATGCTAATATTAGTATGCTCATCATCTAACGTGACTAATATGTTCAGGAGGGTTTTAAAGACTTTCAGAACTGGTTGTTTGCCCCTCTGTTTCAATTTTTCATTGGGCTGAAAAAACTTTGTGATCAGCAAATTGACTCTGTTTTGCATTAATCCAATTATTATATTTCCATTTACAAAGATTAAGTAAAATTTGGATCAGATTGCCTGTGATTATATAAGGCAGCATAAATGAAAACTGCGTGGGAAGAACTCAATGACATCCCTGGGACCTAGAATCAGTTCTGCTGTGCAAGGACCTTTGGTGCATTGACAACAATATTTGTTACTTATTTTAAATATGCAGCACTGTGAATTCACAAAAGATGGAGCTACTTGTCTGTGAGACGCTTGGAAATGTCCTTTTGACTACACTGGTAGCTGAACACATGTTCATTTTCTCTGACTTAAAAAAAAAAAAAAAAGAGTTAAAATCTTAAACAGCATTAAATATATTTGCAGATCTCCTGGAGTACTAAAAAGTTACTGCAAAATCCATGGGTAATAATTGAAAGCTGGCAAATGCAGGCAGGAAATGAAGCATATTCTTGTCTTTTACTCTCAAAAGGAATTGAATTATTGGAGTTAAACCACTGGTCAGACAGTACTCAAGGTAACTCTGAGGTTGGGATCCCTCACCTTGGTGTTTGATGGTTTGGGCATTCTGTGTCATCCTTCTAAATTCCTAGGATTCCTCAAACCAGTCATGTGGTACCAATTCCATTTGACATCACAAATCTCAATTCCCATGTTGATGGACCTTTTAATCAGTTTGTTTGGTTTCTTATTTAATTATTAAAGTTTCTGTGATAGAAGAAATTCTCAGTTCCAGTGAAGCTATGGTATCCTGAGCCTGAGACTCCTGTTATATACCACCATAGAAAAATAAACCCCTGGATTTCTATTTTCAAGAAAAGGAGTAAAAAAATGTAAGAGAAAAAGAGGACTTTATTATGTATTTGCAAAAGGAGGGGAAAAGGAAGGCAGGGATTTGTGCAGAAGGGCTGAAACTCCATGGCAATTCAAACATAGCTGTTAAACCCTCAGGAAAATTTCTCAATGCCTCACCCGAGGCCTCCACCAATAATTCTAGAAAGCTGTTGAGGAGATCAAGCCTTTGTCTTGGTGTGTGTAAAGGAACTGCACTTTTCCCTACTGAGGATATGTCCTGATACAACACTAGTGAGTTTTCACATATACTCACATTTAACAGTAAATTCTTTCAACAGAGGATAAATATCACAGTACAGCTGGCCTGTAGCTGGACAAGATAAACCTGACCATAAAACAAACCCAATTTGGCTAGCCTGGTTCATTCTAGAAAAGAAGTAGAGCAAGTCCCTGGGTGAACAATGATGGGATAGATTTCAACTCAGACCTCAGCCAACCCTGTTCGAGTCTAGATGCAGAAACACCACTGGCCAGTGATCTGGGCAGAGAGAGATCCCAACCAAACAGTTATTTAAACCTAGGAAATTCAAACCCCCTATAAAAAGAGGAGCCATAATAAACTCATTGCTGTTTGCTGATGACCATCAATGAGTTAAGGGCATTTGTCTGTCTCTGACCAA
>VXBB01012156.1:3352-13943 GCA_013399915.1 Illadopsis cleaveri
TGGGAATGCCATCCCAATCAATTCCCCAGGAATGCCATCCCATCCAACTCCCTGGGAATGCCATCCTGCTCAATTCCTTGGGAATGTCATCCCATCCAACTCCTTGGGAATGCCATCCTGCTCAATTCCCATGGAAATGCCATCCCGCCAACCTGGCTGGGATGGGATGAGTGGGATTGGATCAATGGGAACAATGGGATGGGGATAATGGAATGGGATGGAACAAGTGGTTTGGGATGGAACGAGTGGTTTGGGATGGTTTGGGATGGGATGGTTTGGGATGGGATGGGACGAGTGGTTTGGGATGGGACCAATGGTTTGAGATGGTTTGGGATGGGATGGTTTGGGATGGGATGAATGGTTTGGGATGGTTTGGGATGGGATGGGACGAGTGGTTTGGGATGCGATGAATGGTTTGGGATGGTTTGGGATGGGATGGGGTGAGGGGTTTGGGATGGTTTGAGATGAATGGTTTGGGATGGTTTGGGATGGTTTGAGACAGGATGACCCAAGCAGAAGGGGCCGGGCTGGGTGCTCAGAACACTCCGAACGCTCCCGGGGATCCCGACCTGCTCCTGCTGCAGGGCCTTGACGAAGGCGTTCTTGAGGCGGTTCGTGTGCTCGGCCTTGAGCGCCTTCTTCTGGTTGGAGGTCTGGCACTGCTCGCAGAGGATCCGCCCGCCCTTCTCCTGCTTCCAGTGCGGCGTGAAGTCCGTGCGGCACTGCGCGCACACGAACGGCTCCACGCGCGGCACCGCCGGGCTGCTCTTCCCTGCAGGACACACCCCGCCTCAGCACCCAGCCAAAACCCAACGTTTCCGGCTGAACGCCTGAAAATCTGAACCCGAATCACAAAAAAAACTGGGCCGAAATCCTGAGATTTTCAGCCGAAATCTGGCGAATCCGCCAGGGTTTCCTGCGAATCGGCCAAAATCCTGAAAATTTGGTTTAAAATCCCGCAGATTTGGTCTGAAATCCTGCAAACCCGTTAAAAACCTTCAAACCCACCCCGAAATTCCACAGTTTCCCCCCAAACCCCAGCAACTCCTTCTAAAACCCTTCCAAGCATCCCCCAACTCCCACATTCTGCCCCAAACCCCAGCAACCACTTCTAAACCCCCCCAATTCCCACACTTTCACCCTAAATGCCACAATTTCAGCCCGGAACACCACAAATCCGGGCTGAATCCCCCCGGAATCCCCCCCCGGCTCCATTTTCCCTTTGGGGACNCAAACCAGTCCAAACAGGTCCAAACTGGTACAAGCCAGTGCTCAAACCAGTGCCTAACCAGCCCCAACTGGCTCAAGCCAGTGCCCAAACCGGTACAAACCGGTAAAAAAACGAGTGCAAACCGGTACAAACCAGTGCCCAGGCGGCCCCAACCAGTGGAAACCACCCCAAAGCAGTGAAAACCAGCCCAAAGCAGTGAAAACCAGCCCAAAGCAGTGCCCAGCTAGCCTAAACCAGTGCCCAGCCAGCCCAAACCAGTGAAAACCAGCCCAGATCAGTGGAAACCATCCCAAAACAGTGCCCAACCAGTGAAAACCAGCCCAAATCAGTATCAAACCAGCCCAAAGCAGTGACAAGCAGCCCCAACCAGTGCAAACCAGCCCAAATCAGTCCCAAACCAGCCCAAAGCAGGGACAAGCAGCCCCGAGCAGCGCCGCACCGGTTGGTAGTTGATGGCGGGGCTCATCCCGGGCGTGGAGCTGCGGACCAGGCCGGGTTTCTGGGGCCCACGCTGGCCCTGGAGCTGGGCGGGGCTGGGGGCGATGACACGCTGGGACATCAACATGTGGGGCAGGGCCGAGCTGGCGGCCGAGCGGATCACGCTGTGGCCCTGCCGGGGAATCCACACGGAATCAGATCCCGGGAGCAGCAGAGAAAAACCCCAACCATGCCCCCAGTGCTCCTTGAGCTCAGTAACAAAATCACAGAGAAATGAGGGAAACTTGGAGCACTGCTTCCCTGACCCATGGAATTCCTGCTTATCCAGAAGCCCAGGTAATTCCTAATGCCCCAAATCCCTGCTTTTCCCCAAACTGTCCTGGATTTCACAGGATTGTGGCCTTTTCCCCATCGTTATTTCCCACGGGAGTCTGGAATTGCTCCATGGCCAAGGAGAGTGGCAGAAACCCAAGGAGCAAACACTTCCAGTGGCTTTTCCTTTGGGAGCAGCAAGAAAGCTGCAGGCCTTGGAGAATTCCCACCATCCTCATCCCACTCCAGCTGGGACACTGGCCATTCACAGGATCAGGGAACATCCAGCTCCACAAGGATCCCTGAGTCTAATTCCTGACAAACCCAAATCCAACCCCAAGCACCGGGAATTGCGGGAATTCCTCTGCCCCTTGGGAAAAGCCCCTGAGCTCTGTGTGCCTCCAGCAAAACCAGCATTTTCCAGGAAGAACAGGAATGCTCTCACCTGTAATGTCCTTAAATTCTGCGGCTCCACCCCCTGAGCTCCGGGCCGGGAGGGGATCTTGGACAGGCCCTGCTGTCCCACGTGGGCAGGGGACGGCTGCACGATGGAGGCGGCGTTCTGGACCACGGGAGTCTGGAAGGGATCAGAGCTGGGATCAGTGCTCCAAGCGGGAATCCAGGGGCAGAGCCCAGGGTTTGTCTTTCCAGGGGGGGAATTGGTGAGGGGATCCCACAGGTGGAGCAGCGGGAGGCTCCGTGCCCACCTGTTCTCCTGCCCATCCCCGCCCTTCACCTTCTGCACCACGTTCTCCTTCTGGAGTTGGCTCTGCCGCAGCTTCTTCAGGAGCACCAGCCGGGCCTCCTCCAGCCGCAGCTCGTCTCGGAGCTGCTTGATCAGCTGCTGCCGCTCCTCCAGGCTTTTTCCCTGGGAAACGCCGGACACGGGGCAGAACGTGAGGAAGGGAGAGAAGGGAAGCTGAATCCAAGAGGGAATTTGGACCACAGGTGCAAGAACCAGGGGGACTGCACCCAGAACTTGCTGAGACATGCCCCAAATCCTTCACCCCCCCTGCTCCTCCTTATCCCGTGCCTCTCCTGGGACAGAATTCCCATTCCCTCACCTTGAACATCTCCAGGTTGGCTGCCTTGAGCCGCTCCTCCATGCGGGAGCTGGAGCGGGGGCTGGAGGCCTCGTTGTCTGACAGGACGATGATGTCCGGGGACGGGGTCAACCTGCCCCGGTCCTGGTCACTGCAGGGGGAAAGGAATCCCAGTGAGCCGGGAATGTGGGATTTTGGGAGCCCCACCGAGCCAGGAATGTGGGATTTCGGGAGCCCCACCGAGCCAGGAATGTGGGATTTCGGGAGCAGGATCCCCCTCATTCCAGCACGGATGAAGAGCAACTCCCATGGACACCAGGAGGAAGGACTCCCTCAGAACCACTCCCTCACCCCCCAGGTCCCTCTCCAGGGGTGTAAATCCCACCCAGGAATCAGGAGTGTATCCTCGTGCTGGGATGGGAGGGAATGGCAGGGATACTCCAGCCTGGAATTGCTCATCCTCACTGCGGTGGAGATGGGGCTGAGCCACCCCATCAACAGCACCACTCCAAGCCATCCCAACCCAAATCCACTGGAAAAGCTCATTCCATAGAGGAAATCTGCATGAATATCCAACTGATCCGTGACTGGGATTGGGAAACAAAAGGGAGCAGTGGGGAAAAGAAATAAACCAAAAACCAGTGTGGAATCCAGCGGGATCCAGGCAGGATCATCCTGGGAAAGGAGACTCCAAGAAAAGCCCTTTGCTATCCTGGATTTCATTCCTGCTGCTGGAGAGCCTTGGAAAACTGTGGGATAATCCAGCATGGAGCAGTAGGAATGCCAGGCTCAGAAGTAATTCTGGCTCCCTGGAAGGTCCTTGGAGTGAGGAGAGACCATGGACTATCTCATCCCAAACTCTGAGCTCTGAACACCCAGGAGGGAGCCCAGAGCCAAATCCCAGCTCCCAGGTTTGGCTGCTCCGAGGCCGGGAAGATGCTCAGAGCTGGGACTGCCTTCATCTCCCAAACATCCCAGCATTTTGTGGATATTCCAAAGCACCAGGGCACGGAGCTGCCCCTGCTCCAGCAGAGAAATTCCAGAGCATCCCAAGGAGAAGGAGCCAGAGGGAGCCCATCCAGCCAAACCAAGCTGCAGCCCAGGAGTTCCAAACTGGCACATCCGGAGCGACCCACCACTGGAGCCTGGGTTTTCCTGGATGAGGGCTTAATTACAGCTCCTGGGGATAATTCTGCAGGAGCATCCAGATACATCCAGGCTGGATTACTGACATTCCATCAGGGGAATAAGGCAGAGCCAGAGTCCAAATCCAAGAGGGAGAACGGACCCATCCATGAGAAATCACCAATTGCTGGATTTCCTTTATCCAGGTAAGAGCAGAATTCCAACAGAATCGCTGCAGGAGCCACAGCAAGGGAGGCATGCAGAGGTGAGGAGACGTGGAGCAAATTCCCAAGGAAAATCCAGGAAAATGAGACACTCTCAGTCCCACTTCTCAACTTAGAGTGGAATATTCCCATCTCTTTCCAGGGCTGATTTCCTGATCCAGGTGTCTGTGTCCGACGCTGGTGCCCCACTGGGTAACCTCATATTGCACAATATCCAAGGAATTCCGCTGAGGATGCAGCCCGGGACTCTGCACTCGGAGCAGGACCCTCCAGGGACACCTCCCACTATCCCAGGCTGCTCCAACCTTTGTCCAGCCTGGACTCAGACACTTCCAGGGATGAGAAATCCACAAATCCCTGGATAACCTGTGCCACCCTCACAGGGAACAATTCCTTCCTGATTCCTCCCCAGTATCACACCCGCCCTCTGTCCGTGGGAAGCCATTCCCCCTCATCCTTCCATTCCCAATCCCTCCCCAGCTCTCGGTATCATCACAAAGGGCTCTCCAGGGCCCCCTAAATCCCATTTAATTCCCGCCCCGGCTCCTCCCACCCCGCCAGACCCTGGAATTCCCAGCACCCACCTCCTCCTGGCGCTCATATCCACGGGCTCGTCGTTGATGTTCTCCTTGCCCGGCCGGGCCGCGCTCCGCCCGTCCCCGTGGGGCCTCAGGCTCCCGTTGAGCTTCTCCTCGTATCCCTTGATCCCGTCTGGCTTCACCGGGAGCTCGTGGGGCACCTCCAGCCCCGCCAGGTCCTTGCGCTTGAGCAGCGCCAGCATCTTCAGCCTCTCCATGGCCTCGTGTCCCTCCATCTTGAGCCGCTTGGCCAGGACGTCCTCGCGCTCCTCCGCCGGCTCCAGGCTCCGCTTGAGCAGGTTCAGGCGCAGCGCGTCCTCCGTCATCCGGTCCATCCTGAGGGACAGGGACAGGGACACTGTCAGTGCCAAGGATCCCGGGGAATCCCCCCAGGATCCCCTCAGAGCGCTCTGATCTCCTCATGGAGCACCAACGCCCTGCAGAACTCCGATCCCGCAGAGCTCCGACCTCCTCACAGAGCTCCAGCCCCCCCAGTCCCCATCCAGGTCAGGAGTTTCCCCTGCCAAAAGGCCCTGAAATCCCTGAGAGCAGCAGCACCATCCCTCCTTTGGGATTAAACCCCATGGATGCGGCTCAGCAAGGAAGGGGAGCTGGGATGAGCCCCCCCCGGAGCCCTGGAGTGCCAGGAAATCCCCCACCGCGTGGTTTTCCAGGCAGGAATGCTCGGCAGCTCCGGGGATGGAGGCACGGGCAGGTCCATCCCCGCTCTCCCACCTCTCCAGCTCCCCCGCCTCAGCTCCAGGTGCAGGAATGCCCTCTGGAAAACAGGCGGGAGCCGCAGAGCCCATCCCAACCCCATCCCAAGCCTAGAGCCCATCCCAACCCCATCCCAATCCCGCTCCCAGGCTGATAAGGAACCAGCTCCGACAACAAAGAGCCACGGGAGCTCCACCTGCAAACCAGCTGGGTGAGGCCTTTCCCTGCGGAGCGGGGCTGGGGACCGGGACAAACACCTGGGGAATAGGTGGGAATTCCATGTGGCTGGCTCGGGAACATGGGGAATTACTTGCTTCATAGGGAACAGAAAGTGCCCGTGCTCCGAGCAGACAGATCCTGGGCACCTGGAGCTGCTCCACACCTGCCTGGACCCGGCTCTGGGTCATTCCCGGGATAAACTTTCCCCGAGCCAAACTCCTGCCAGGGGAAGGCTCTGGCTCGGGTACAAATCCCTGGAATGACACATCCATACAGCCGGCACACGAGTTCAGCTCCCACTGGAGACATCAGGAGCGGGGAGGGCAGCAGGAAAACCGACGGAAATCCCAAATTTGATCTGAAAAAAGGCCGGACGGGGCCTCCAAGGGAGCACCCAGGGCTCTTCCCTACCTGCTCATCCCGTCTCTCCGCACGTCTCCCAAATTTAGCCCAGCAAGCCGGGACAGGCCGCGGGAGCTGCTCCCGCCCCCGTCCTGCAGGAGTGACCCCGGGGGGATCGGGGATGTTCCAGACACCCCGGGAGCGCTCGGAGCCGCGCCCAGCGCTGCGGCTGGAGCCGCTGGGAACACGCCAGGATCCCGGGAGCGCAGCCAGGAACGGGCTCACGGCTGCTCCCGGCAAGGAGAGAGGAGGAGAAGGAGGGAGAGGTCCACAGGACCAACATCCCACAGGATAATCCCTGCTGGGAATAGCGAGCTCCCCACGGGTACCTGAACTGAGCATGGAGCCGGCACAGCCAGGATCCAGCAGGGAGATCCAGGAGCTCCTGGACCAAATTCCTGCTTGTCCTCTCCAGGGGGTGGAAGGATCCCGCAGGAATTCCGGAGACCCCCTGGTCCCTCACCCACGTGGACGCCTCCTGCTCCATCACCAAGGTGGTCTCCTAAGGGCTCCCAACGCCCTCCCCTCTGGCATTCCAAACAAATCCAAAGTGCCGTTACCAGGAATGAGGCCCACCACTATTTAATCCACTCCAGAGGTTTTCCAGGCTCAGCCAGATCCAATAAAAATTAAATTACACTTCGGATTCGGTACTGAATGGGGCCCTTTGGCTGGAGGGGGAAGGGGAGGATCCACTGGGAATTTCCAGAGCACTGGGAAAGCCACGGGAGAGCTCCTGATTCCATCCAGAAATCCACAGCAAAGAGCAGGAATTATTCCAGTCCCAGGTATCCAGCAGGTTTGGAGGTCAGACAGGCTCAGTGCCGGCCCCGCTCCGGTCTCGGCACATCCCAAACCGGATCATCCGGCCCCGCCGCCCTCCGGCACAGCTCCTGGGGATCCCAGGGAACAGCCTCGGCCTCTCCCTTCAGCTTCACCTAAAAAAATCCTCCTCGCTGGAACCAAATTCCCAAATGGTGGCAAAACTCATGGGAGCTAAATCCATGGGGTGCCTGCGACTGGGAGCACCTTCCCTGAGTGCCTGGACACAGGCACCTGGAGCCGGGGTAGAGCCGAAATTCCAGAGGCTGCCAGGGTGGGATGAGCAGGGTTGGATGGAGCTGACCTTGGAAGGCTTTCCACGAATCCCAGTGTGCCGGACACGGCCTCGCTCCGTCCCGACGGCGATTCCCAGCTCTCCATGGGGACGCTGCTCCCGTCCCTGCTCCGGCACCACGCGCTCCTCGGCACGTTCCGCTGGCTCCGGGCGCTTTTCCTGCTCCACAGGGGCTGGCAGGACGGGTCTGGCGTTCGCAGACAAACAAAGCAGCACCCCCTTTTCCATGGATATTGGATGCGGCGCCCACAGGGAAAAGATCCAACAAAAAAAAAAAACCTCAGCGGGAGGATTTGAAAGGCTGGAACGAGCGAGCTGGGCCAAAAGAAGGAACGTTCCAGGGAGAAGTGGGAATATCCAAGGAGAGATGCAGCCAGGAGGGAAAATATCCTGGGATTTACCCGATGGAATCCAGAACCAAGACTTGGCAGCACCAGGAGTTAATTCCAGCTGGAGTTTAGCCAGGGAGGTCCCAGGAGGTTCCAGCCCCTTCCCAGCCTCCTTGGAGGCTCTTCTGTTGGGTCAAACCCCATGTCGGTCTTCCAGCCCCAATTCCTGGCCTCGGACCCTCCGGAGCTTATGGAGGGGTTGTAATTCCTGATCCACCACCAGGAACAATCCCTGATCCACCACGAGGGATCCCTGATCCACCATGAGGGATCCATGTGCTCCCAGTGCCACGAGGTCTCCCCAGCACCCTCAGGTTTCCCAACCCTGCTCCAGCAGCGCTGAATTCCGAGCGGAGCTGCCGGCAGGCCTGGAGGAGCCAAGGTGGATCCCCGGGATCCAAGGGAGCGAGGATGGGAAATCAGGGATAAACCAGCCCAGCGCCTGCTCGGCTCCTTGGGAAGCCTCTGGTATTCCCAGGAAGAGGCACCTGTGGCGGCCTCAGGGGACCCAGAGCATCCCCCAATATCCATTTAGGGCTGAAATGCCGGAATTAATCCCAGGAGAGACGCAGCATCCAAACCCAACGTGATCCGTAACGCCCCACGGGAACATCCATCCCCCGAGCCAAGGTGCTCCAAGAGGCTCCAGCACCATCCCAGTGCTCCAAATCCAGGACATCACTTGGATATGAGACTGATGGAATAAAACCCATTTAAAGTCCTGTTTTCCTGGGATCAGGGAGCAGGAACTGGCAAGATCCAACTCCTCCAGCTCACCTGGGCAGGCTCCCACTCCCCAAACCCCCCCGAATCCAAGGATCCCGCATCAAGCCCCGCCGATCCCGTGGGAAATGCACAGGGCTGGCTCCTCATCCGGAGCCATCCGGCCGAAATCCTGCTCCAGGGGCTTCCCAGAGCCCGGCACGAGGCGGCTCCAATTCCATCTGGGCTCGGCACATCCCGACGCCGGCGTCATAAAACGCGTTCCGGCACGGAACACAAAATGGCTGGCTCCCAGGGCGAGCATTCCCAAGGAACGTCAGGAAAAGGATAATAACCTAAAAAGGTAATTAGGATTTAACGGCTCGGCGGCCGGGAGCGGGATCTGGAGCGGGATCCGGGAACGCCACTGGAAAGGGAAGGGAAAAAATTCCACGGCTGAACAAAAACCGTGCTGCTCCCGATCCTGCTGAGCCGGGGACGTGTCCTGGAATCCGGAGGAACACCCGGCTCCGTGCAGGAATTCTGAGGCAGGTAAGGGAGGCTGAGGGTGGCTCTCGGGGATTTTCTCCGGAGCAGGATGAGCACCGGGATTTAAAGCAACACCCGAAAAGCCCTAAAAACAGCCTTGGAGCCATCGCAGAACCCACAGGGACACGGCTGCTCCCAGGAGGGAAGGGGAATGGGAACAAGGTGAAAAGATTTGGGAAGACAAACGGAAGGGTCGGGATGGAGCAGGCACCGGGATGTGGCAGAGTGGGAATTCCTATGGAGCAAACTGCTCCAGGAGTTCTGCAGTTCCCGTTCCCAGATCCCAGCGTGGGGACACCTGTCCCTCCTCCGACACTCCAGTCCCACACCCTGGATCCCCCCGACTCTGGATCTCCCAGATTCTGGATCAGCACCACCAGCTCGGGATGTCCCCAGATTCTGCAGCCCCGGGTCAAGTACAAAACTAACAACGGGAAGCAGGAAAAGCAGGAAAGGAGGAAAATCCTCCCTCCCAAAAACTGCTTCTCTTCTCTCCTAAGTTTGTGTTCTTGTCCAACTCTATTTCTCAGGAGCAGGGAATGCCAGTGCCATGTCCAGCACCACAGGCCTCACACCTCGTCCCACCCCAGGATTTTTGGGATGTGGGAGGAGAGCGGGAATTCCAGAAGCCGCTTTATGCCCTGAAATGGGGGGGAAAAGACCCCAAAAAACTCCACAAAGTCTGAAAGAGAGATAAAAATTCCAGGGGACCCGGCTGGGACGGCGTGTTTTGGGGAAAGCCAGCTGGAAAATGCCCCGGGAAAATAAAATCCAATAAAAAATGATGGGATGGAAGGCTGGGGGAGGGAGGGAGCGCCCGGCCCCGGCCCCCTCCCCATCCGGGATGACGCAGACTTCCCAGGCTTCCTTATATAACGCTTCCCCATTTCCTCGACTGCGGGCGCTGCCTTTGTGCGGCCGCTCCGGCCCCGGCCGGGCCATGGATCACCCGTTAATAACCCGATCGATAATTCGATCAATCACCACCCAGAAGGGGGCGGGGGTGACATCGATCCAAGGCACCGCTATTCCCGGCATTTCTGTCACCCCTCCAGCCGGCGCCAGGGAGGGTGGGATTGGAGCATTCCGGCGGAATAGCGATGGTGGGAGCATGGAAGAGGTGGGGAAGGGGGGGCGGGAAGGGAGAAGGGAACCACGGATCGACTCCGACAGCAAATCCCAGCACCAGCGCTCGTTTTCTCCTTAAAACATTCCCTCGAGACATTCCCCGTTCCGCTGCCAAAAAATAAAACAATAACAATAATAATAATAAAAAAAAAANTCAAGGATCCCAGGGAAAGAGCCCGGGGATCCCAGGGAACGTGCCGAGGGAATGTGCCCAGGGATCCCAGGGAAAGTGCCGAGGGAATGTGACCAGGGATCCCAGGAAATGTGCCCAGGCATCTCAGGGAATATGCCGAGGGATCCCATGGAATGTGCCCAGGGATTCCAGTTAGTGTGCCCAGGGATCCCATGGAACACGCTGAGGGATCTCAGGGAATGTGCCAAGGGATCCCATGAAATGTGTCCAGGGATCCCAGGGAA
>VXBB01012166.1:19923-47041 GCA_013399915.1 Illadopsis cleaveri
AAAGAAAAAAAGAAAAAAGACAGAACAACTCCACAAAAGTGACTTAGTGTCTTCCATATATTACAGCCTCTTTGAAAATTTGTTGCACAAGAAGCTGGCACAAGAATAAATTCATGTGCAAATGAACTGAGGACAATATTTTCTTCCTTCAAAGATATTCTAGGAATTAATCAGCACTACAGAAAACTAAGTGCAAGTTAAAATCCTGGTTTGTTACTCAGTGGTAGATTAAAAATGTGTGTCTTACTATAAGCTGTCTGTTTTCATGCTGCTCATTTCTTTGTCTCCCTGCAGTGTGAAGCCATCTGTTGTGTTAACAGAACTACCTGGGTAAGGAGGACAACATGTACAGACACTAATCTGAATGCTGAAACTTCTATTTTGCCAAGGTTTTTTTTGTCAGATTAGTCCCAAGCTTTTATCCACGGGATGTCCCTACAAGCAATTGTGCTGGCCATAGCAAGGAGGGGATGTAGGAGGATTTTATCATGCAGAAGCAGGGCTGAGTGAGCATGCTGGCTCTGGCTGGGGTAGAGTTAAGAAATGAGGAAAAGCTGAGGCAAAAATAGAATCATAGCAGCACTGAGTGCAGACCTTTATTTTCAGGAAGAAGGCATTTCAGCTAAATATGTGCAGTCTGTGGTATTTCAAGTATACCTCAGGCTCTGATGATGAAATTGAGTTTATAGAATCTAAAGGCTTTTTTTTCTTTCCTCCTCTCAGACATCATTCAGGATAATAAAATGATTAATTTTTCAAGACACCAGCAGTCTTCTCTCACAATAGCTTCAATTTAAAAGCTCTGCTCATAGATCTGCTGTGATATAATACATCAGTGCTGGCAAAAGTATAAAAATGATGCCATCTGTTGTTGGATTGGATACAGACATCAGTTCTTTCAACTGGGCAACCAATCTGAATTGTTCATAGCAGAAGAAAGTAGGGCATCCTGAACATTCACAGTCTGGACAGGCAATCATTGTGATCCGATAGGTACTCAAGTACCATTCAGTAACTTAAAAGAGCTCATAAACACAAGTTAGACAAATAACTTTCACCCTTTTAAAAATTCCAACAGCAAAATTAAATGTGAGTTTTCATCTGGCAGCTGAAAATCAGCCTGAAGGCTTTGTGATCAGTGAGAATAATACATGGCAATAATACATGTGAACAAACTAGTTCACAATATTCTATTCCTGCATGTCAAGTTATAATTTAGTTTTCCATCTCTTTCCTCAACAATTTTTTAAAGAAGCCAATTCCTGTAGCAATCAAAGTGAAAGCACAAAAACCGTGATGTCAGATCAATTTTTAAAGAATTAATAAAAAATCTGTGAGCCCAAAAAGACCATGTGTAAACTCAATGAAAACATGTATTTTGTACCATGTCAGTTCAAAATTATTGTGAGAGATAATTATGCATTACATATAAAAATATTGTTATAATAATCATTATGATATTGACTATGATGTTTATTTTGCATTACATTCAAATAATTTCAACAATTTTGACCCAAGAAACTGGGTAACAGCATGGAGTGTTGTCATACTTTCTATGTTGATGCCCTTTCTGCAACTCCATTTATTTTATTCAACAGTAGCCTGGCGTTTTTTCTTTCCTGTATTAACTCCTATTATTCTCAACACTGGAACAACTGAATAAGAATATTTGCTCCATGTTCCCTATGTCATGTTATGTCAGCTGTGTCTATGTACAATCTTATTCTCTTAATCATTTTTTTAGTGTTACATTCTGGTCTTCAGATAAGTCTTCAGCTTTACCTGAGGCTGTCAAGTTTCATACCATGGACATTAAATGCATTTGGCTTCTTCCTCCCAGCCTCTCTTAACAACACTGGCATCTCTCCCTCACCTGGGGGATGCAAACCCCAGAACTGAAAACCCTGTGACACTGGTGCTGCAGCCAGTGATGGGTGCTCCAGTGCAGCCCAGGCTCAGCATGTCCCTGAAGGAAAATTATCACTTTTACTGGTTTAGCCATTGGAAAGTAGGTTACAGAGCACTGCTCACTTGGAAGAGAGGAGAAGTGTACTTCATACAGAGGCTGCTGAACTGTGAATTATGTGAGACCCTTGATTAATGTAAGGAATAACTGAATTTTGTGTTTAGAGACAGTGGTGTGATCAACACACCTTGACAATCATACTTGATTGATACTTTCAGTTCTAGCAGCAAAGAGAAAATTACTGAAAGTGATATAATAATGGGATAGAAAAAATATACTACAAAAAAAACCCCCCTTAAATTAACCTATGTAAATAACTTTGAACTGACTCTTGGATGTTTTTGCTTCCATTTATCTCTCACTTAAATGAGACTGAGTAGCTGTTTCATACAATGGAAATTATTTATATCAGTTACTGGAAAACTTGAGGAAAACATTTCTAAATTAGCCTTTGCATTTAAAATTTTAAAGGAGAAAAAATGTTTGTCCAGATGTGATATCTTGCAAAGGGGAAGACATCCATCCCAGTGCCTGCTCAGAATCAGGCAATTGATGTTTGATCTCTTTGTAACCTCCAGCCAGGATTAGAATCTTCCAGTTCCATGGAATATGCTGGGATGGCTTTCCCACTACTGAGGCCTTCCAGCAGTACATGAAACCTCTGCACTTGAGAGCTCTTGCAACCTGAAAACTTCTATTTCAGTTAGCATTTTATTGTTATAATTTTTTTTTTAATATATTAATCAGCTTCAGCAGAAAAGGCTGCAAAGGGGCTATAAAATGGTTAATCATTACAGAGTAAATAATTGACTGTCCAGCTTGTGATTGGTGAACTACATCTGGCTCACAGACTGCTCATATCCAGCCTCATGTCAAGGGCACCTAAATGCCTCAGAAACTTGAGAAAATACTGCAGCTGGGGCTGTTATGACAGAGGTGATGCTGCTCAGGTGTCCTTCTTCAGAATAACAGGAGGAAAAACAGCAGCTGCACAATGAGAATGATCAGGGCTCCAGCCTTCAAGTGAATCCCCCAGGGGACTGCATTTGGGGTGAATACTCATAGTGGCTGCATCTTCACATTCCAAGAATCTTCTCTGGAACAAAGAAAGTTGGGATTCAGTAGTTTTTCCCTAATATTTTGATTTTAACTATTTTTCAGGCATCCCTGAAAACTCTAACCTTAGATTTTTATTTATATTCTTAAGAAAAATATTCTAGTCAGTGTCTGTCATTTGCTTCTAAATTCTGACACATTTTTTTAAATTTATGTACAGCAAAGGAAGGACTGACTTCTTATCTGGAGCTGAAAAGACAGTCTTGCCTGTTACAGGATGTAATGCCGAAATACAAGGAGAATGGTCTGATTTCAATCAAATGACATTTTAATTATTTAGTCTGTTTAATCCATTATTGAAAAACTCTCATAATACAGCTCTAGAAAAGCTTCCTATATTGAACTGATTTTTTTTTCTGGCATTGTATCAGAGGTTTCCAATATTCTTAATTAATTATGGCTAGATTATCTCACTATAATATTAACAATATATGAAGCTTCAATATTTCATTTCATCTTAGTAAAAATGGCCTACTAGAGCCAGTGACTTGTTCAAAATGGATTAAGGTGCAAAACCCAAATAATAAAACACTGATTTATTTTTAAAAGCAGATGATCATTCTCAGATTATTTCAGCACCTTCTACAATTATAATATTAGTATCTAAAACCTACTTTAAAGCTTGATGCTCCCAAACACACTTCTCAGAGAAAAAAAAAATCAGTATTTACTGATTGTGATTACTTAAATTCTTTGAGGATTTGAAGGTCTGTAACTCTGACAAGGTTATTCAAAAACAAGGTGATCATTTAAAATCCAGCAAGCATATATTCTCATTCAGTCAAGGTCACTTACCAATCAAATTAATGTCATTTCATAAACACCCCTGAACAACTGTGTTCTGTTATCTAAATGGGAAGGAGAAGTGTTAATGGGTGTCTAAGGGATGAAATCAATTTAGCTTTGAGGCATTGAGCTGTTAGAACAGTTGTGAACATGTCTGGCTGCTAATATATGCTGATTTGTATTAATATCACACAATGACTGAAATGCGACTGGCATGACATTTCTAAGCCAATGAATGGTGATTACAACTCTCCTTTCTTTACCCTCTTATTTGAGTAGTCGCTTCTGGCTGTGTGGACTATCAGGTCTGCAACAGGCACAGTGCTGAGTTTGAAGATTTGCACCCACAGGCATTTTCTCGTCACGGTGATCCTGTTGGAAAAGGAAAATGAGGAGCATTTGACTTGTTATTTACTGGCAGCAGAGGGTCCTGCATGGCTCACTGAGAAAGTAAGAAAGACCTGCACTAAGGAATTGGAAATATAGGTTTCTCAGGGATACTCATGCTCACAATATATCCTTAATGTGTTGATGCTGACAAATGGGAAGTAGAGTTTCAAGTACTGAATAACAGAATATACTAAATAAACTTGTTTTCCCTTTGTGGGTTTCTTTCCCCCCTCACCCCTAACATGATGTCAATGCTATGGAAATATTTAGTGCCAGAAGGGAGACAGCATTGATTAAAGTTACAAAAAGCCCATGATAAAACAAAAGTTTTGTTGTCTCTGCAAATGAATAACTTGTTTACTGTGCCATTTGAGTAAAAGAATGCAGATGGATCAGGAAAAATCAAGGATGTCCAGACTCTCTGCACTATCCTCGTACAACACAAATAATCCAGTGAAGGCAGCTTTGCAACTTAGGCTGCCTGTCTTAGAAAAAGAATCTCTTCCATAAAACCTATTCAGAAGATACTATTAAACCTATTCCCAGAAAATCCCCACTTTGATTAAAGAGTACTCAGTAATTTCTGAGGGAATAGGAAACAAAACAGACCAGAACTTGTGGGGAAGAGGAGAAGGAAGGAAAGTGTAAAGGACTTATCAACGCCAGCAGAACTCTTTATTATAACAACAACAACAAAAAAGGGGTACAGGTAAAATTGGAAGGTGAAGACCTTCAAGATCCTACAAAGAAAACAGGATCCTTAGAGAAGATAGGTTTTCAGATGTCTTTCTCCTAGCTTGGTAATGCAAGTGTTTTAAGTCTGGGTCATCGAGCAACAAATTGTTGAAGAATATTGCAAATAATTCCGTTTTTATACATACATTCCTTATATGAGAAAATAACAAAGTATGCTTAATTTCTGTGCAAGAGGAAACAACTTCCAAAATCTAAATCTTCATAGACTTTTTAAAGCTTTGTATTAAACTGTGTCATATAGCTTAATTTAAAATGGAGTAATAATTAATTTTTTCTAAAAAAATATTCTAAAACTTTATTCTAAAAAAAAAAAAAAAGATAAATTGAAACAATTCAAATTTGCAGTCTCTGTTACTGTTGTCTTGAATATTGTCAGCTAAGGTCAAACTGGAAAACATGCAATGCCTCAAAAATCTAATTGTTAAGCATCAGTTCCAACCTTGTTCCCCTCATCATAGAGGAATGAGAGAAAGTAACATTTCTGTGATGCAGGAATGCCACCAGGGAACATTTAGGACAATATGATCCATCACATCACCTTGGATGAAATACGCTTTTTCTCTAGTCTATTTGTCATACCAGGAAGAATAGGCAATTTGGACAGAAAAAATGACATGGGACATAAACAAAAAGAAAAAGCACTTTCAGCATATCTGTGTAAGAAAACAATATCTCTGTTAATTGATAGGAATCAGTCCTTAAACTGTATGGAACACAGAAATAATTGCAGTTCTGTTCTCATGGAAAAAATATTCCCTTCTATATTTTAAACTTTTTTTTTCTCAGAGTAAGGTAGCTTGCACATGCATTCCTCCCATTCCAAAGAAAGTCAAATTCTTGGCATCTCAGACGTTTTAAAATCCATTCAGCAACTTGTATATATAGTCAGAAAGATACACTGACAGGCTTGTAACTGATACAAAACCATGAGCTACAGCATGTAGATTTCATTTCTAAACAATTATAGCTACTATCCTTTTTGCTTAATGTAATCCAGATGACATAAATATTGCAAATTTATTTAAACACTAAACTAAAGATACAGATTTAAAGCAATAATGTAGGCAATTCAGTTCTAATTCTTACGCCAAAAAAATTATTCCTTCACTGTTATTGCTTTTACAGTAAAACTATAGGTAGCACTTGTGAAAGAAATAAAAAACAGAACAGAGATTTTAAACCCTCCTCTGTGCCCCACTCCACTCCCCCAAAAAAGAGAAAAAATAAGAACGTTTCAATTTTTTTTTTTTTAAAGAAGATTCAATGCAGAAAAAACAGCCTTATAGTCATGTGCCAGTATGGCAAGTGTTAGTAAGCCAATTAAGGCATTATAAGATTTAAAAGTTATTATTTTCAAAGACAATTAAATAAATTGTACATAAGGATAGAAATAAAACCCACTTGGTTTAGAATTAATCTACTTTCAAAATAGAATTTTGGATCATGCAGAAAATCAAGGTTATACTATTACTGAAGTTCCAAATAATTTTAAAAATATGGATTTTGCTCTAGTATTTCTTTTGAGACAACATAAAGACTTTGAAAGTCATTTGTCGCGATTCGATTCAGTGGAACTGCACAACTCTTTGTTTGAACCACTTCAGCTGTGTCCTAACTCACTCATGTATTGAAAAACAGATAATGTTGTTATATTGTTTAGAGCAGCGTTCCTGAGTTACCAAAATAACAATAATAACAATAATAATAATTATCTATATCTATATCTGTATCTATATCTATATCTATCTTTCAAGTTGCTGATCCTATAAAAATTAGAAGAAACAAGAAATTTAATGATGTTACAGGCCTGGGGGGGGTTTACCTTCTTATTTTGAAAACAATATTTTGTTAATTTTTTGTTTTCTCAGTTTCTATTTTCAAAGCTGTAACTGCTAATCAATAAAGCGATTTAACCTAGCAATTAATGTTAAATTTTTCTATGTATTTAAAATTATATAGGTCCTAAATTTTTTTTAAAGGGTTTTTAAAAGGATAGTCTGACTTTGGTTTTTTTTGAAGCAGACAGAAATGATAAACTCTTTAACCAGGATAAACACATGCTCTTTAAGACGGACTTGCAATGATGCTTTCTTAAAAATGTAATTGTTGAGTCTTATTGTAGTATTTAAAACAATGTGTATTTTTAAGAATACAAAATAATGGGGATGTGTTGGAGAACAGAGACAGATGAGAAACAATCATCTGGACAAGTGGGTACCTTTTGGGAAGGCAGGGACCAGAGAAGGAAAACCTTCTCTGCTCTTTTGAAAACCCTCTGTATCTTCTCCAAGGAGACCAACATGAACATAGGGCAGTTCCTTTTCCTCTTGAGAAAACCTAAGGGGCACAGCAGCCATACATGTGAGCTTTCACTTTCTGAGTGAAAAAACAGCCCGGGGAGGAAACATCTTGGTGCTGGGGCAGCTGGATTTCACTTTACACCAAAGTGTTGCCTTTAAAACTTTCAGTAGCTGTTCTGTGAAAGAGGTTCAGGATGGAGAGAGCTCAACCTGCCCTGTGTCATTCATGGCCCTGTGTCTTACTTGGGACCATGTGTCATCTCAACCACAGCAAATGCCCTGGTTCATGAAATAGCAGTGCCCAAATCCAGGCTTTTGTGCTGCCAGTAACCTGCACCACTGTACTTGTTCAGTGCCCTCTCACGGGAACCACATGGCTTTGTTCTTGCAGCAAATGATGACCAGGGAATCACGTGCTTTTCCTCTAAGCACCCACAGTAGTGATAGGAGTGGATGCTCTCCTCACTCGATGGATACTTGCCCTCTGTAGTTCTACTGAACTGAGTTTTGTTGCATTCCTCTAGTCTACGGTCCATATCTTACCCTATCTTCACATAAGAAATATTTATTTGAATTAGTGTGTGCTAGCCTGTTTTTTTCAATAAAATTGATAAATAATAGCCCCACCTGGAATGGAGGTGTATATGATATTAACGATGTAGGTTGAGACAAAAAAAAAAACAATCTAGGAAACATTTTATCTCCAAACTTTGTTCTCTAAAATTAAACAAGATTGGACTCTGCACTTACTGTGGTAGAAGACTTTAAAAGAGAGGTTTATTTAAAAAAAAAGCTATCTAATTTGTCCTACAAAAATAACTAATTTTTTTTACTATTGTTTAGCACTGTCTCTGCCCCATGATGTTGACTGGAGTCTTACTAACCTAATTTCTACAGTATCTATTGGGACATTTAATGCAATGAAACATGAGTAACTGAAATCTTAATAGTTAAAGAGGTGAGATCAGTTTTAATTTCAGAGATTCTTCTTCCATTTTCTTGACAGAGTGATACTGCACAGAAGAGTTTTTCCACAAAGGTTTTATATACAGTATCTCTGATGCCTCTTGATTTTTGCCTTTTTTCTTTTATATATTCTCTTTATTCTTTACACATATATTCATAGCTCTGTAGCCTATTACTGCATTCATAGGTGGTTTTCTCAGTACTTCTCTCTGCCTTGGTAGGCAGAAAGACAAAACATATTCCAAAGCCCCTAGCTTATCTTGATTCTCCTTAGAAACCAAGGTCAAAAACCAGCTCTTCAAGACACATTTTCATCAATGAGTTCAGTTTCCATCTGAGGGGGAAGGACTTAGAAGATGCTTGGCCTGAAGGGGGAATTGGGTCAGCACTTGAGCTCCTAAGTGGTGATTTTTGTCAAATATGCTAATTTGCTAAACTTATAAAAACTGTTTCCAGCCCATGTGGGTGGGCTTTTGTGGGCATTTTCCATATCTGCCCCTGGAGGCCTCCAACAAAGACCAGCCTTTACGTTACCTCCTATACCAATATTATCTCAAAAGAATGTTGTTTTATTTCTAAGTACTTTAAGGCATCACCTCTACTCCAAACCTCAAAATATGTTATTTGCAGCTTGTCACTGAAAGAAAGAAGTGTCCACAAAAATGAACACAATGAAGAAACAAAACCGCAGAAATTAAAGTAGTGGTGTGCTAGTTGGATTTACTAACATTCAGCAGAACATATAAGATGATAACTGGATACTTGGAATCTATCAAGAAAAACATTTTGTATCCCTATCACCTCAAAAAAGAGTTGTCATAGAATCAAGAAACAATTTAGGATGTACTGTACAGAAGAGATAATATATAAATATGCTTTTCACCTGTGCCTCTGCACCTCTTATTAGTGCCAAGTAACGTTAGAATTTCACAGACAAGTTACTGAAATTCTCCTTTATGTATTTTTTCAGCTTTTTGTGATGCAGCGTTAGCTTTCCATGTCTTACGAGGAATAACCACGGCAAAATGATTTCTTAAATTGGTCCTTGTTCTTGCCTTTGTGTTTGTCCAAGCATAAATGTAGTAGAAGGCTGGCAATGACTGAGCTGAAACACAACAGTGCACAACTCTCTAAGATCTGCTGGATGCAGACATCTGGATGTTACAAATTTTACTGAGACTAACAGTCATCACATAAAAGAGATGAACATTGTCTCCATTTTGGCCATAAGTAGAATATCACTGACACAATTTTGTCCAAGCAGTTTATGCTGAGAAACAGAATTTCACTACATTTTCTAAGCGTGCAGGAGAAAAGACAATTTAAACCTGCCATAGGTCTGCAGCTGGTGTCTCCTAAGGTTTTCCAAGTCTGCAAGTAGATAAAAACTGGCCTGTAGTGCTGTGCCCTAAAGCAATGCTGGAATTGTGTCTAATTAACCTCCTGAAATGTCAGGAAGGAATAGACTTCAAATGCTTTTTCACTGAGTTAAAAAGTTATGAGTGGTACTAGTTTTTCTAGAATTCATGCCAATTGCTCTAAAAATTGACTAGACAATAATGAATAACTACATTTAGAACAAGATAGTATTAGATAGTACAATTTAAAAGTTACATAATACATTTAAAAACCAAGATGATGCCAGGAGGGAATTTTAATTTTGTTTATATTGTCAACCTAATGGTTTGGGCAGAGCCTAATACCTGAAATTACTTTTCTGCTCTTCAATTTTAAGAGTGAGGTTTATTTGTAGGTACTTGCTTTTTCCTAGTGTAGAGCTTTCTTCTTGTGTACATGCCTGGAAAAAAATTAATTCACATGAATGTGGTAAAGGGAAGAGATAATTTAATCTGAATGTTCTATTAAGTTGACATAATTTTTTGATCCTCAGAGATGAATCTGGATCTTATGCAAAAACATTAATTAACATTTTTCCAGGTAGCTTAGTAAAACCAGATGAGAGGCAAAAGTAAAGATTAGAAATTAAAATGCCCTCTATGAATAACTATGCTGGCTAGGCATATATTTGTTGTCACATATTGATCTTGCATGTATGCATCAGAAAATAGAGAATATTAATTTCAATATTTTAATTACTTGTGGTCAAATTTACATTTCCATATACAAGTAAATTGATTTTTTCATTAAAATCAGATTTTTTTTACTCAAATCCAGGAACTCAATGAATAGGGAGGCATATCTATAGTTCCCACATTTGTCTTTTGTTATTGATGGATTATCTTGCTCATAATCAAACAAATTTGTTTTGGGAGGCTCAAGTTTAGTGCAAACTCACCCTTTCAGTAAAGGTTCCTATAAGGACTAAAAAGGCTGGTTACTTCTGCTGACACCCTCTCACTAACCTCAAAAAACTCCAACTCCTAGTTGTATTTACCAGCATTTTCCTCCATCTTAAAGTCCTCTAGCATTCCCATTATCTTCAGTAACTTCCTCAGACTAATTACTGCAGAAATGAATGGTCCAGTGTTTGAAGATATGCATGAGGAGGATGTGTCTGAATCTAAATAACCTACAGAATTATGCATGATGTTTTGGGAAATGTGCATAATTCTTCAGAGTCTTCCAGAACATGGAGGGAACCCCCTGCTAACTTCAAGCTACAATGTAATGGATGAGGATACAGATTTAGTTTGAGAGAAATCTCTACTGCCTATGAAAACAGAAGATTATGGGCTTTACTTCCAACTATTCTACTGTATCTATTGCCAGTGATGAAAAATATCAGAATTGACTCTGAATGGTGCCAATTTGGTCTGGCTTAGCAATACAAGAACAGGAAAATACTGTTTCAGAGATATCTGCCTAATTCTGGTTCCGGGAGGTTTCAGTGGTTTGGGACTAGATTGACAGTGCCCTCAAGGTCCTGTGTGCATATTTATCATATTTCCCAGGTTTAGTACACTGACACTTATGTAAGTCTGATTGTTACCAGACTTCAGTTGGGCTACGAGATTCAAGTATC
Source organism: Illadopsis cleaveri (assembly GCA_013399915.1). Taxonomy (NCBI): domain Eukaryota; kingdom Metazoa; phylum Chordata; class Aves; order Passeriformes; family Timaliidae; genus Illadopsis; species Illadopsis cleaveri. The sequence goes on from VXBB01012166.1 coordinate 31,187, forward strand.
ATGGTTAAGAGAAAAAGTGGTAGGAACGAGTTATTACAAATCCACTATCTCCTCAAAGCAGAGCACTGTGGTATAACACGTGTTCAAAACCTCACTAAAAGTAGCAACTCCTTGCCAAGTTTCACAAAATTTGGTTCATTTCACAGGTTTGTTTGCACACATTCTCTTGCCTCTTCAGCCCTTGGGGAAAAAAAAAATAAAAATTACATTAAAAAAAGTCTTTGAAATCTCTTTTTCAGTCCTAAATCCTGATATTCACTGAGTTTTCCACTAAGAAAATCCTGCAGTATAATTGCACTGAGCATGAATGACACAAAAGGGGGAGTAAGCCACTCCGAATGTCTAAGTTTATTCTGCAATGTAACAGTAAGAACTGATCGTGCCTGAGGACTTCTGGAGTCACCAGGGGAACACCCAGTGATTTCAGACAGCAAGTGGTATCTGGCACCCACGGCAGTTTGGCAGTGAGAATACACCATGTATCTTCAATACATGTGTCAAACACTAAAGACAATTACAACAGCTGCCATAAGTGATCCTTGACACTTCTGACAAGGTACCAAAACATTAGGAAAGTAGAATTTGGTGGGATGAGTACAAAAGTAGGAAGAACATAGCGCCAGTCTTTACCCAGAGGTTTCTTGGGTTCTTTTCAATTAACTTTCTGGAAACTTTAGTGGCGCTCTCTGCAAGACAAATGGAAGTGGGTTGTAGATTATCTGAGGGCACAAATTAATGTGAAAATACATCTGCTATATTTGGTTTGGGATTTTGAAGTAACTCCATCTTATCTTCTATGGCAAAGAAATCCTGACTACGTATTCCTCAGTTCCAGAAGTGAATATTCTGTCTGCAGGCCTTTCTACTGTCAAGCTACACTGCACCAGCTTATCTTTAATCTATTGCCTACATTTTCATAGTTTACCTTCTGTCACCTAAAATACTCTCTTCACTTCATGGATGAGATTAATGCAATGAGCCTCCAGTCTTTCTTAGCACCTTGAAGTACAGCCCTAGGATCTGGTGATTGCTGGTGATACAAATCATGTTGATAACAAAAGGTTGACCAGATTTTTGCTCTTAAATTTCATCTTTTCATTTTTATCACTGGTATTTTTTCTTGCCCTACATACAACATCAAATTTTAAAGAGATTAACAACATATGAGAATAGTACTAGCTCTCTTGTGATTGTTTTGAAAAAAGTTGTAAATATCTCAAGATATATGTAAGTAGGAACTACCATTCACAAATCACTTTCAAGACTCAAAAAATTAGGAATACCTGTCCTTTTTGTTTCCACTCTCAGAGAATTAATTTCTGAGAGAATGAGTTTAACTGAAACAACTTTTAAAAGTGTCAGTGAGATTTTGAGAATGCAGCTCTTATGCATTTTATATTTTATCAGCAGGTGGGTATCTGTTCTGCTTCCCATAGGATTGTGCAAATCAGTAGGGGAAAAAAATATCCACAATGCTTTTTATGGGACATATTGCTCTGACTGGCTGAGTTAGAATTACAATTCCTAGTGAGATAAACGGGTCCTGTATTTAAAATGTCCTAGTTACTACCTGTTTGACACCAACTTTCTTAAATTTGGCAGATTGGGGGAGCTCCCTTTTGTTCTGTTGTGTTTATGTTCCGCCTTTGAAATTTGAACTCAAGTCTTACATCTACAGGAGACATTTGCCTCCACCCTCAAACAATTTCCACATTAAAAGCACTTTTGAAACAATCCCCACCCTCTGGATCATAACCAGAAGGAGTGAGAAAGAGAACTGGTGGCTAGGTCTGATCTAAGAGCACAGAAATTACCTTCCTTCCGTTGCAGATAAGCAGTGTGCAGTCATGCCTTGCTGCCCGCAGCGGCTTCCTACTGGGGCTGCGTTTAACAGCAACCCGTGCGCAGAGCTCGCTCCTATGAAGAATTGACTGACAAAAGAGGTTGCTAAAAACAGGAAGAAAAAGTGAAAAGCAAGGAAACAAAGCTCAAACACCTGCTTTGACTTCTGGGATCATTTATTAAGCACATAAACCCCAAAATATGAATATAAAAGGAGTTCTCCAGTGTGACGAAGGTGTGCTGAGAGGGACGGGAACCCCTGGTGACTACAGATAATACAGCCACTAGTCCTCTAATGAAACAAGAGTACAAATAGATCTGCTTCATAGTTTCAGCAGAGTTCCCGTCTGCAAGGGATCCCCTTGCACCTCCAGTCATTCCCCATATACTTTTCCTCTCATCTTGCTCTTGGAAGAAGAGACACTATCTGGTTTAAGATCCCTTTTTATTGCTTGCACAGAGGAGAGTGCTTCAGCAGATAAGGGAAGCCAGCCAGCATGCCCAGGAATTGTTGTGCGAGCCAGGATGCTAAGCATGGGGACTGCCAGACTTAAATTTTTGTGTGCTTGTGTGTTCAATTTTCTCTTTTCACCTTAAAGGAAGTCAACTCAAAAAGACAGCGAATCTGTCTTTAAAAAAAAACAAACAAAACCCCCAAATCCCACCACTCACTACCAAACAATAAATGTAACTTTACTCATCATGGTTTTCTTATTCCACATGTAACATAATGAAGAGAAAATAACACAGCTGTGGATGGAAACATGTTGCAAGACCTTGTGTGTTTATACTAGATTATCTCCTTGGTTGTACACAGAGGCTGTAATGTTAGCTGTCAGGTGGTTTTGTGGGAGGATTCCGGTTTTCTGTGTATTTTTTTCTTGTGCATTCTGCTTATGCGACCTTCTTGGGACACCTCTGCATTTTAAATACTGTATGACAGGTAGAGTTTGAAAACAGCAGTTCAACACATTTTTTTATGAAGTAAAAGTCAGTTTCTGAAAATCATTCCCCTGTCACTTCACTGTAAAATGCTGAGCTATTTACTTCTCCATATCAGTGCAAGCACTTCTCACACTGTCCCCTGTCTGTGCTCTGAGAGGTTCTAAGCCATTGATTTGCATAATGACAGTGTTATTATTTCCCTGGCTAAAAGGAAAATGTGCATTTCGCTAAACTGATCACTATAATCTCCCCACTCTGACTGACTCCAAGCACAATTTTAAAGCCTTTTGTTTATTTGTATAGTCATGCATTCCCTGTTCTAGCTTTCTAGAATTTAAGGGTAAGAAATTATTTGGATAAAAATAAAGTGATGGTTGATAAGTTGAAACATTTAGAGATTTGATGAGAGAACAGAGAGAGAAGAATTAAGATTGAAAGCAACTGCTTTTATTATACATTTCATCCTGCCATTTTATCTAATTGCATTCCTTCAAAATTCTGGTTTTATGAAGGAGTACAGGTTTTCTCTGTGGAGAATCACAGACTTTGTTAAAAATAATAATTTTCCCTAATAAACTATCATTTATTTTTCTTATCAGATTGGATTCTGCCATTTCCATCTTATTAACAGTGGTATATATTAGCTTTTTTTTTTTTCAAAATAGTTGACTTAAGCCAATATTAGAATCAAGCCCTAAATGCATAGAATTACAATTACTTCATATACTGTAAGAGTCAATACAGTGATTTAAGCAAGGGAAAATTCCTGTAGATAATGATGACAGAATAACCAATGGTAATAAGATGCTTAAAGGTATATCTGGGTTATGAACTATAAATAACTGAAAATATTCTGAAATAGTTTTTCAGTAGGAATAGCAAGGGTTTGCGCTTACTTACAAAAGTGATGGTATAGCATTGCTGTGTAAAGCAGTTCAGGATTGGATATGGTGAAATTATCTGAACAATGGGTATCTAAAGAACTGCTGACAGAGTAAAGGGACTACTGAAAGACTTATCTAGATTTGCTAAATATTTGAAAGAATTTTCTCTCTTTCTGACTGAAAGTATCCAAGGAAAAAAGCTAACAGACATTTGTCAAGCAGAGAACACCAAACTAAGTTTATATGTCTCTTCTGACATGCAGAAAGAGAAGTCTACCTGAACAAAACTCATTTAACTATGCAGTATAGGGAATTCATGGAAACAGAAAGAAAATACAGCCTTATTAGCAGTAAAGAAAAAGAGACTACATTTTTTCCATGTGAGGCGAATGCATAAAAATTAATGTACTGATACAAGGACACAATATGAAAACAAGTGTAATTCATGTATTTAGTAATGATTTATCAGATCATGTTAATTAAATGATAATTAACTTTGCCAATGAGAAAAAGACAACAACAAATACAAAATATTCTCTTTACATATAGTCTTACTTTTCACATCTTGTCGTGATGTAGTTGCTAGATAAAGGTCAAATACTAGCCACCTTGTTATGATTATTATTTTTCCCTATAATCTGTATTTTTTCTCTACATAAAAATCAGTGTAAACTATGCCAGAAAAAAGGCTGTGTAGGACAAATTTCAGGAGTTTGATTTTTGATTCAATAGTCTGAAATTAAAATATTTTAAAGTTATTTTCTACACTTGAGACTTTATATAATTTAAACAATTCAAATCCTAGTACTTTCCACTACCTCGAACCCAGGATACTTCTCTACTTCTCTTTTTACCCTATTTAAATTCAGGAAAAAAAAAAAAAAAGAAAAGGCATGAATATCTATCAAAGCAGCTCTAGACAAAAACTAGGGTCTAAACAAAGACTAAAGTAGAGAATGGGAACTCATTTTTACTTAGCTGTTATTGCTGAATAATTTTTCATTTTGAATTCAAAAAATGAAGAAGATAAGTTAGTTTGCTTCCTTTCTGCATGGGACAGTTGCATGCAGGAATAACTTCAAAACAAATTTTAGAAGAGATTTACCTGAAAATCAAAGCAGAGTACAGTGAGAGAAAATATTCTGGTTTAGCTATATAAAACATATAGGGCTTTCTGCCTACTGCCTTGAAGTTTAGCTTTAAATAGGAAAACTGAGCTAATAAAGGTATTTGAACAATGTTTGTTAAATCTACATGGACAGTCTTCCTGTGAGCTGAAATTTGGAAACAGAATGAAAATAAATTTTGTGAAAATAATTGTGTCAATTCTGAAACTGACTGAAAATTAAATGCACTGAAATTATTTCACACTACTGAAATACTTTCACACTATTGAAGAAGGCTAGAGCCTCCTTCTTTGATGAAGATACAACTGTCTTGTCATGTCCCAGAGCAGAAAAGAGACCCTGCTCAGAATGCACCTGTTTCTCCCCTCCAATATCTCTACATGCAGAGCCTAACTCAGCCCAACTGAACTAAGCTTTTTAAAATCATCCTTATATTTAAAAAGTAGTGTATTCAAGGTAATTCTTACTAGAGCTCATTGTAACTTAATGAGAAATTCTGGGCATTCTTCACATACCTGAACTCAAGTAAATTTCTCAAATGGTCCTTCAATTGAATTTGTATTGCCTTGCTTTAAGACCTATTGCTGGAATATGCAGTGAAAACAGAATAAACTTCAAATCCAAACATTATCAGAAAAAGAAAAAGCTCTTGCATTTTCAACAATTCTTGTTTTAGTGGAAACGTAGGTACAGAATAGCACTTAAGCAACTCAAGTATAAGACGAAAACTACTGGACAGAGAAAAATCAATTCTTACACCTCTCCAAGGGAACACCCCTTAGGGGATAGGATGAGAGCAGAATCCAAATTGTTTGTTACTTGATGCTTCAGTCTAATGCAAAGGACCATTGATGCTGACAAGTCAGCATGCAGTAAACCGTGCTCAACAGCTTACAGCAGCTCAGCAGTCCCACCACTTGGAGCCATTAAATAATAGAATTACTGAGGTGGAGAAACAGAGGCGGGCATATAACCTGCTGCTTTTTAAATGCAGGGTAGAGTGAATAGAACAAGACAGGATTTTTCATTTCTGCAAAAGAAACAAAACAGCACTAAGTACTGAATTTGAAGTAAATGAGAAAAAGCTATTAGTATCTACTGAATGATGGAGAGGGACCCCTTAACAAAGGAAGTGGGTTTGTGTAATTGGATTTTAATTTGTGGCATAACATGGATATTTTAGAAATATTTCAAGTAGTAACAAGTTTAGGCAGAGGAAATGCTCATATCAGTCACAATGTCAATTGTTTTGCTCAAGTCTGCGAAGGCAGCTGGAGTACACCTGTCCTATTGACTGTACAATACTTTACCCATCAATGAGAATTTGTTAACAAAGACTTTGTAACCTTTGTAAAATGCACATACTACCCTCACACACAATGCCTGTAGAGGGTATCACGATGCCTTTGCTGTTGAGCGTTTTGGGGCAGGGTTTCACTGTTGTGTAGCAGCAGCACCTGTTGCTGAGCTCTTGCTGAGCTCCACTGCCCTCTGGTGTTGTGGAGCTGCACTTCCACTTCAGGACATCAGCATGCAGGCGACCTCTGAGAGAAATGACACGGCACAATATTTAGGTTATATCTACCATGTTTAGACTTAGTAAGCCAGTCTTGTATTACTTCAGACATTTCATACCCATGGAGTTCTGCACACCTGGGGGATAGTTATTTTGTATTATGCTGCTTATGCAGCAGTATTTACTGCACCTTTCCCTATGAATCTTCCATATTAAGTGAAGTGGACAATGGCACTACAGTTGCTTGAATACAAGTATGGGGCTGGTGTTCTTTCAGAAAGGTAATGGCTGTGTGAAGAGCAGAAGTTCCTTTTGTATTTATATAAAATGCTATCCTTCCGTTTCTGGATGGAAGAAAAAGGAGAAAATTCTTTGTCCCCATAGATCAATAGTTGTAAGGCTTTCTTTTAGGAAACTTAAGGTTGCTGGGTTACATAATGCCATAAGTTGTATTCCTCTAAGGTAAAAGCTATAACAATAAATTTCCATACAAGGAATTGATTCAGATAAGAAATGTATCTTGATACTGCAATTCAAATTGCCTAAACTCTTCCACTGACACATTTTTTTTACTCATCATCACCTAAAGATGGTCTTACTCAATATGCAAACTCACTCAGATTTGTATTATAACCTCAAGCATGGTTATCACCAGCGAATAAAGCTCAGTATTATTATAGCCTGGAACTTGTACTTTTTATGTTCTCTCACATTTTTCCAACATCAAATGGCTCATCCAAATGTCTCATACAGTGCAATGGCTTTAACCTTGAGTTCACCATATCTACAGCAGTTGCTCTCATTGAATTTTAAGTAAGTATTGAGTCTGCATTTATGTGTAAGTTTACAAGTGTGAATTGTCATCTCTCTAAAATGATAAGCAGCATTTGTTCAAGATGAATCTGTTAGATTTCAAGCAACAAACTCCCAGAAAATAAATACAGTTTAACGTTAATTACTAACAGATTTTTTATTCAGTTCAGTGAGGTCAGGATTCAATCCCCGACACAAGTATATGATCCTTCCTATAGTTCAAAGCTGACCATTTAAACTTCTGGTTCTTCCTAAGTATTTCTATGCAGACATTAACAAAGGTGTCTGAGAGTTTCACATTATATAAAGGCTTTTTCCTTTTAAACATCAAAGTCTCTTGTTTTGTGTATGGTCACACCTATCAGATACATGCAGAAATGCAGAGCTGAAGATAAAAATTAGTGGTTTCCTGTAGGGGGAATGACCATAATTCAATTTTATATATTCCTTACATAAAAAATGCAGTGCCAGCAAGCAAACCCCAAGTCTGAATCTTCTAAAAAGACAATTAAACTTAAAGCAACTATTATTCTAATGATTTGAAACCCTTTTAAATTAAAAAGGAAAAGTAAAAAATTTAAAGTACTGTGCTTGTTTAAGCTGGCATAGAATTAATTTTTCTCACAGTAGCTAGTGTGGGCCTGAGTTTTGGTTTGTGCTGGAAAAGGTTGATAGCAATGGGATATTTTTGTTATTGCTGGGCAGGGCTTGCACTGATCCAAGCCTTTTTCTGCTTCTCACCCCACCAGTGAGAAGGCTGGGGGTGCACAAGGAGTTGGGAGAGGACACAGCCAGGACAGGTGAGCCCAACTGACCAAAGGCATATTTGGTTTGCTGTCACTTCATGCTCTGCATGTAAAGTTGGGGGAGAAGAAGGAAGGTGAGAACATGCAGAATGATGGTTTTTGTCTCCTCAAGTTGCTGCTGTGATGCAGCCCTGCTCTCTTGGGCATGGCTGAACATCTGCCCAGCCATAGGAAGGGGTGAATGAATTCCTTGGTTTGCTCTGCTTGTGTGTACAGCCTTTGCTCTCCCTATTAGTCTGTCTGTATCACAACCCCTGTCTTGTCTCACTTTTACTTTCCCAATTCTCTCTTCCCATCCCACTTCACAGCTAGCTGGGGTTAAACCACAACAGTCCTAATGAAATCTAGAAATTGTCTTGAAAGATACTTTACTCAATACCAAAACCCACTATTCTTTAAAGAATTCTTCAAAGAGAAATTAACACTCATTTAAGGCAGGTGTGGTGATAAAGCATTTTTCACGGTGAATGTGCTTTTCAATGAAATAGAAACAAAATGTCAGTGAATGTACACTTAAATGTAAGCACAGGTTACATGTGTAAAATTACATGCAAATCAATGGCCACTGCAAATAAGGAAACAGTATAAGGTCTCCTTAAGTCCTATTTTTAAATAATAACAGAAATTCTTGTCATTTAATTGTGTGAATGTTTGACTTTCATAGCTTAACTGGAGGAAATATCAGTGTAACTCGTTGAACGCTGCCTGCCAAAGGTAGAAAATACATTTTTATTCAGTGCCTAGCACCTCTGACACTACGGGGCACAAATGTACCCTTGACCTTTAGCACTGGCTGGCTGCACAGGCTACAGTATCCCCTGTAAAAAAGAAAAAAAAAGAAAGGAAAAAAAAAAAAAAAGAAATGCTGTGCTCTATGCATTGCAATAGACCTACCAGGGCTCATGGGATATTACACCCACAATTTTCAGATGGAGTGTCAAAGAGCTGAAAATTTTCCTGTAATCTTGTAACATTTTGATGACTTATTTCTGAATTCCTCAGCACAGTGGGAAGACCCCACAAAATAATACTGTTGGGTCGACTATTGCACTATACATGCATCCTATGCCTGCAGCAGCATGACAACATTGCTTTGGTAACAGGTATTTGAAATGCAAACTGAAAATGAAAAAATGAGAAACTGCAAATGACAGTCTAGAAAACGTATGAATTTCTGCTTTCTATTTGGAACACTCTTGGAGAGTGTAGCTGTAAAGAAATGATAGCTGTGAAGAATGGTATTGTGGACAGATGAATCCATCCCATATCCTTTAGAAAAAAAGAAAAACTGCTTTAATTTGAGGTAATCACAACAGTAACATTCCTTACGATTATAAAAGGCAGTTAAATACATAATTGCTCCTAGTCCCAAGACTGGTAGCTTTGAGAGGTAGGAGAGTATGATAGAATGCAAAGGAAGAGGCCAAGAAGCAAACAAATCTGTTCAAAACAAGTTCACTTTAAGAAAAACCTTGTATTTCTGTCAAAAAAAGAAATTAGGAGCCAAGTCTCTATAAAGCTCTGATGAGAACTAGTAAACAAACTAAGTCAAATTGTTCAGTTGAAATCACTTCCCTGACTAAATGTTTGCATCCCATGTGACATACTGGTAATTCTGGTGGTTGTATCAAACTTTTGTATGGAGAGGAAACCAAGTCCCAGATTGTGTTCTAGATTTAGTAATATTTCCAGACTGATAAAGGAAAATAAAAAACCCAGTATTTTGGACATTCCTTTCATAGCAGAAGGCAGACCTTGCTGGGTAGGCCCATGCACGCACATCATGCCTAGGAGCCCTCTGTAATTGCAAAGTTTGAGTCACATTTGGCAGCCACTGGTCCTCCAGTATTCTCTGTGATGTCCTTTTGGATCACTGTGGCCATACTAGCAAAAAATAGGAGGAAAAGAGGGCAGTAGACCTCAGAATCACAGATGGTTTACATCAGCAAGGAAAAAAAGCACTGTAAACAATACAGTAATGACATCTGTAGGGAAAAAAAAAAAAAGAAAAAAAAGAAAGGAAAAAAAAAAAAAAAAAAAAAATGCTGTGCTCTATGCATTGCAATAGACCTACCAAGCACCTATGGTCAATGGGATTAGGAGTGGGATTCAACTTTTGGGTTCTTGTTCTCCTTCCACCTTTTTGTTTTCAAGAGAGAGACTGAGCTTTTTAAAAGCTGTAATGCAAGGAAAAAACTTAATGTGGTAGAACTGTGGTGGGTTTTTTTTCTAGTCTCTGGATTCCTAGTTGAATTCTCTGTGAGTTATTGAATGTAGCAAAAAATAATTTGGTGTTAACCCCTGGCCTATGGTGTTTATTTCCATTATCTGTGAAGCTATAAATAAAATGAGATCATCCTATTCAACTATGTTTAGCTGGTATGTTAACTAATGATGTCCCTATCCCAATAATTAGTCCCTTCAAAATGTTTTACAAAATACTCAGGAAATAGACTACAAATAATAAATACATGTTATACAAAAAACATGATTGCCTTTTTTGAAAGCATTGTGACATCAGCAAGATAACAGAAGTACCTAATTTATAACCTATACAAGTACAATGAAAATGGTTTGATGAGAATTTTGGGGTGGTTCCACCTGTACAACAAAGTTGTTTTGAACGTTTGTCTTTCATTTAAGCACAAACAAGGATAGGGCAAAGTTTTTAGAAAACACAGAGGAAACGCATACAGACTGTAGCTAAAGGCTTCATACAGGAATACCTCCTTGCTTTGTTCACTGCCCTGGCGAGGCATTCATCTCATTTAGCCTCATATTGAAATAAAAATCCTTTATTGGTCTCCTGACTTGCCATGGACTTTTAGGACTCTTCAAATCTGTATGGGAAGTCAAAGTTTCAATCTGCCCTCTGTCACCTTCTTTACCTGGCCTTGCCTTGTAGTCTGTCATCATCTTCTGTGCCAGTCCATGCTGCAGAGACCCACAGGGAGAGTATGATCTTTTCCCTTCAGACACACAGCAACCTCAGGCAGAGCAAAGAGGCGCCTTCTTTGTGGCTCACCCACCCCACTGAATGTGCACAGCTGTCAAGATACAGCAGACTCCGAATGAATCAGCAGCCGCACAAATTACTTAAAAAGTAGAGCTTGCCACCAGAGCAAGAAGCTGTGAGGACTGCAAAACAGTAAGGTACTCAGCTGAAACTTTCTTGATTTGCAAATTGTTGCTGTGTCTTGAAGGATATGAGTACCAAAGACACTGAAGAAATATTCATTAAAAGGTACACACAGTCATGTGATACTTTTTGCTGTGTAAAGGCTTTTATTGTGTTACTCACAGCATCTCACTTCTCCAGGAGTGATCCAACTGTGAGTTGAGCTGTTACATGGTGAGCTGGGTGCAGAACTGGCTGAAAGGCATGACTCAAGTGTTGTAGCAAATGGGGCAACACCTGGCTGAAGACCAGTCACCAGCAGCGCTCCTCAGGGCTCAGTACTAGGGACAGTAAAACTCCATACATTTATCAATTATCTGAATGCAGAGGCTGGATGCACCATAAGCACATTTGCTGGGAAATGCTATTGACTCTCTTGAGGGACTAAAGGCTTTGTAGAAGTACCTAGATAGATTGAACATTGGCTAATCATCACAGGTGTGCAATTTCACAAGCGTCAGATTCTGCATCTGGGAAAGAGTAGCACCAGGCACAAGCCTGAACTGGGAGAGGGTTGGCTGGATGGCAGCTCTGCCTTCTTTCCAGGATCCAGTTACTGGATGCCTGGAAATGGCTCAAAGCTGCAGTAGGAGAGGTTCAGACATCACATTAGGAGGCAATTCTTTACTGAGACAGTGATCAGGCCCTGGAACAGGCTTTTTTGAGAAGTAGTCAATGCCCCAAGTCTGCCAGTGCCTAACAGGTATGCCCTTCGTAACACACCTTAACTTCTCGTGAGCCCTGAGGTGGTCAGAAAATTGGATTGGATGTACATCTCTTCCAACCAAAATACACTATTCTATTTTGTTCTGTTCCATTCTGTTCTATTCTACTCTATTCTAAATGGGCATTTATGACAGTTTCATGATTTTCCACACACTGTACAGAGCAGCCTCTAACTTCTGACAGAGAAACAAAAAGGTTCTCCACCAAGCAGTCCACTATTGCACTGGATGTTCATACCCAGGCACTCAGTTTTCAGTGCAGTTTTTCTCCCCATGATGGTGACTGAAAAATAATGTCCTTGTCTTTAATCTTGTCTCTTGAGCTTTGACATCTTATTTTCTCTACTGTTGAGTCGAGGAGGGAAGTGAGAGAGCAGCTGGGTGGTCATCTGGCAGCCAGCCAAAGTAAAATTCCACCATTACTGTTTCCAAGCCCAGACTAGAGCTAATTTTTCAAACAGTTTTATGAATAAGTTGCCTTCAACTTTTGCTTGATCCTTGAGAAACTGTGGAGCGAGTAACATGATAATGGCAGCATACTAACTGCAGTTCCAGTCAGTGTGAGCTGCAAGGGCAGATGATACATATGTTCACAAAAGCTATTTTCAGAGCTTATGAGTAATACTTTGCTTGTGAATCAAAAGCTGGGAAATACTGATATAACACTGTAAAAGTTAAAAAAAAAATAAAAAATCCAGTAATGNGACAGCCAACAGAGGGGATTGCCCAGTGTGCAGTTCTGGCCCTAAAATTTAGGAAGGATGTGAAGACTCTTGGATGCACTCGGAGGCGGAAACAGAGCTGGTGGAAGCTCTGTAAGGCATGTCCAGTGAGGAACAGCTGAGGAGACTGGCTTGTCTAGTTTGGAGAAAAGGAGACTGAGGGGTGACCTTGCTGCCCTCTGCAGCTTCCTGGGGAGGAGAGGTGGAGAGGGAGGTGCTGATCTCTTCTTTCCAGGATCCAGTTACTGGATGCCTGGAAATGGCTCAAAGCTGCAGTAGGAGAGGTTCAGACATCACATTAGGAGGCAATTCTTTACTGAGACAGTGATCAGGCCCTGGAACAGGCTTTTTTGAGAAGTAGTCAATGCCCCAAGTCTGCCAGTGCCTAACAGGTATGCCCTTCGTAACACACCTTAACTTCTCGTGAGCCCTGAGGTGGTCAGAAAATTGGATTGGATGTACATCTCTTCCAACCAAAATACACTATTCTATTTTGTTCTGTTCCATTCTGTTCTATTCTACTCTATTCTAAATGGGCATTTATGACAGTTTCATGATTTTCCACACACTGTACAGAGCAGCCTCTAACTTCTGACAGAGAAACAAAAAGGTTCTCCACCAAGCAGTCCACTATTGCACTGGATGTTCATACCCAGGCACTCAGTTTTCAGTGCAGTTTTTCTCCCCATGATGGTGACTGAAAAATAATGTCCTTGTCTTTAATCTTGTCTCTTGAGCTTTGACATCTTATTTTCTCTACTGTTGAGTCGAGGAGGGAAGTGAGAGAGCAGCTGGGTGGTCATCTGGCAGCCAGCCAAAGTAAAATTCCACCATTACTGTTTCCAAGCCCAGACTAGAGCTAATTTTTCAAACAGTTTTATGAATAAGTTGCCTTCAACTTTTGCTTGATCCTTGAGAAACTGTGGAGCGAGTAACATGATAATGGCAGCATACTAACTGCAGTTCCAGTCAGTGTGAGCTGCAAGGGCAGATGATACATATGTTCACAAAAGCTATTTTCAGAGCTTATGAGTAATACTTTGCTTGTGAATCAAAAGCTGGGAAATACTGATATAACACTGTAAAAGTTAAAAAAAAAATAAAAAATCCAGTAATGACTTTTAAATGCTGTCAAATCAAATATAGTGCAGATGAGGAAGGAGGACGGGTTTATAATTTTCCATCTACATACTAATTAAGACTTGATTTTTTTATAGTCTGAAGCCTTTCATGCTGACACACAACTTGTGTGTCAAAAAGTAATATAAAATTGTTTGAAGTCTCAAAATAAATCTCTTCAGGCTGGAAGCTGTTCTCTTTTAATCTCCAAATTATTTCACACACATTGCATCATGAAGTCTTCAGAATATTTAATCCTAATGAAGTCGAATCATCTCAGACATTTTAAGACACTCCAGCATTTTAAGATTTGTCTCAGAGACTGTGCTATTAAGGGAAGCATGACAGTCCTGAACACTTCACCTCTCTTCTCCCACATGAGGTTCTATGAGCATTGAGATGTGGAACTAAATTCATTTCTAGCCCCCATTATGGGGGAAATGAGGTAAGTAAGTAGATCATGGGAAATGACTGGCAAATTTTGTATCCTATTTCTTATTCTATCACAGCTCTTCTATACAACTACAGGCTGTCTTATCCCGTCTGTGCCTCATATTCCCCTTCTGTGCATGTAGATAAAAGGCTTTTTTCTCTCTTCATGGCAACGTGAATCTCAGTTCATTAATCTTTAGAAGTCACCTTGTCCTTAAGAGTCACACTTGCTGCGTATAGCTCACTCAGTAAACTCCGGAAGGGCTCACATTATTCTTTTCTCTTCTTCCCTGCACTTTTGAAGCCATTGCTGTTTCAGTGTTGGCTAAGATTTCCAAATGGCCAGGACGGCAGAAAAGCCCTCTGTCCTTCTCTTACTTGTGGCTGTGAGTGCCAGTGTCAACATTAAAGCTTTTCCTTAGGCAAAGCTGTTTGAGAACTATGGACTACAAGGAAGAGAAGGGGAGGTTTACTTTTTCAATTAACTCCCAAAAGATAAGTATAATGGAACCACTACTGAGGAATCCCTTTTCCAGTTCATCTATTTGTTACAAAAAGTTTCCCACTGTTGTGTATGAAAATACTTTACAGTTAAATAGGAAAAGTGTATTATCTTATGAACAGACAAGTCAAATGCTGGGCAAACAACACATTGGAATGTCTGCTTTGTGAAGAAACATTCAAATACTTCAGTTGGCAAGAAATCAAAGTTTCATGGCTTACTGTGTTCCTGTAGCGGTGTCTTGGTTTGGGAAGACAGGTATCTGCCAGGGAAAGTTGCAGCCTCCCTTGGAAAGGAGAATGTAAACCACCCCCCNCCACAGTGAACTCCACTTGCAGCAAACAGCTTCAAAACACCGAGACAAAAACAGAGTGTCCCTCTGCCTCCAGCTCTGTCCTTTTCCTACCCCCAAAACTCGCGTTATCTCCCTCTCCGAGTTTGGCCACCTCTTTGTTTTGGTTAAGTACTGTTAAGTACCCAACATTTGGTCTCCTTGGTAACTTATGGGGAAAAAATTCTTTAGAGAGAAAAAAACCCCCCAAACCTAACCCCCAACAAGCGATATATCTGTAAGTGGTGCACCAGCTCAAATTGGAAAGAAGAAAGTGGAATTATGGTATGTCACTGTTCTCTTGCATTCAGATCAAAGCTTTAATCTGCAGCCTCTGATTTTAATTATATTAAAAAAAAACTTTAAAGAAAAGGTTTGGGGTTTTTTTAACTTGAAATGCTATTCCTCTTAGAAAAAAGTGCTTTTAATGTGAAATGCCCATGCCTTAAGAAAGAAACGCTTGATTACTTTGTGCATAACCTATTACTACACCTGAGGACTTGAAGAGTTTCAGGTAGGACTAATTGACTTTTTTCCAGTAGAGGTTCCCATGGGAGTAGAGTTTCCCTAACAATTACGCTTCAATTTGTACTGCCCTATGTAGCCCACTTAGTACTGACAATCCTAAATCAGCAAGCATCTAAACACTCAGAAGGCAATGCAGAAAAACAGTAAAATGACACAGGCCAAGTGCACCTTTCTTTTGATCTTTACTCTAGGTTATGGTTGTCTTCTTTTCAAAACCACAGCTTCACTAAGGTGTTCCTACCAGTCCCTCCTTCATTAGTACCTCATTCAACAGAACTACACTTCGTGCAACTGATACAACTTGATTTCATACTGATAATTTCCAACATCTACTACTAGCTAGAAATTGTTAAGATACATCCAAAGTGTTAAGAATGAATTCCTG
>VXBB01012173.1:0-25914 GCA_013399915.1 Illadopsis cleaveri
TAGGTGACATAAAAGTTTCCCCAGTTAGTTGATTTGGGGTTTGATACTTCACTAGTTTGTTTCAAAAATGAGGTTTAAGTCCTGAAGCAGAAGCAGAAGACTTTAGCTTGTCCTGGTGCTTTTCCTTTCTTTTCTGCTATGAACTGTCTGATGTGCTTGTTTTCTAGCCTGGAACTTCTTCCTCTCTTCTCCTCCCTCTTTTCCTGTTTTATTCCACCACCTTGGCCAGCAGCTGATTTTCTATCCAGTTCTACTCCTTAAATAATAGTGGGAAGAGGTTGAATTTGTCCCTCTTCAGGAAGCTGAGTTTAACATTTTTTTTATAAAGTTCTTCTTGTTTGGAAAACTTTTAAGTGCTTTGGTCTATTGTTGCAAACCTCACATCATCCATGGGGATCCATGCTGCTGTTCCTGGAAAGATGAGAGTGAACTCAAAGTCTCCAAAGAGGTGCCTCAGCTAATGCCTTTTCCTTTTTTCTTTTCATTTTCTTTCTGGTGTTTTTCTACCCAGAGTGGCCCTATACGACTCTTTGTGCCATATAAAAGGCGGAAAAAAGAAAATGAAGTACCCGCAACCCCAGTGAAGAAGAATTGCTCCAAAAACATCACTCTGCTTCCAGCCACTGCTGCAACTACATGTAGGTTCTTTTCTCCTGGTAAAAATGGCTTCCTTTCTTTGGAGATTTGCCCTGCTAGGTGTTTTATGTCCGTTAGTGGGCCCTTGGAACTGTCCAGCTGAGAAAAATGTCCTTTTTTTTGGTCACATTCTTTTCATTGGATGGTTTTATTAGCTCAGTGTCACTTCCTGTTTTATAGAAAGTGGCACAGTGTTGCCACATCTGGACACAAGTTGAATAGGAAAAAGTGTAGTTCTAGACCTCCAGGAGACCTCAGGTTTAAGCATCATGACATGCTTGTGTCGTGAACAGTAGGTTTCATATTTTGTGCTGAAAGAGGTTTGAATTATGTCCTATGCCTGGAAGTGTTCAAGCTAGATTGGATGGGACTTGGAGCAACCTGGTTTAGTGGAAGGTGTCCCTGCCCATGGCAGGGCAGTGGAAGGAGATGACCTTAAGGTCCCTTCCAAGGCTAGGCATTTCAGGATTCTATGGTTATAGTCTACGATTACATTGCTCCCTGTACCAGCTCTCACTGTGAGGAGAATTATGGGGTCCTGGCCTGGATCCATAGTGGATTTCAGGTAGATTATTCACAAACAACAACTGAGAAATTTCCTGTTGGAATTAGATTTTGAGGGAGGATGGCCCTTTTCTGCTCTGCCAGAAATCCCCATTCCATCCCCTGAGCTTCTTTGTGTCACTTAGAAGCTGGAGTAAGATTTGTGCTATGCCTTGCAATATGTAGAAAAAAAGTCTGGAAGCAGCTGGAAAGAAACCCTCAGCCTGAAAGTTGTTAATGAAGCAGGCAGAAGGTGATGCTTTGATCTGTACATTCCTCTCCAACATTCAACTTTGTTAGTTACTGGTTTGATTGGCAAATCATCTTTGTGAGAATAGGAATTAATTTGCAAGCTGATCCAGCTCACACATCCCCAGTCACATCCGTGTGTCCTCCTGCTCTTGGCACACTGGCATCATCTGCACAGTAACAGTACAAAGTCAGTCAAGGAGGAAGCAACAGAAATCTAAAAAAAGAACCAAAAAAGTAAGCATCAGCAGCTGAAGTAAAAAAGTAAGATCATCAGCAACAGTAGGAGGGGAAACACACAAGGATTCTGCAAAGTTGTTTTATGGCTTTGGTTTTTCTAGTCCCCAAATAGATTTAATCTGTTTTGGTTTGTTATGTGAGATGTGAGGCTGCTTGTTCTCTCATGCTGGCACTGGTAGGGAGAACTTCTTGTTTTGGTGGCCACATACTTCACCAGCCAGGAATTTGTAGCTACAGTATTTTAAAATTTAATTATTGTGTGCCACAGAATCATCCCATCACCAATTAATGATACCACTTAACTAATCCTCTTTAAAATAGATTTTAAACATTCTGAAGCCACTCAGAGATAGTTATCCAGAAGGATTTTGTGCCTTGTTCCTTGCATTGGCCAAATACATTCTGTCACGTCGTGTAGATAAACAGCTAAAATTGTCCAGCTGTCATGGAATTAGCTGTAATCCACAGGTTGTTATGTTGATTTAAGTAGCAACAATCACTCTTGCTAAAATTGTCATAAAGCAGCCAGAAATTCATGGGGTGTGTGGCCTCATTGAATCTTATGGGCGGTGTTTTATGGTTCATGAAATAACTGAAAAGGTGGTGATTCGGGAGGTATTAGGTTGTAAATTAACATTTTGGTCTCATGACCCACAGCCTTGGAAGGACAGCAGAGCCTTCAGAATCTCATTGGGGCTTTTATTCCCATTTTCAACTGCACTGGTCACAGGTGTGATCCAAATTGAGTTAACCCAGGCTGGTGATCTGTGAGTCTCCTGAGCTTGGATGGTGCAGCACAGGGGTATCAAGAGCTGGACAGGCATGTCCTCTGTGCTGAGTGTTAATTATCAAAGTGCTTTCATGTTTCCAGTCACCGTGACTCCCTCTGGACAGATCACAACCTCTGGGGCACTGACCTTCGACCGGGCGTCCACCGTGGAGGCCACGGCCATCATCTCAGAGAGTCCAGCACAGGGGGATGTTTTCACTGGAGCCACTGGTAAGAGCTCAGGTGTCTCCTAGAGAGAGAGAGGGGAGGAGGGAAAGAGGTTGGGATGCTCACTGCTGTAGGGAGAAACATTCTGAATGCAACACAAAGGATTTATTGCTCTAGGGAGACACTGCATAAGGCACTGTCCTTCCTGTAAAATCATTTCCGCAGTTTGAAATCTTAGCAGTTGCACCAAAGGAGAAGCTTTGCCCAGGTGTGGCAGCTGCTAATGTTCACCTCTGCTGAGTTCCTAGCATTTATGTTCATCTCTGTAATTTTTTTTTTTTCCTCCCGAGTTAACCTAAAATACTACCAAAAGAACCCAAACTAGGTGAGAGTTGAAACGGAATGAAGAATGCCAGGATAAATCAAACAAAAACAAAGCAAAATATAAATGCACATCATACATTTCAGTTCTCTCAGTATGAGTCATGCTTTGGGTTGTGAGCTCTCCTGGAAGAATGATCCTGCTCCGAGAACTAGAGTTTGGAGCCTTGTGATGATCGTGGATATTTTGATGTGTGGGATAGAACCAAGGAACCTGTGGCTCTAAAGGTGAAAGCAGAGCAGGGTGGAGCCAGGACCAGGATTCGTTGCTTGCTGTGTGAGGTGCTGCTGGTGTTTCACATTTCCAACCTTTGGGAATTACCACAGAGTGTAGGAACTTGTATAAAATGTAAGAAAATAGGGATGAATGCAGCATAAGGTGTGTTAGTGATTCCCAAGGCCCTTGTTCTCCTGCAGTTCAGGACACCAACGTCCAGCAGCCTTGCCGGGTGTCTCATCCAGAGCCTCACTATCCCAGTTACCAGGACAACTGCCAGATCTCGCCTTTCCCTGAGGCTGCACTGCCAACATCTCATCCCAAAATCGGTACGTTTGCTCTCACTGTGCTTCAATTTCCTCCCATCTTTCTCAGCAAAGGTAAAGATTAGGGCAGAAAATTAAACTTCGCTGTATTTTGCTTGTGAGTTTTACAGATACTAAGATTTGGATAAGCAGGTTTCCCCTCTGTGGGAAGTTTTTCACTCTTTATTGAGAATTTTGATTTGTTGATTCTGCCAGAGGTGGCTGCTGTGATTCTGCATGAGTTGTCTTGCATTCTCTGCCTTTCCTAAAGTTCTTGCTTCCAGACTTTTGTCCTCTTTGGGCATTGTGGCTGAACATTTATTTAGTGTTCGATCTGAGGAGAACAAACCCTGTTAAAATCATGTCATAGAAGCTTTTCTAGGCATCCTCATATGGCTTTATGACTCCAGAGGTGCCTGCTGGGGGTACTTTTGGGCAGGTTTGGTGTCAAGTTTTCAATTCCCTCTGTATGACCTTTATTTATTTGGAGCAGCACAGGATGTTCCTGGTCTCCAGAGTCAGATCTTCTTGTGGTTAAGACTTAGTCAGATCTTGATGTTACTAATTAAACATTGATTGTTTTTTCACCAGTGAATACCTTCCCTTGCCTGATGTACTTGTGCCAAAATGAGGAATCGGAAGTAATTCCTGTTTGATATCTTATCAAATGTCATGCAGGGATAAATATTGTGCTGGAAATGGAGAGTGGGAAAGGCTCTTGTGCAAACAGACACTGATAAAAAGACCGGTTTATCTCATACTCTTATCTAAGTGCAAATAGTTCCACGACACTTGTGTGCAAATTCATTAAAATTACTGTTTTAATTAAGGGTATTTTGAGGTAAGAAGTTTGCACAACCCTGAAGCTGGTGGTACCTTCTTTTTACTAGTAAAGAGTTGCATGAGGAATATTGAGGTCAGTGTTGGCAGATGTGAATGTCTTGGACTGTATTTTATAGCAGATGGTGAGTATTTATTGTTAGAGTTATATTTTGGAAAAGTAAAGCCAGATAACATTTCTTCCTGGAATGTTACCTAAGCTGGGCTTACACTGTGTATGGTGGAGTTCCTGGGTCTGGATTTAATTTCATCATACCCTGATCTCCCAGTGTACATGCAAACCTAATGTGAAAAGTAGCTGGTTCAGTGACACAGTAACTGCTGGGTTATTCAAGGGCTTCCCAACCCATGGTTTTGACAAGTCCATGTTTGGAATACACTCACTTGGAGGTAATGGTGACTATCTGGAATTAAGTCCAGTGTCTGGCCAGGGTTATGTAAAAGTCAGAATTCAGGAAGCACAGAGAGTGTGATGTGGATCAGTACCTGAGTTTTGTGGTTGCAACCTGAGAATTGACATCTGGATAGGAACGTCAGGATGTTTCTGTAAAATACTGGGTCACTGAGTGACTTACTCTAACCTTACCTAGTCATGGCTGAGGGAAACGTTGGCAGTGGTGGGAATGCTGCTTTCACTCCATCATGGTGCTTCTCCACAGCAGTGCTGGGAGGTGTTGAACTCTCCTCAGAGTCATCCAGGTCAAGAGGAGGCGTTCTTGTCCAGTGGGCTTGAGAGTGCCCAAGGGCTTGTTCTGCACAGACCTGCACTTGATATTGCAGAAGGAATGATCTGTTTAACAAAACTTTTCTGGATTGGAAATTTTGCAAACCATATTTTAGAAAAGAAACCAAACAGCACAGAAAAAACCCAAAACCCACCACCACACTCCGCACCCCCCGCCCCCTTTATGGAAATTAAACACCCTAACTGTCTGTATATTCTCTTTTGTTCTTTATGTCCAGTGTTGACCTCTCTGCCTGCCCTGGCGGTGCCCCCCCCAACGCCCACCAAAGCCATGTCGCCGTCGGTGGTGAACGGGCTGGAGGTGACGGAGCAGCGGAGCTGGCTCTACCTGGAGGAGATGGTCAATTCTCTGCTCAGCACAGCACAGCAGCTGAAGACTCTGATTGAGCAGGCCAAGCAGGCCAGCTCCTCCTTCCGTGAGGCCGCTGTCACACAGGCCAAGATCCAGGCTGATGTGGAGAGGAAAGAGGTAACTGTGCCACAGGGGCTGAGGGGGCTCAGCCATGGGCACCTTTGGGGCTGAGTGGTGAGCAGAGTAGTTCCTGGCTGCGGCAGTTAAATGGAAATTGTTTCTCCAAGCCTTGAAAGCAATGTTAGCAAGAAAAATCTTCCTAAGTTATTTGTATTGTGGGGAAAGGAATAAAGTGTTCTGGGATTCCAGGAGCTGTGGGCAGCAGGCTGGTTGTACTGTCTCGTGTCATGATCCTGAGCTCTCGCATCAGCTGTCCATAAATTGATGGGATGTGGGCACTGAGTCCTGGTCTGAGAAAGATGGTGAGTGTTCAGCAGTGCAGCGGCTGCTGTCAGGTGAGCCGGGCTGTTGGAGCCTTTCAATGGGATATGTGGAACAGCTTATCCCAGAGTTTATGGGGAAGTATTCTGTCCCAATGTAAAAGATGGAGTCAGGGAAGATTCTTCGTGATAGATTTCTCAGATGAAAATAAAGCGCAAATGCGACAGTATTATACCTGAATATAAAGAAGGGTAAGTGTCCTACTGAAGGGGGCTAGAAAAGAGAGCACAAAGGAGAAAAGAGAAACAGAGAAAGAAACAGAAGACAGGGACAGCATTACCACAAGAACGCCGGGGCTCTGTCAGCACCAACTCAGCAGGCGAAGCGTGCGAGTTGCAAGCCGCGGCTTTTGTGAGTGGTTGGGCGTAATCTTCAAACGGCGGCGGCTGCGAGGCGCCTTGCGCCGGCTCTGGTGAGCGGCTGCCGGCTGCCAGTGCGGGCTCGTGGTGGGTGCAGGGGCAGCTGCGGGCTTGTCTGGGTGCAGGCGGTGACGGCAGGCTGATCGCTACGGGCTAGTGCTGTGGCGGGTTGGTGGGGTGGGCAGCGCAGAAACACGGTGGCGGCGGCGGTCGCGGCTGGGTGCAGGCCGCTGCAGCTGCGCCTGGGAAACACGGTGGAGGCAGCGGGCTGCGGCGGCACCCACTCCGTCGGGGAGGCAGCGGAGCACAAGGTCGTTGCGGCAGTGAGCTGGTTTGCGGAAACAGTGAAGCAGGGCAAAACAGGTAGGGGCAGGGAAGCAGGACCATAGGGAGAAAAAGGTGAGGGGTGGAGGTGGAAGAAGGGTCAAGGTGACTCTCTGAGCGAGCCCCTGTTTCCTCCAAGAAACTCAAAGCAAAACAGCTCACCGTTTTGTTCCAGTTAGCTGCTTTTATGTGCTAAGGCTCCTTCCACAGCCGGATTTCCCGGGCATTCTAAGTTGGCTTCCGGGCATTTGCCCCTCTGGGAAGTGGGGCGGGTCGCTCACGGCCTGATCATGGAGGCTTTTTCTGCCCTGATTGGCTGCCAGGCGAAGCCTTCCCAGGAACGAGGTTGCCGGTACATGTACAGCCCTTACAGGAATCCTTCACCTCACGTATAACATACCTTGAGGCATAAATAAAAATCAGATTGATCCCTCTCGGGAAGATAAGCAGTAAAGTTTAGAGGTGTCTTGCTGAGAACTGTGCAAGCAAAGCTGACTCACGCAATTCCTGTGGTAGCCCTGGCAGGCTGCCTGACCTCACAGGAGCCCTGACTAGTTTCCATCATATCTCTCTTGTGGACAGGGATTATCCACAAGGACTGCTCTCTTCTCCCAGCTCTTCTTCTCTGTAGCTGATGCACGGTACGGATCTTGGATCCTTCTGACCACCAGCTCATGCATGCACCCAAGTGTGACTCCATACTGCATGTGCTCTCCCTCTCCCACAGATCCACACCTGATGGACTGGGGAGAGAGAGGTGGGGGGCAGTATTGGAACTGGTGTCACAGTTGGTAGCTGCTGAGCACCCCTCCCAAACACTACATTCCTGCTGGTGCCATCAGCATTGTGCTACATCAGCTTTCCACTGAATCCACAGGCACAAGTGTGCAGTGACAGGCCTGGAAGAGAGGTGTGGGAAGACTTTGCTGGAAGCTGAGGAGCCCTAGGACAGTCCTTGCAGCCTCTTTGATATTCTTTGCCACGTTGGCTCTGCTAAACTCTCCCATACGCTGCATCCTTGATGTGCAGGTGTGTGATATGTTGGGAGTCTAATCCTTCCCTGCCTCCCTCCTGCAGAACAGGTGCCGGTGCTGCTGCCCAGGTTTGGGCTGGCTACTGCTGGAAGGCTGCATAGAGAGTGGGACACTGAAACATTGGGAGCTTTGGCCCAGTTCAGAGATAAATATCTGCTTTTGTTTAACTTCACTCTGCTCTTTTTCCAGTCTATGTGCATCTTCCCTTCTGTTTATCCTCACAGTGGTTTCTGGAATGGTTGTTCAGTCCCTTCTCCACACCCTCTGATCCAAAACCAGCTCTCTTTGATGTTCTTCTAGTTACTTCTTTTCCTGGCAGTGGGAGTTAAAATCCCTCCTGCCTATGGATGAAGGCTGACTTGATGTGGGAAAGACGAGCACATGATTGTTTCCAGAGAAAACCCCTTTCCCAGGAGCTACTGCATCCCCATCCCCAGGTTTGCACACTCACCATTCTCAGTGTGTAATGGGGACCTCCACACTTGTGCATTGTAGTGAAACCACATGCTCATGGTGGTATTTTCTATCATCCACACAATTCTAAGCTGTGCTGCTGCTGGAACCATCCAGGCAGTATCACAAGTAGCTACCTCTGAATTAATTCCTGCTTGTGAAGTCCATATTTGGACAAAACTGTGTTCCTGGATTCAGGGAAGCAATTACAGTAAAGGTCAAAGAATTGGCTCTGTGACTTTCACTTTTGTGTTGGTCAAAGGACCTTTCCCGTTTTCCTAGTGGTTTGTAAGATGAGTCTCTTTCCCATTCCGAGTGTGTATGTGGTCCTGTGGCTTTTTGGGCAGTTAAGGGATATATGAGAGGCAGATAGAGGTGTCTTCCTGCCCTTCAGGTAGGGGCTTTTTTCTGGACCAGTTTAATACAAAGGACATTGGTGCTTAATCACCACGGTGTTCCCTTGACAGAACTTCCAAGGGTGAGCAAACAGGGGGAGCCTTTCTGACGGTGTCGTCGTGTCAGAGTTGCAGAGTGAGGCCGGGCCTCAGATGAGGTGATAACAGAGCTGCAGAGTCAGCTCTTCCTGAAAGAGTGACTTAGTACAGAGCAGTATTGTAGAGATCTGATACAAACAGGCTGGTTCCCAACTGGATGCACAAACTTAGGTGCCTTGTTGTATGTTACACATCATTCACTACAGTGTGTTGTGGTATTATATTTATTATTTAATGAGCTTTGGAGTAATTAAATATCACAAATGAGCTATGCTGCTCCCATAGAGCAGCAGTTAGGTTGCTTTAGCTTTAAACAGCAGGAGCTGTGCTCTGTG
This sequence comes from Illadopsis cleaveri, assembly GCA_013399915.1. Taxonomy (NCBI): domain Eukaryota; kingdom Metazoa; phylum Chordata; class Aves; order Passeriformes; family Timaliidae; genus Illadopsis; species Illadopsis cleaveri. The sequence goes on from VXBB01012173.1 coordinate 8,886, forward strand.
CTGGGCAGTGTCGGTGCCTGTGGGATTCACATAGCCCTGAAGTGTCTGACACAAGGGGTTTGCACTCTGCCTCTCTACTTGTATGATCTCAGCCCTGTGTCAGGGGCTGGGGACATCCTTACCCCTTCTGAAGGAACTGCTCCAAGTGCTGGAGCTAAAGGCTTCACCAGCAGGGAGGTTTTTTAGCACATAATTTAGTATTTTGGCAGTTCTGACATGCACTCAGTTGCTCTCTTTGTGCTTCTTAATTTCTATAAATTTGTTCAAGGGTCATGGTTTGTTGGGCAAATTTCAAGACTGAGGATCTCCTTCAAATTTTATTTCCATCTTTCCCATAAGTCATTTTGATGCTCCTGGGTAAGTCCTTGGCCTCACTGTGCTTCAGATGAAAATAACACTTCTTCCCAGAGAGCTCAGGGCAAGTTTGCAAAGTGTTAGGATGCTCTGAGTAAGGTTACATTTGTGTTACTTAGAAGTCCTGGAGAATGATATCCCGAAAGAAAAGCAAACCATGAGCCCTCCAGCTCCATGTTTACATGAACTTCCAAAATGCATCATGGTATTGTAAAAAATGGAATTATGGAGACATTTATAAGGTTTTTCTGAATTGCAGCGTTTTGTGTGGGATTAGTTAAATACAGCTGCTCTGGCAGAATTTCATGTGGCTGTTAAACAGTTCTTGAGTATCATTAGTAATTAGGTTGTGGCTGAGTATCTGATCCCTTGGTTAATATCTCCATGTTGCTTTACTGCATTTTTTTGGTAAGGGAAAGACATTTAGGAATTTAGGGTGAGTGGGGTAACAAAGGCTTGGTGTCTCTTGAAATAGATATTTGACATTTGCAGATCAGGCCCAAAATGAAGAGATTAAAGGCAGGATTGACGTGTTGGTGTGCTTGGGCAATGTAATTTTTTTGAGTGTCCATTAATCCATTGTTTATATCAGATAACTTTAGGATGGGGATATTACACATACCAAATTCTGTGCCAGAATTGCTGGGGGATTATAAGAGATTCAGGAAATGTGTTAAATGGATTTTCTGTATAAGTTGAAGAGAATCAGTGTTGAAATCCCACAAATGTTTTAATTGAAATAGCCCTCTGTAAAGCAGGGATGCTTCTGGAGCCCTGCTCATTTGAAAGCAAGGTGGAAAATAAAATCAGCAAACAACTGGGGCATCTGAATGCTTTTTTAGAAAGATTAAACCAATTCAGGGCTGGAGAGCGTGAAATTAATCTGAAAAGGGTTGGACAGTTAAGAAATGTGTCTCTGGTCAGCAAACAGTGGCTGGTGTACTCCACACCAGCAGTGATACTGCTGGAATTGGAGGTTCTGGGTTTTGTGGAGCTGTTTCTGTGAGAGATCTGAATGTATCTGGCTTGTTCCTCTCTCTTATCACACGTTTTCCTTCTCCATGGTTTGTGCATGGCTGGAATTGCCTTGTCAAATAGGGCAAAACCAAATCATACCCCTGGCAATCCACAGCGAGAGGTTTCCCTGCCTCCGCCTTCATCTGCCTGGAGTTTTTTAACTTAATTTCTGTCATGGTAATATCCAGGTTTTGAAGGTTGTGGTTTCACAGGAAAATAAATATTGTGCTCTCAGGTCATACACTTGTAAATTAAGCCTTTAATCTCATGTGTTGAGTCAACTCCTGAATGAACCTGCTTGGCCTGGAGGAAGAGGTTGAGCTTTTTTCAGACTTTTTAGTTGTTCCAAATACATTTAAGCCAAGGTTAGCACATAATTAATTTGGGATTGGGTTCGGATGTCGTTTTGGGACTCCTGTCTCCCATTGCTGAACATGTTGCTGCTGCAACAGGTAAAGCATCACCTGGTTGGGCTTGAGCTGCTGTGAAGTGATTCTGCCAGGTAGCCAAAGTGAGCTGTGAACATCACCTCTAGAGGAGTGATGGAGTCACAACTTGTTCTACATCCCTCTCACTCTCCTATTGCAAGGATCAGTAATGATTATAGTAGTGCTGTTCCTAAAGTCTAAGGTGTGTTAATTTTGTTCAGGCCTTTTTTCCCCCCTAATCCTTTTTGTTGGGCTGTACCTTCCCTCCAGACTCCTTTGCCTCTTAGTGGATTAGGATCACTGGACTTGACCCAAAATTTTGCCCCGGAATGTGCCACTTGGCCCTGTTACCTTGGCATTTTCCTCGTATTTCCTGTACTGATTTCCCAGTTCCCATGTGTGTGGGAGTTGCAGTTAAACCCCCCATTTTAAAGACAAGTGTGTGGCTGGGTGAAGTGGGGAACTGGGCTTGGAGGAAATGCTGTACTGAACTGGCAGTTTGTCACCTCGGGCTGTTTTCTCCCAGGTTCCTTGCCTGTCTCCACATCAGGTGACAGTGTCCCTCTCCTAGAAGGGAGGAATGAGGGATCACCCTGTCCTCTTGTAACTGCAGTGTGGGGCTGGGCAGACACAGCTCAGCATAGGGACCCTCTATCCTAGTGCCCCTCACGTCATGCTCCTGCTGGGAAATGACATATCTGGTGTGTTTTCCTTGCAGCAATACCAGAGCCAGTTATTCCAACAAACAGAGGATGTGGATGGGAAGACAGAAATAATCATCAAGGTAGGCTGGGGATGTCTCGTGTTATGAACAGCCTTTTGGTCTTTGTCTCATTCCATTTAAAGACACAGAGGTTTTGTCATTGCTATGGAATCCTGTGCTCTGTGTCTGGCCTCCTCGCAAGGGATCTGAGCCCTTCCTAGTAGGGCCAGTGCTCCAAGCAGTGTCTCCCCTTACCCAAGCATTCAAGTTTTCTATGCTCCTTCACGGTCACCTGGCCACGTTCATCAGTCTCCCTCACCTCTGAGCAGTGGTGCTGCAGCTCTGGTGAGTGGCTGTCACAGAGCTGTGACAGGAAGGGGACTTGCTTCCTTTCTGTCCTGTGAGCTGGTTTTTGTAACTCCACAATTTCCTCTGGCTTTTGGAATGGAAGTTAGTTCTGGACCCATGACTGAAACCCTTAGAGCTGTGTTGCTCAGTTCTCTTTTACATCTCCAGGTACAACCATGCCCCGTGTATTTTCCATGATTTCCAGTAACTGTACAGGTTACAAACAGCCCCAGTTAAGCATCCCCTCAGGGCAGGCTTTGCAAGTCCCAAGTCAAAGCTTTAAGCCATTTTTGGTGTCCTAAATCCCCAGCTGCACATCAGGAGCACAAACACAGTTCAGTCTCACCAGCTGTACACTGCAGGTACATGGAAAGGTGTGAGAAGGGGTGTTAATCAGAGCACTGATTTTTGGGGTGGTTGTGCTCAAAGAGAGAAGGAGCCTGGAGGAACTGAAGAGCCCACGATACTTTCACAGCCCAGCAATGCTTCCTGTCAGTGCTGCTGACGTGCTAATGATTTGTCAGGAGTTTAATGAGCTGAAAGTGGAATGCTCTGTGAAGTGCTTATTTTGGTGGCAGTTCAGTGATGTTTCCTCCTAAATATACAGGTTATGTTAATTGATGTCACCAAGATAAGATGAAAGCGATAGACACAAAAACATCCCTTAAAAAGCAGGTGTGATTTTTCACCTATGTATCCTATCCCACCTTGCTTCTGGATTTAAATCCCTGCTCCTGTTACAGCCTTCTTAATTTGCCTTCTGTTTCCCTCTTGGTGCACTCCTTATATAGTCATGACCAGGAAAGGACCAAGGAACATATCCCATAGGACCATATTCTTTTTTCTTCTCTAAAACTAGGGGAAAATACCTGAAGGATCCCATCCATATTCTTGGTCTGTTGCCCTTCCTCAGACTTTCTCTTAGACACACACAGGATTGTGAACCAAACATAAGCACCAATGAAATCTGCCTTTAAACCTTTAAATTTGGGATGAACTCAGAGCTTGTGTGTCAGCAACCTGTGCACAGCCTGACATGTCTGGGTGGGATACACCCAACTCCTGTAGTTACCTGACTGATGGATACCTGACCTATCTGTAGGGAGGTTTCCCTGGGGTGGTGGGGATGGATTTTCAGGACCACTGAGTGTCCACATACAGTTTTGGAGGGCTTCCTGTCCAACAGAAAGTAAAACAGGTGCATTTCATTTTCCAAAGTGATCACTGCTAAGAGAGCAAGGAGAGTGGGTCTCTGAGCGTGTATCCAGAGGCCACTGGGCCTGTTTGTTGTGGGTTGGAGTGCTGAGGGTATTTTGGGAAACAGGAGCTTTCTCACCACTCTGACATTCCAGCTGGTCACAGCATCTCTGTTGCACCTCAGTGACGCCCCTGGTTTATCTCTGTGTGATGTGTCCCTCTCCATCCCCTCCCACAGCAATCCTGCGTCAACTGCGGACGGGAGGCCACCAACGAGTGCACAGGCTGCCACAAAGTCAACTACTGCTCCACATTCTGCCAGCGGAAGGTATCAGCCTGCTTGTGACTTGGGATTCAGTTCCCTGGAGAGGGTTGTGTGACCCTGGGGACAGCCAGGCTGTTTGGGCTGTCACCTGATGGGTATCAGCATGGAGGGAGGAACAGGCAGCAGAGCCAGGCAGTCAGAGCAGAACACTGCATGGGTCAAGCACTCCAAACCCAACCTGCCAGTGGAATCACCAGCAAGGCTGTAGTGATGGGGCAGGTCTGCCAAGTCAGGACAGGGTTAAAAGGGTCCCCAGGTTTGCACACACCTTCCCAAAGATTATCCAAAAATTCCAAGTAACCCTAGAAATGAAGCATGGACACCTCACTGGGAACTGGGGAGCTGGGAGCACTTTTACAGCCCCTTCCTGCTGCTCCCTGGTGAGCTGCTTCCTTCCTTCCCTGCTGCTCCTGCCATGGCACTGAGGACATAGTTCTCCTTTTCATTATTTGTGATGCTGCAGGTGATAGAGTAGGAGAATTGTGCACTTGGGAGATGGGAACAGGTGGCCTTGGCCCCTGCTTGGAGAGGATGGTTCAGTTTAGCCAGTTACAGCTCTGCTGGGTGGCCAGGTTCAGGCTGAGTCAGCTGTCCTGAATTCAGTCAGTTCCATGAGGAATCTGTTCCTGTCACAGCTGAGCTAAGATCCCAGCTCAGCACTGTCCCTCAGGAGCGCTCAGTGTCGAGAGCTGCCTTTCAGGAGAGGCTTTAAGTCAAGAGTTCTAACTCAGTTTTAGTAAATTTTCCACCTGACTGACACTGATATCCTGGATTGTGGTTTATGTGGAGATGGCAGCCTTCTGCTTAGTCCAATTCCACCTCTTATATTGATCCAGTGCATGGCTCCTTTACCCTCCATCAGTGGTCTGGTTTGTGGAGAGAGAGTGCTTCTCACATAATGAGGGCCCTTCTCCAAGGGCCTGTTCTGCTCACAGCCTTTCCCTCTGCTCTCCCCTGGCAGGACTGGAAGGACCACCAGCACATCTGTGGCCAGTCAGCCACGGTGACGGTGCAAGGGGGTGAGGTGCACGTCCCAGACAATGTCATGGAGAAGGTTGCCGTGTGAGCGCTCTACCTCCGCAGCCATCCGTGGACACGCGGGGCCGGCTGGATCGGCGACCGGTGGGAACGGTCTGTCCTGTGCCAACAGCACTCTCCTCACTAGCAGACTCGTTTTTCATTGACTTTTTGATACTGTGACAGCGTTTGTCTATTCCAAATCCCCTTCCAAAGCTTTGGATAATACAGAGACTGTGTAAACCTCATCTGGAACCCTCTCCCTTCCGTCCCAGCCCTGACTGGCTTTGGAAGGCTTTGCCTTTGCCTGACTGGATCCTCCACCATGTGGATTACAGCAGTCTCCTTATCTCTCTTGAGATGGATCTAAAGCAGGTGCTGCAAGGAGATCTGCCAGTGCTTCCTCCTATCAGGGCCTCCCTATCTCTCATTAGAGAAGAGAAACGAATCTTTGGTTTACTTAATTGCCTTGACAAAGTCGGTACAAGTTCTTAGTTTAGCATTGAAAGCATTTTTGTTTTTCCTGTGCTCCCTCTGTGCTAGGCAAATCTGGAACACATTGGAGCTTCTCCACTTAAATATAGTTGAAAAATAACATTGTTAAATAAAATGCGATGGAAGCACAAATATGCCCAGTGGTTCCCCTTAATTCCCAGGGCAGCACTTTGCAGTACAGGTAACTGCACAGGTGAGTGCACCAACAGGTACACGTGTGTCTGTACTTCCTGTCTACCTGGGAGGTGTTTTCTCCACAGGGAAGCACAGCTTCATTCCAGAGAGTGCCTGAAATGTCACTCATAGCATCCAGCTGGCCAGAATCAGATGGGATCAAGCAAGCCCAAGGTGAGCACACATGGATATGGGGCTGTCCTGTCCCTGCCCTGTAAGACCTGCTAATTAGAGATGTGCTGACCATTAGGGAGTTACTTGCTTTGTTTACTGCAGCAAAATAATTTAATTATTAATCTACTACTTTAATAATTAAGTTAATCCTTTCTTTTTAAATTAAGTTAAACCTTTATTTGTGGCTGGAGACTTCAGAGGAGTCTTGACAGGCGCACAAGGCTCTGGTTGTTTGGTTGGGATTGTTTTTAGATCCAGGCATAGCCCCCGTTAGGGGTCACAGCCTCCATGAAGGGTCACTATTGTTTGCTGTGGTTGAGGGGTCACAGCCTCTGTGAGGGGTCATTTGTCCTGGCTCTTGTTTGCTCCAGTTTGTTGATGGTGGATGAGGATGGTTGTTTAGATCCTGCTACAGGCAGGGTCACCTGAACCACAGAGTGACCGAACCCAACATCACACACACTGTCAAACAGAGAAAATTCTATCCTGAGTTACAGGAAACTTAAAAAGAGAGAAAAATGCCATGAAAAAGACTCAAAGGTGAACTCCATGGAAAAGACTAGAGGTTTCTGACAAATTTTTTTCTTCCCCTGTGCATCTTAAAGGTCTGTTAGGTTGCATTCCATGTGTTCCAAGGCAGTAGGAGCTGGTTTTCCATCTCTCTCAGTGGGGTCTCTCAGAAGTGCCCTTGGTGGGTTTGCCAGCAGCACCAGCTCCCAAGGTGCATCAGTCACAAGTCTCCCATGGAGGGAGGTGACAGGGCTTCCACAATCGGTGGCAGGTGGTAAGTGTTACTTCCTGGCTATTTCCTGGGAAAGTTTTTCCCCCTGACACAGAGCTGAGCAGGACCAGGGGGCAGCACTGCAGTGCCATCAAGGGTGAGGAGCTGGTGGCCACAGCGTGCAGCTCTTCCAGAAGGAACCATGCTTCCAATGAAAGCCAAGCAGGAACTAAGGCAGGATGGGAACAGAAATCATCTGTGATACTCCTGGGAAAGAAAAAACAGGCAATTCCTTCCATTCCCATAGCAAAATGCTCACTCCTGTTTCCCAAAGTAGTACTTGAGTGTTGGGAATGGTTTCTACTCACAGTTAAATGCTGATTGCCTGTTGTCTATAACTTGGAGACAACTAGTTAATTGAGGAGACAGTCTTAATTAAGCCTACAGTAACACAGCTCATTTACTGGGTTTCTTGCATCCTGTATTCGGATGCTGCAAAGACAGCTCCGAAATAGCACCTCTGGAAATCCCACAGTGCCCTGGTACCTGGGACAGCTGTGCCCCAACCCACTGAGCAACAGCTAAAAAATGCACAGTATAATCATGTGGGAATCGAGTCTGTTTGCTGATGAGAAATTGAGCACTTGCTATTTTTTGTCAAAGGAGCACTCAAGACATCCTTTTTCCGTTCTGCTTCCAAGCAAATTCCCTCCTGGAAAGCAACAATCCTGTACAAAATCATTACTTGGAAGACTGTAATTTTCTGCAACATTCTTTTTCTCCCCTCCAAGCCCCAGCAATGAGCATCACCTGTCCCATTGGCTACTGTGGCTGTCACTGCATCCAGGTTCACTTAAAGGTATGAAGGATTTTTTCCTGAGGCTGGAAATGGTTCCTGGCAGAAATCATGTGGCTTCACAGGAAATTCTGGACCACTAGCAATAACATTATGGTGCCTTTGTAAGACCCTTGTTAAACATGAGCGAAATCAGTTTTTGGGTTTAAAATTATCAAGGATAAGGGGAAAGGAGGTTGCGTAGGCAGATTCACTCTCACCTGGCATATGGACATCTGGAAATGAGCTTGGTACCTTTGTCTGGCATGTGGACATCTGGGAAATTAGCTTAACAATCCTTTTTCCCCCAGATTTGTGTCCATGTCACCTGACAGCCCTGTTAATACCACTCCAGAAGCCAGAAGATTAGAAATTACTGTTATTATCCTGCTTACATGAAGGAGCAAGTGTTAAAGAAGTGGCTACACTTGGCAGTTTCCAGTGGGAAGAAGATTCAAGCTGCATCCACTGGCCCTCACCTGTTACACCTCATTACAAGGACCTGGGGAGCCCCTTCCTTCAGCTGCCAGCTCTCCTCATCCTCCCCTCATCCCCAACAGAGACAGCAGACCAGAGTCAGAAATAGATCCTTTAATGAACTATACAAAAATGACCCAGTGGTTCCTCCTGCCCGGTGGTTCCTCCTGAGTGGAGGGCTCAGCAGAAGAGGTGCAAGACTTTGCGGAAGAAGTTCCTGAACTCAGCGTTGAAGACTGTGTAAATGATGGGGTTGAGAGCACTGTTGACGTAGCCCAGCCAAGTGACAGTGCTGGTGACTTGAGGGGGGATGGAGCAGGACTTGCAGAGAGCCCTGGTAATGTGCACCACAAAAAAAGGTGTCCAGCAGAAGAGGAAAGCACCTGGAGGACAATAAAGAGAGAAGGTGATATGAATGTTCAAAAGGGTTTAATTTAATAAAGCCTGAGCCAAAAAAGACACAGCTCAGGTACTCAGGGAAAAGGCAGCAGCTGTCCTGACATGTGGAGCTGGGCTTATGCCCAGGCAAAAAATTGGGATGTCTTTCCTGCCCTAAGCATTGAGGAAAAGTCTTAAGTTAGTCTCGCTTTGGCTTTGAATGTAAGATATTGGGAGTCACACGTTTGCGTTGGAGGGAGGTTGGGTTATAAACACTGCATGTGTTCTTTCCCAAGGGTGGTGGATTTTGGCACTGCTCTGCATTCACCCAGGTCCTGCCAGTCTGAGAGCTGTGGTGGGACAAGGTGGCACATTTCCCACCCTCCCCAGCCATCCCTGACAGCCACTCACCGACAACGACCGGCAGCACTCGCATGGCCTTGCGCTCCCGGCCGTTGATCTTGGCCCGCTTGTGCCCGTGCCCTGGGTGCGGATACCTGAGGTGTGGGTAGGACACAGTCTGAATCCCACTGTTCATCCCACACTCCCCAGGGAGGCCAGGACGGGCGTAGGGGCTGCACTCCAGCAGCCCCAGCCGGGTCTGCTCCCTCTCCATCAAGGTTGGGGGGTGATACAGCTTCCTGTTGGCTCCGTAGATGCAGCCTCTCAGCTTGGCCTTCCGGGCTTCTTCCCAGCGCTTGAGTCCTTGGAACATGCCACAGTACAGCACCAGCATGACAGGGCATGGGATGAAGAAGGAGCAGATGGAGGAATACACGATGTAGTTGTCATCCTCCAGTTGGCACAAGCTGGGGTCCCGGTCTGGGACATTGTTGAGGCCAAATATGACTGGGGATGCCACAGCAAAGGCGAATATCCAGGTGGTGGATATAAGGATCAGCTGCCGCAGGTCGATCTGTCGCCGGTTGTAGTTGAGCGGGATTTGAACAGCGATGAACCTGCCAACACAGCCCCGGGTGAGTCAGTCCTGTTGTGGTGGTGGCACCATTGGCAATGTCACCGAGGGGCCCCAAGGTCCTTGTCACTGTCCTTCCCCTATTAATTTACTTTACTAACAGCCGAGGCCTGGGCTACCACCAGAACAGCCAAGGGACAGCTCTGGCTCATCACACAAGCTTTCAGCTTGGCCACCACGGATGGGACACAAACCTGGTGGTGGAGAACATTAGGGCAGAACACCCTCCTTAGGGGAGGGCAGAATCTTCCCTGCTTGGGGCCTATGGAACCAGTGTGCTGCCCAGGCACAGCCAGAGCAGGAAGCCACTCACCGATCCACGCTGATAGCACACAGGTTGAAGATGGAGGCCGTGCACAGCATCACATCCATGGTCATCAGGGCATCACACAGCACAGTGCTGAGGGACCACACTCCTCCCTGGAACTGAAAAGATCCCTGGGGTCAGCAGATGCTGTGTCCTTTAAAATGACAGGAACACAGCCATGCCTGGGTGCCTCAGCCACTCATGTTTCCTCCAAACAAGCAGTCCAAAGCTGAGTGCTCCTCCCATGGCACGATGCTCCCAGTGCAGCAGCAGTACCTGGGAATCAGCCCCACACAGAACCCACAGCTTGCTCATGGCTTGTGGTTCTGGCCAGTCTGGAGAACTGAGCCCTCAGACCATCACTACAGCCAAGTGAGTCATGCTGGGCAGAGAAATGGACACAGGACATTGCGCTGCCTTGGGTGAGGGCAGGTACCCCCAAACTCCTCAAACCCCCCAATTCAGGACCCTCAGATCTTCCCAACAAGGCAGTATTGGCTGCCCAGCATCCTGAGCTCAGCCCCCAAGCAAGCAAGAGAGAGCACAAAGCTTCTCTCTCACTTATGTGTCTGAACCGCTCCAACCCCCTGTGTGCAGATGATGTGAAAGGTTGCCCTGTGTTACACAACTGTTCCATCCTGGCAGGATAAGCACAAGTCCAGTGTCTGGAGACCAGGTCCAGGCAGTGAGTAACAACCTCTGATTCTCTCCCTACGGTCACAAGGCACCAAGGCAGAGCAGCAGGGACTGGTGTTAGTCTGAACCACCTGGAAGCGTTGACTCTGCCATCCTTGGTGATTTTCAGCCCGGTCATGTCTCAGCCAGCAGCACAGGCCCTGCACAGCCCATAGCACAGGACAGGTAGCAGGACAGACAGAAGGACAGCAATGGCTGATGCTGGTACAGCCAGAAACTACTTGCAGCACTTTGTTTCAATCAAGTGCTTGTCTCACTTAGGCACAAACCCAGCTTGTTCTTTCAACATTAAAGCACTTTTTAGGCTGATTCAGAAATAGGTCACCTCGATCCCATCCCTGTGCCATTGTTCCCATCAGCTCCTTGAGCACAGGCAGAGACCTATCAGTTTGCTTACACCTGCACAGGTAAACCAGGAAGCTCAACAGGCTGTCACCACAAGGGCAGCAGGGAATTCTTACAGTGAGTTTGAGACTGTGAAGAAAATTCCACCATCCTTTGAGTCCATCTGCAGAGAGAGGTTCACTTAAAAACCTAATAAAATGTACAAATAAGTATGATTTTAGCTTGAAAAGAAAGTGTTCAGTAGGAATGACCCCTTGTCATGTCTGACTCAAACACTGTATTTTGATATTGCAAAATACCAAACACTATCTGTACTCTATATGCTTTTATTAAAATATATATGATAAATATTACTATAATATATATATTGCTACATGTAATATATTTAATTTTCTATGTACGTTTATCTACAGATAATGTGCATCATCTAATATATATAATTTATTATATATTTTTATCTATCGAAAATGTGCTGCATAAAAATTATTTGTATATATATACATATATATATNATAGCCAGCCAGTACTCACAGAGTCTAATGTTGCTGCCCTTTAATGTTGCAGGTTTCAGGAAGCAGGTATGGATCTGTTCCTGTACTGGTGCTAAACAACAGGTTCTGGTTTCATTCATCCCAGCAGAGTGGAGCCACGTGGGGAACACGCTCCATAGAATGCCAGCAAGGTGCCGAACCCCAGTCCCTGCCAGCAACAGGGCAGGCAGCTCTGCAGGGATTAATATCAGCTAGTAATGATGTCAAGCACAGGATTATGATTAGAGGAGCTGTAAAGCCAAAGGAGTCTCTGAAGAAACTGTTTTGCTATTTTTGTACAGCATCTCCTTGAGATACCTCCAGGGGAGCTCTGGAGTCAGACCTGAGGGCTTCATTCAGCCTCTTCTCTAGCACAATGCAGCCACTCCAAACTGAATTTGGGATCTGAATCATCAATTACCAAATTTCTGCCAAGCTCACTGCGATCCTGACAGGTTCAGTTCAGCTTATGAGAGATAAAATTTGATTTTGGGCTACAATTTTCCACACCTATTTGTGATTTGGGGGAACTAATTGATTCTGAAAAGGACAAGGGCTCTTGGGCTGGATCATGTGAGATTAAAGTTGGAAAATGCTATATACCCTTCCCTTTCCCTACCAACCCCCAAGACGCTGGCTTTGGGGAAGGTGCTAGGAGAGAACTTCCCATTCTATGGTGTTTGTCACCTGCCCACCTTGGCAAAATGTGCCAAGGACCCTATGATGGGAGAGTAACTTTGGATAAGAGGCTTTGCTGGGCCATGTGATTAAGGACTACCCAATTCCAGGAGGCTGCAGCAGATTAGCCCATCAAGGCACACAGTGTAAAGATTTAGGGATCACAAACAGCTCAAGCTTCCTTTAAGAATTGCTCCAGAGCAACTGCACCTTCAGCGGCTCTTTGGGTTCTCCACTTTTCCAGAATACAATGCAGAAGTTTTTACAGGATGGTGGATGGCAGGATACAGACTTGGCTTCTCAAACACCCTTGGAGCTGCCTTCCTAGTCAGCCCATTCTTTATTCCTTAGCACAGGTGATTTGTAAGGAAAACTGTGTCTTCTAAACCAGCCTGATGCCAGAAGAGCTCCTGAGGGCAGGAGCCAGGATAGAGCCAAAGGTTTTAGTCCTATTTCCTCTCATACCAGCTCTTGTCTCAGTCCTGCCACATGCAGGGAACAGCAGGAGCCTGAAAGGGAATTAGGAGATGGCCAGCTGGACTTTGAACAAGCATCTGCCTCAGTACAGCCATGGCTTAAAGATATGGCATGAAGTGAGAAGGCTGTGACATGAGTTGGAAGAGGAATAGTCCTTGCCAGTGGGCAAAGTCCAGCATCAGAGCCAAAGAATTGTCCCCATGTCCACCAGAAGCTGACCTGGGGCTTTTTGTCATGAGTTGTGACAACTCTCACAGTCCCCAGAATACACAACACAGCCTGCAAGAGGAGAGGAGAGGAAGAAGAGGGGGTGGGACATAGGACAGAGGTGTCTCATGTCTGCTCTGATGTTGTTTCTTAACTTAAGTCATCAAGGTCAAGGTTTTTCAGAGATCATGAGCAAGTCTGATCATCCACCTGAGACATTATGAGGGCCAAGAATTCCAAGACACCTCTCCCCAATTACTGATATCTGAAAAAAACCCTAAGCACTGGTTTGTAATTGCTGGCCTGTGTCACCTCCCTGGTACTTTGTGTGGCTCAGACACTAGCCAGGCCCAGAATAACATCTGTTTCCACTAAAACTGTAACATTCTAGGAAAGACTAATCCCAAATCCTGCTGCAAACAAGCTGATATACATTCACAGAGAGCCAGGTGAAATTTGGAGAGGGTAGAGGCCTGGCCTCTCATTAGAGGAGCTGCATCACAGGCACACAGAAAATACTGCAAGAAAATAGATGCTTTGATACCAAAGCAGTAACACCCTGAAAGTTTTAGGCAGAACCCACCACCTTCACCAAGATAAGAAGATAGCTTGTGGTTTGTACTGGCTGCTCCAGTGTCATGCCTGTTGGGAATATTCATCTTCCCTGACCTGGAGGAGGAGCCAGGTAAACATGCAAATCTGCTCAAACTGTTTCCTCTTTTCCGTAATCACTTACACAGGTCTTAGTGGCAAAGATGTTTACATAACCAACACCCTCAGCTCCTGCCAGCAGCTTCCTGGCTCAGGCCTGTTCCACAGCTCTGCTGCTGGGCAGGAATTAGCAGAGAGCTGATCACAGGAGCAGCAGGTACAGGTACAGGTGTGCTCCCCAGCACAGTCCACGTGTGGAGCTTGTCCTGGTGCCTGCCCTAATTGCTGGGATGCCTCCACTTAATGAGGACTGTAGAAACTCCTGCAAGTATCCCAGAGTCTTCCTGCCACTGTCACAGTCTCTGGGAAGAGGAAGCAGTTACACACAAGGCAAGCCTTTAGAGCCATGCAGTCCCCTCCCAAAGCCACCTAGAACCAAGTGATATCCTGCAGTAATTCCACAGCACTGTCCTCCGCTTCCTCAGGTAAGCCCTGTTTCAGTGCTACCAATGCTTCAGGCACTCTCTGGGATCTTCTCCTGGCCTCTCTTCACACAAAAGCAGAACTCTGCTCCTCAGGAATAACAGTTAATACCTAGGAGTGCCCCAGGCCATCTCCTTCCTCCTTGCTTCCCATCATTCCTGCCTTTCTGGCACTGGATTGATTGCTGGAAAGCACTTGACACACTCATCAGAAAGCCAAGGCTGGCAGAAGAGCAGTGCAACTTCCCCATGGAAGTTACCATTACCTCTCCCCATCATACTGCTAAGACCTGAGATTCCCAAGCAAGCAGGAAGCAAAGTGCCTTTTGCCCACCAGGGCAGGCAGCTGTGTCGTAATTGCAACTGGAAAACACTGGAACATGTCTTTGTTCCATATTTGGATGAGTCCAGTGGAAAGAGAGTGTGTGTCCATAACTGTTGTCTGAAATGAGCTTTCTTAACAACCAGAAATAAAGGCCAAGATCAAAGACTCTCCCACCGTGCTCCAGTGGCAGCAAAGGATCATCCACATCCCACAGGAAGGAATCCCATCCCCACTGGGGCTTGGAGGAGATCTGTTGTTTGTCAGGTGTCAGATGTCACCTCAAAAGTTAAGTCCCTCCTGCTGTCTTCTAAAGCCCTGACTTGGAGGAATGTTTCCAACACTGGAACACAAGATACCACCTCACAGGAAAACAGCACAAGGTGAGCAAGTTCTGCTGAATGAAAAAATGCTCAGTTTATTGTTCTGTTCCTGCTAAAAAAGCAAAAACCCACCGCCTCAGCTGGTTTTTGAGTTTTCCTATAGGCTTTCAGAGTCCTCCTTTACTGTGTCAGGAGTTGTACTAAAGTATAAAACAACAAAACAGAAACCCCACACCAAGAATGAAGGTTGAGGTGAACATTCAGGACTGTCCAGGCCATATTTTCAGTGGCTACCGTGTTTGGTACAGAGTGCAAGCTGAAACCAAGCTAGTTTTAAAGAGCAACCACTACACCCTGCATCTTGCATCCTAACATCTAATTCTGAGTTTTGCCTCCTAGGAAAAAAGAAAAACCCAGAGAAAAGAAACCACAAAAAGTCTGTCCTCTGGCATGGATTCAGTAGTTACTCTCCCTTTTCCTTCTCTTATTTCAGAACAAGATGAGCTGGAAATCCTGCACCAGCATACAGGAGACGATTAAAATGAACATGGGCATGTGCAGGCTCTGAGCCCACAGAGAAGCATCCAGGCATGGAATGGGAACTGCTGCAACACTGGAGCTGGAGTTCCTCTACACATCAGAGCCCCACTGCCTGCTTGAGGGGGCTCTGACTGCTGCACAGGTCTCTCTCTCTCTCTGTACCTGTTCAGCACTTCCCATACCTGCTCCATGCATTCCCTCTGAGCGTCAGGAGTGGTGCCTGTGCTGTTTTGTTCCTCTGAATGCCTGCCTGGCTGCAGGAGCTGCAGAGGATGGGAGGGAAAGACTTCTGTCATACAGCACCTTCATTCCCCATGTTTAATATCCTGGGAGCAGAGATATGGAAGAATTCCCTCACAGAACTGATGTTTATGAACAGCCATGGAAGTGAATATACCAAGGGTCACCACAAGCTGCACAGCCCCAGTTTTTAAAGCTCGTACAGTTATGAACACCCGTTACCTGAGAATCCAGAACTTGTAGAATGTCTGTGGTATTCAAGGAAAGCCCCACAATACTCCTGCCCCATTGGAAGCATTTTCAGAGGTACCCCAGAATATATTAACCTACATTTTATATATTCCATCAAAACTCCCACCTGCAGGCAAAAAGGAAGCCACTCTGGTGTTGATGACTGCCCATAGAGAGACCTAGGGACTAAAGGCATCAAGAGACAATGGAAAGAGGAAGGAAGAAAAGGGATCCCAATTAGCAAAAAGTAGCTGAGAAGAATGATGAAGAATGTGCCTTTCTAACCAGTGAAATGGAGGAAATGAGGGAAAAGCAAATCCACCAAAACCAAGAGCACAGTGGAAAAAGTGGGGACCTAATGCTCCAGTTCTTCATTGGTTCTTCTCATGGGTGCCCAGATAAACCTGCTGTTCCACAATACCTGTCTCCAGAGAGGTCACAATGTCCTGCAAAATCCTAGGACAAGGTAGAGACCATCCTAAGCTGTAATCTGCAGGCTGCCTTGCTTAGGGGAGCACAGGCCTGCACAGTCAGGGCCTGCTGAGCCATGGGGTGCTCCGCATGGCTTGTGAGGGAGGACAAGAGAGGTGATGCTCTTCCACAGCTGGGAAGAAGATCCACACTACCACCAGGATGGGTAGAAAAACCTGCTATTTGGCCCAGTGGGTGCCTCCATCCTCTTGAGCAGGGAAGAGCCACCAGCTGGTACCAACAGGTTCTAAAACAACCCCCTGCAAGCACAAGGGTTTATTCATCCCTGGCAGTAAATGTTACAGACAGAACCACTCAACCTCCGGAGTGCCTGTTGTTCTTTCCCTCAGCTGTCACAGTCTTGGGGATGAACAGGTTTTGGGAGTGAACAGCAACTCTGCCCTATGTCCCTGAGCTGGTTCTCCATGTCTGCCATCGCATGCTGGGTCAGGCCTGTGCCAATCAACAACCTGCCGACCAAAGCCGCCTCGGTTCAGGGTGACCAAATCCCATCCAGCTCCCGGAAAAGACAGTTTCTCCTTCTCAGCCAACATGGAAAGTTGTTTTCTGGCTAAAGATCTCCCTTTACCGCCAAGATCTGCTCAGTTTATGCCAAACAGAGCACAGCACCTGTCTCGTCCTATCCATTTGCTGACGGCAACCCGGACAGCATGCAAGCTAAGGGACTGTCACCCCGCTTCGCCTCCACTCGGGGCATCTCCGCTCGGCGCGGTTCGGACGAGCATCCCAGGAACTCTCACGCAGCCGGCTCCGCTCCCCGCCGCCCGCGGTCCCGCAGCGCTGTGCGATGCCGTGCCGGTCGCAGATAAGAGCCGGGGTCTGACCGCCCGGGGGGGACACTCCCGGGCCGGCGGGGTGGCGGTAGGGAGCAAGCCCAGAGAGCGGCTTT
>VXBB01012173.1:25920-56408 GCA_013399915.1 Illadopsis cleaveri
GCCGCCCCGCCCGGCCCCGGCCCCGCGGGGACAACTGGGTCACCACCAAGAGGCTTAAGGGGTGGCGGAGGGGGGCAGGCTCCCGGTGTCCCGGCTCCCGGTGTCCCGGTGTCCCGAGTGCTGCAGAGGTCCTGCTGTGTTCTCACATGGTCTTGCTGTGTTCTCACACAGGGTTTTTCTCTTAAGCAATGTTAGAGGAAAGAACTGGAATTAGTACAGATTGGGTGAATAACTGGAAAATTGTATTCCGATGTGTGTGTAGAATCTGGTAATGTTTACGAGTTTGTAATTAAACTGAGTGAAGATCCAGACAGTCCATAATGAATTTGAAGATACTGCCAAGACAGGATGCTGCAAGCATATTGGAGCACAGAGCAGGGTTTCAAAGTGCTCTTGATAAGTTGGCAAATGCAGGATGCACTTCAAAAGAAATTTTGCACCTTACCTATGCTTGGGCAGGAAATAACCAACTGCAGAAATGTAGGATACAGGAAGAAACCAGACAGGCAGCAAGTGTGAGAGCAGATGGGGTGGCAGGTCATGAGATGAACATAGGGGCTGGGGTGTCTTACTGCACATGAGAGAAATGAGAGAAAAATGCTGTTTGAGGGGTACCTATGCACCTGCAGGATCAGGAAGCACATGGAGGTGTAACCTCCCATTCCCAGCCCAGATGACTTGGGAGATGTGGGAGTTGATACAGACCCTGTGGGCATCTCTGCAGCTGTGCCACCAAACCTCAGCCCAGATGTTAATGCCAGGTAAGCATTCAGGTCAGCCTAGTGTTTATGGAAGGCAATGGGACAAGAAAGCATAGCAGTAAAGGGACATTTATACTGCATGGAAGGGAAAAATAGGTTATTGGAAGCTTTTTATGAGACAAATTGCTTCTAAGATCTGTTTATAGGCTGCAGCTATTGGAGTTTCATCCAAACTATTGAGACTTGTGGGAGAAATCCTCTCTCCAAACCCTGCCCTTGCTCCCCCAAGTTCCTTTACTCTTTTTTGGAAAGGGTCATGGTTACCCCTCAGCATGTGCAGCATGGAGAACCCACAGCCCTGGTGCCAGCCATGGGACACAGATCCAAGCATCGTCCTTCCCTTGGACTGGACTAACAGCAGGTGATTCACACAGTTTTGCCCAGCTGCTGTGGCTCTGCAATTTCATACATGAGTGGGAGAAAATTCCCTTGGTTTAAGCACTTGGACAACAGTCTGGTTGGCTAAATTCTGCCTCCAGAGGTGGGGCTTACAGGTCTTTTCTAAAGCCAGCAAGAGTGCCATGTCTTTAGTAACTACAGAGTTGTACCACCCTTCTCTCCCATCCCAGTGAAGGTTGCCCATCCTCATGTTGATCCCAATACCCATGGATTTGTTTTTCCAGTCACATCCCTCTGCTAGCATGCAAAGGCAGGAGAGACAATTCCACCTGGCCTGAGTGGGACCAGGTCTTGCTCTAGATCTATCTGGAACCAGCACTGGAGTAGGTACTCACATATCTGTATCTCTACATTCCTTTTGGGAATGGTTTGTGTGTTGGACTCAGAAGGACAAAAGCATGGTTGCACATCTGCCAGGTTTGGACCTTGCTGATACTTCATCTGCTGGAAATTTCAGACAAGGAAGATGGTTTCCATCACCTGGTCACAGCTTTTCCTATCTGGATTTGATCCCTAAAGCCTGACTCTTGACACAGCTCTCACTCAGTGAGGGGCTGGGACAGTGGAACGACTTTCACTAGAGCCATTTTTATTCTGAGAAATCAACTCAAAGTAGTAAAAGGAGGTCCTGAAGTGCATTAATGAAAGTGTATGGACAGAATAGTCTTAATTTATTTATGTTTAAACCACCTGAGTGGCCAAGAGAGCTATCCTTCTGCCTTCCCACAGGAATTAGTGCCATTCCTCTAATCCCCTTTAACAGTTAATTTACATTCATTATCTCAGTTTTGCCTCTGGGTTAGTGCTGAATGACTCTTAACTCTCAGTATGGAAGCTCATATTCCAGACTAACAGGGCCTTAATCCTAAACTAGTTTAATCCTGGAGTGGATTAAACTAATGTGAAACAATGCTTTTGACTTCCAGAAGTGAGTAGCCATGCAGTCGACTAACTAGGACAGTGCTTCCATGACAAACAGGCTACAGACATTAAACACAATTCCTTTCTTGGATAAGATGAACTGCCCTCCCAGCAGAGGAGAAGGAAAGTCTGTTTTACATCAGCATATCCAGAGAAGTCATGTTATGTCATGTCACTGCACAAAAAACAGATGACAAAGGACAGAATCATGGGTCACCCTCATGGAAAGCAGGAGAAGGTATGCCACAGTGATAGACTGGGAATGCTTAGAGCACCTTTGGGGAGGGTCTGATGTTGGTGTTTTGGGATAACCCTTTTTTTGTTTGGATGCACAGCCTGCAGTGTTCTCGTTCCCCATCCCACTGGGACAGAAGCTGTGGAAGCACCACAGCTGCTCCCTGTATCAGGAAAAGGGCAGCACCAGAAAAACACCCAAGCCAACAAACCAGTGGGAGATCTGCCTTTTCAGAGTGTTCTGGAGTGTTTGGAAAAGAAACTCAGGAAGATAAGCAGTGTGGTTTATGGCTGTGGTGGAGCTGGTCCCCAACCAAAGGAAGCTGATCCTCTGCCAAGCAGCCAAGGAAGAGTCCTGCAGAGACTCCCCCAGGATAAATTAATGGAGGATTTGATTGCCAGCCAGTTCAAAGGATCAGGAAGTTTGTGAAGTGTGACATCTGTCAGAGTCTGCACAAGGAGATGGAACTTTTATCACCATAATTGTTCACATCTGAGGCACTACAAATTTAAATAGAAAAGGGGAACAATGTGGCTGCCAGAGTTTCAGGACTGATGTGCCAAACTCAGCTGATGAATAGTGCCCTGATAGCACCAGCTCTCCCAGCTGCCTTCAGATTCAAAGGGAGGAAAACAAAGAGCTTTCAAGGCCAATCGTGTCCTTTTATTTGCCATGTTCAGCCGGGCAATTCTCTGTGAGACACTCATTGCAACAAAGCCATCCTGCTTTCCAATCTCCTGTAATGCATTTCTCAGAAAAGAGGCAGAGGCAGCATCCCCCCTCTCAGGTGTGCTTTTGCAAGAGAGGGAAGAGGATGGTACAGCTTTCTGGGCTTTCTAGGCTCTCCCAGTCCCCCAAGAAGCTGCAGGGATTTGTTTACATGCTGAATGGATCTTTTGATATTTACCATTCTGGTAAATTATGATAAATCCATGTAAGATGTAAAACCTAATGCTAGTGGTTAGCTGTGGGGGTGAAACTATGGAGAAAATGGCTGCATTTTCCATCTCTGTTTGCTTGGAGTCAAAACTAGATGTTTTTGTGGATGCCTGGTTTCAGCTTAACCACATAATTGATGTCACACAAGGGAGACCCGATGAGGGCTTGTGGCACAGGACAGATGAAAACAATATAACTCAAGAGCTCCTACTGGGTTTAAAACATCACTGAGCTTATTAGAGCCACTTGTCGGGAAAAACCTCCTGGGCAGGAGGAGAAGTGGAAGAAAACACAGGCAGGAAAGGCGTGACTGGAAGCAGCAAGCACCTGTAAGTGCACCTCCCTCCACACTCATTTTGACAAAGCCTGTTCCTGTTTAACAGAAGGGGTGTCCCTTCACGTCCCTGACAAAGCCAGAGAGGGATGAGCAGAAATGCAGCCCGAGCAGCTGCGTCAGGACCTGCTGTGCTCGGTGCTGGGACAGCACACCTGAGACAGCTGGCCCTGCCAGCCAGGACACAGTGCACATCGTTCTTCTAATTCAAATTAATTCCCTGAAGTGCTTTCTCCTCTTCCCCAGACACACAAACAGCTGGAGGCTGAGATTACAGCGCTGATGCCAATTAGAGCCGTGATAAGACCAGACACATGGGAAGTGTGAGCGTGCTCAGTGCTCCTGAACTCCAGGTACAGGGAGCTTCCAGCTGGGCAGGAAGCAGTGCTGGGCCAGCAGGGCAAGAATGGCCAGAGCAGGCTCAGGGAGGAACCACCCAGCCCTGTGTGGTTGTGTCCCTGTGTTAAAGGATCAAGGCATTATTTTCTCTGCACAGCCCAGGCAATATGTGGATGAAATTATTTCTGCTGCACATCCTGGCCAGAATAAAGTAATGCCTTGATTCTCTAACACTAAAAATGTTGCTGGAGAGTTTTTTGTTTTTCCTGCAGTTTTGGTGATACCTGCACTGGGATGTGTTGTTCCACCCTGGGAACATAACCAGGGGGCAGGCAATTTTTTTTCCCACTTGGGTGGGAAAACCAGCCCAGGGAAAACCAGAGGAGCTTTGGAAGGAGTTCCATAGGGTGTAAAATTCCAGCAGGTGATTGATAGGGGTGACAGTTTATCTTTAAAAACTACTTTGGGCTTCATTGGTGACAGGGAGACAGCCATGATGTACTCATATGTTGGGAAAACAGAGTTCCCTTCTTCCTGTAAAAAGACTGTGCCCTGAGCTTGGCTTTTCCTTTTTTGGATCACAGTGCCAGCCACAGTAAAACCAACCCTTCTTTCCCCCTACAGTACCCATCCCAAGCAGGCAGGAAGAATTTCTTCTCAGGAAGGATTTCCTCATGAAAAAGGTGGTCAGGCAATGGAAGGAGCTGCCCAGGGAGGTGGTGGAGTCCCCATCCCTGGAGATGTCCAAGGAACAACCAGACGTGGCACTCAGTGCTCTGGGCTGGGTGACAAAGCGGGAGTTGAGCACAGGTTGGACTTGATGGTCTTGGAGGTCCTTTCCAACCTCAATGATTCCATGATTCTATGAGTTGCTTGCAGGAGGGAAGTGCCTCATGGCAGCCTTTCCAGATTCAAGGCTTGTCACAGGTGTTCCTGCTGCAGGATGGGCCTGGTTCATCCAGCATCCCCAGGTAGAGCATCCCTAGGGAGGCATCCCAGGGGGCCCTCTGGCTTAGCATCTATCCCTGCTTCAGAGGGATGTTCTCACCTCTTATCCCGTCCTCAGGAGAGCCAAGGCACCCTGCTAGCACCTAAGGTACCACTCCTGCACCAACAGGATACTTTCCCCTTGTTCTTCCCAATTCTTAGCAAAATGTTTTAAGCATTTGGGTACTTTTTTTTTTCTTTTTTCTTTCCCGGTGTGAGCCAAACACCTCATATTTAATCTTTTCCTTCAAAAGAGCTGGGGTTTACTGCAGATGTCATCCAAGGGGTTGGCAGAAAGCAGATACAACTTTGACCAAAATGACTGAGGGCTGCTCCAGCACAACTCAGAGCTCCTGACAAATGTTTTGCTGTCCTTGCCCCTGGATAATGCTGCCAGCCAGGGATGTCACCAGCATGTCTAGCACCTTCCTCTTGACTTCAGACCAAGTAGGCACAACTCCAGGTATGTGACATTTTGTGCTTTTGTCCCTCACATCTGGTTTTCATTTTAAACTGGTGCAAGTCCAGAAAAGTGCCACATGTTTCAGTCAAACTAAGCAGGGGAGAGACACAGGCAATCCAAGCCACCTCAGGAGCAGGTAGATAGAAAGAGAGACACACATATCCTGGATCCACACACCTTCTTAGCTTAATTTGCCCCTTTGAGACTGGGGTTAGTGTTTTTCTGAGGTTCCACAACCATGTAGGACTGTGATTTTCCTTCTTCTTCCAAGCCCACCTGGGCTGCCCTGCTTGCCTCTTCCTTCCATCCCACTCTTCACTCTTGCAGCCCAAGTCATGAGATCAGGTCGTAAAGATTAAAACCACTCCTGAAACCATCCTGTGCAAGAAAGGAGCATTTAGGAGGCTAAATCCTCCAATCCCCTTATTCCAATTAGGGTCCTTTCTCTTACGGACCTGGGAGTGATGCAAGGAATTGCCTCCAATCTGCTCTCAGCTGGAGCAGCATCACCGTCATCGCAGTGGCGTGGGCCAGGCTCACCTGCAAACACTCCAGAGATAATCCCCACTGCCCACATGGCCTCACACAGACACAGGAAGAGGAAAAAAGGAATGGGGGAGGTAGAAGTTCCTGAACACCCCATAAGCTGATTAAAGGGTATTTTACGTAGGAAGGATTTAGCCATGCAGTTCCTAGTACCATCTGACCTCAATAAACTCCCCTGCCATGGGCTGGTGCTGCCATTGCATGGGGCACAGCCTGTGCTGGGCTCCCCAAAGGTCAGCTGCACCTGGACAGCTCCATCTGGACTTGGGACACCATTGTGTGGGGCATGACATGGTCCTCTCACAGCCTTCTTGGTCTGGCTTGACTCTTGTGCATTTTGCCATCCCAAAGCCACGGTGCAAAGCATGGGTGTTAGATTTTGGGATGTGTTTTGGCCAGTCAAGGTGTCTCCAGGAAGAAGAGCAGCTCCAGCAGATCCTGGAGTCTGGGTTCTGGACAGGCGTGCAAGGATTGGGCAAACTTTGTAAGGACTGCCCTGAATAAACAGCAACCCCAAAGGCTGGATGGGCTTTCCTTGTCCAAGGCAGGAGCAATGATGTCCATGTGATAATAGCAGCATTTATCCAGCCTGTTCTTAATGCTCACTGGAAGGGGACTCTGAATGCATTCCACTGCTTCTCCAGGGAAAAATCTTTTCTGATCTCCTGCATCAATTATTTTGAAGGGTGAATGAGGATTTCTCCCCTTCAGAACTCAGAATGACCTCCCAGAGCTCTGAGTGCTGATTTCGGAGAGTCTTCCTCCATCCTCCCTGTGCTGAGGGCCAGGATAGGTAGCTGTGTGATGAAATCCTCACTTTTCTAAAATGCAGTTTCTTATCTTTATCTCCCACATCAAAAAAAGTCAGGTTCACGTGTTCTCTCAAATATTGCCAAATTTGGGGCTAAAACATTTAATGTGGTTCTAAGATGCTGCCTTTCACACTGCAGATTTAGTGACCCTTCCCACTGTAAAGAAGAGGAAAAAGACCTTCTTCAGATCCATTCTCAGCTCTGATGCCTTTGAGACACAGCAGTAACCAGAGCCTGGATGTTGAAGGGGGATGACCCCTGTGTTTCATAATCTTTGCTCTGTGTTGGCACAAGGGTGTCCCCAGGCATCAGTGTGGCTACTGGGAATAGCCCTGGCACCCATGGCAACTGGTTTTACTTAATGCATCCCATCACAGGTCTCTCCACACTGGGCACATCAGTCGATGTCAAGCCTAAGCACAAGTGACTGCACAAAGATCCTGATGGCTTTATACCTGGCAGCATCCCCAGGGCAGCTCGGGGATGGCCCCCAAAGCTCACAGATCCCTTCTCCATCTTGTCCTGGGGCATTTCTCCCTGCTCTCTTCAAGGAGTGCGTGTGCACAGCCTCAGCACTCCTCAGTGTCACCTGTTTGTGGCACTTTGCTAAAATCCTGTAAAATGGTTATGTGCCATGGACAGGTCAGTCAGGGCAGCCAGGGGCTGGGATCAGTCCAGCCCTGACTTCTTGTGCCTGCAGGCATGACAGTGGTACAGGAGCAGGGATCAGGTGAGGCCAGTCATTTTTCTCTATCATTCTTAGAGCCAGAAAACAGCTGAGAGCTTTTCTCTGCATAGATAATGGGTTATAGATTCCATCTAAATGAGTGATTTCATCCTGCTTTGTGCCTGCTGGATGTGGGCAAGGGGAATCTCCACTCCCCTGCTGGGACTTGGAGCGTTCACACAAATGGAGAATGGGAGAAGCATGGTGCAAATTCACAAAGCTCCTTTCAATGGATATTGTTAAGCAGGATTCTTTATTACTCCTATTTCCATAATGTCTCCTGATGAGAGTTTGATGTAAATTCTGGTTAAGGAGAATCAGATGTTGTTTCTGGACTGAGGAGTTGGTTTGAGCTCTGGTTTATTCAGTCATAAATTTCAGCTTGAAAATGCATTTGAGTTCACTTCATGGCCCTGAATTTCCTCATCAGGGGCTTCCAGAGCTGCACTGGAGCCCAAGCCCATGTTTGTCACCTGCATTAAGTTGCAGCAGTGCTGGGCATGGCCACACCATTTTCTACCCCATCACCTTTTCACTCTGCCCCTGTGCCGGAGGCAAGCCCCATTTTTTGTTGCAAAGTAGTTAATCAGGTTACTTATTTCATGTTCTTCCAGTCCCCAGAACCTTTCAGTGTCCTGTTAAACACTCTCTGCTGCCATCGTGGGGCCACTTTGTCATTCCAGCCTCTTCTCTGTCCTCATTCAGAGTCTCATGGCAAACTGAGTTTCCCTAGAGCTTGGAGGCATTTCAGACCCACTGAGGTTTTTTGCAAAGGAAAGAAAATCACATTAGTAATTTTTACCTCCCTACATGTTGTTCAGCCTCTTTTGTAAACCTGAAGCTGCTACCACCACTGCAGGCAGAAGCAGAAGGCTGCAGCTGGAGAAAACAGGTACAGAGAGGAGAGGAAAGCGGTTGGGAAATGCCTGGACCAAAGCAGGTCCCAGAGGAGGAAATGGGCTCCTCTGTCCTAGTGCTGACCATGGCATGTCTTGGTGCTCCAGCCCTGGAATGGGACCTGGAGTGTCCCTGCTGTTTTCCCTGTCCCTGTTGCAGGGCTCTGGCTACAACCTGCACTCACAGGCTGGAGGGCTGAGGTTCTGCTCATGAGGTCCTCAGGCATTTTTCCAAGGGAAAGATGATGGGGAAAATCTTGTCCCTCACAGTCCTCTAGTCTTGGGGTCACCCTGTGGTTTTCCAAGGAAGAAGAAAGATAGGTAGCAATACAGCTCCCATTTCTCCACTTGGAAGGTTAAAAAAATATTTATGGTGCTCATTTCTTCCAAGCTACTTTATACCATATAAAGAAAGAGAGAAAGGGTAATCCTATTTTCTTCTTCTATTTCCATGTCACCTTAAGCTGCAGTATTTGAGACCAAATAAACCCCTGCAATGGCAGGGAATAGATTCAGGATGTTTTCCATGCATGTATAAGTATGCTCGGTTTTAGATGCTGTGACAGAATTTGTACTTGGCAGACCTTTCCCAGTTGAAACCACAGTTCAAAAAGTGTTGTCCCCTCATGGAAAAGTCAGCCCTGATTCTACTGATCAGGCAATGCTTGCCCTAAAAAAGTGACATGTCGTTCAGCCAAATCACAGGTACACATAGGGACTCACTGACAGATCCTGGCAATTGCAAACATAGCCCAAGCCAGGATGAAATGACAAGAACAGAAGATTAAGCTCCTATCAAGAGGTAATTAAAGCCAGGAAATAATGATGACAATCATAGTGAATCAATTGGTACAAGGATGTTTGCCCAACAAATGTCATTATAGGAAGAAGCAGGAATTATTATCCATCAGCAGAAATATTCCATCAAATTGCTGTGAATGACCCCGATCAGGTAATTAAAACGACATTCCAACCCCGCTGCATTATTTGCTGTTAATCATGATTGCTCATATCCATATCTTTATCCAAATAATTGCTTCTGATAAGGCTGCAGATTTATAGGGGTCCCCAGGAGAAGCAGGCAGTGGAGCATCAGCTGCGAGCTGGGAGCAACCAGGGTTGGTGAGTCCAGCTGGGGTGAGTGGGCTGCACAGGCTGCCTTTCCCCCTCTCTCGCTTTGGGGGGGTGGTTTCCAGACCTCTGTGATGCCTCGCTGAGCCATTGCTATGAGGCCATCCATGTCCTGAGCAGCAGTGCTGGAATATGGAGGGTTTCCCTCCTCAGGGCTCACAGGCTGGCTTGGAGCGTAATTCTTTCAGCTAAAGATCACAGCTGGCCAAAGAGTTTGCAGTCATTTAAAACCAGCATCAATGGGGAGGAAATTAAAAGTTTGGGGGTATCCTAAGAAGGTTAAATAGCCCTTCAGTGATGACACTGGAGATCTACCTGCTCCTTGTGGTCTGGCTAATTTAAAAAACAATGCAATCATTATTGATAGGCAGGAGAAGTTCCCCAACAGCCATCACTGCTCCTGGGAACTTCAGCAAGCAAATATGGTCTGCCCAGGGGAGACAAAATTATGTTCAGAAAGAGAAAAGAGAAGTTGATCATAGATTAGCAGCTAGAAACGTTATGAAGAGAGGGGAAACTCTGGAGACGGGGATGGGGTTTAAAATGGTCTCTTAAATATGGTCCTCCCAGAGAAATGGCAGCCCAGGGGAGGCCAAATGCTGAGGTGACATCCTGGGGTCAAGGGATTGTGTGACAGCTGTTGGGCAGATGGAAGGACAGGCTCAAGATTCAGGTTCTCCTTGCCCAAGGATGCTCTGGTTTTGGTGGCTGTTTTCAGCTCCTCCTGCATCCCAGGACTGTGGAGTCTGCTTTGTTTGGACTCCAGTAAGATGCAGATCTTTGAAATGTCCTTCTTGTTTTACTGTTCCATCCCCTCAAAGCTGGATCAGGCAGGAAAACACAACACTAAAGCTCAAAGTATGTGTGAGAATAAGCTTACAGTTCCTTCATCCTCTCATCTGTTTGCCCTGCAGCCCTGATTAAATATTTGCCCTGTGGTTTACAGTGAATAAATTTCTATATAAATCCCTCTCCCTTGTCTTTTCTCCTTGTGCCTCTTCTCATCTTGCAGCACCCCCAGAGCAGCAAACAATCCCAGAAGGGTGGCTAGAAAGTGCTCAGAATTCTTGGACAGTCCTTTCATGTTCTTTGTACTGTTTAGCTTCAGAATAAAGTAAAAACCAAGTGGGAGGACTTTGGTTTGGGATTAGCAAAGTGCCATCTTGAGAGATTGCTGGACAGTGATGAAGGTTTGTTTCTTTGCAGGAGGAAGGAAAAAAATAAAGGCGTGTGTTATAAATTACAGGTAGAACTGCTGTGTGATCCTTGAGGAAAGGTGAGCACCTGGGAATAAAGGGGGGAAACAACCTGGGAATAAAGGGGGGAAATGTGCCATGGATCTTGGTAAACAAAATGTACTTTTCTTTTTACTTCAGTAAGAAAACAAAATAGGAGGACCATGACTACAAATCTGTGTTATTTCATTTTTCCCTCTTGAAAGGTTAGAGGATAGGTGGATATGGGCAAACACATGAGCCCTTCCTCTATATGAGAATGAATTTTATTTAGCACATGTTTTTGTTTGTTTTTTGTCTGAAAGCCCCTTGCAGATGCCACCAGGTGTTCATCTCTGCTGGCAGGAAATCCTGCCTTAGTTACAGTGGTGGTGTTTCTACAGCCCTGTCTCTGTGGGGCATGTGAACTGCACCAGACACACACCAAGGTCACTTGTCCTGCTGCTCACAAAACTTCATGCTTTATTTTAGGGGAGAACATGGTTTCCATGATGACAACTCTGTGGCAAGTAATTATTCCCATGATTGTCCTGTCCCACTTCTCAGCATCTCTGCCATCCTGGGAGAGGTAAGCCTTTCTTGGGACTCTGCTTTCTTTTTCTCCATGGTTTTTGTTCAAAGAGCCTGCTAGCTGAAAATCCAGCCTTTTAGCTGCCTTCCTGAACTTGCATCTGCTTGTTTGTGGATCTTCTTCCCAAAACAGATTTAGTTAAATGAGTGCAAATACTGTAAATGTTTTTTCTTGCTTAAGAATGGGAATGTTAATTTTATTCAGGAGAAAATTTGTGACCGCAAAACAAAACACACTTACAAAGACACTTGTGAGTCTGTTTTTCTCCTGTGCACTTACACAGCCTGGTAAAGGTGAGAGTTTCTATTTCCAATAGCCTGGTGCCATGAAAACATAATCAGAAATAGCCAACCCTGTAAGTTCAGCAAGGGAGTCACCTGCAAGGGCTGGTCATTGCTGCCCTTATCTAAGTGTTCTTCAGCTTTGTTTCTCTGGATGTTTGTTTATTTACTTCTCCAGCCTCTCCTCCTACTCTTTTGTGCTGAATCAGTAATAACCTCACATTGCCACATGCTTGTGGCAAGGTGATTACAAGGCCAGGTCATTTTCCTGTGTGATGTTTAATAAAGATATTTTTAAAACTCCCTTTTCCCCCCCACTTTTTTTTGTGAGACTTTGCCAAAGTAGCACGAATTCTTGCCCGTGTGTGTTCAGGACTGTCTTGCCTTGAGGCAGCAGTGTTTAATGCCTGTTCTTGTGTGTTTTTTAAACCATTCCTTTTGACCCCCTTTCACTGTTCCAACATGCAGGATGGAGCGCCATGCAGACGGGCTCTTCCACAGCGAGCTCAGCAAGATGAATGGCAATGCCTACGTGCAGCAGTTGGTCAAACACCTGGTGGGCCTCAAGGACAGGTGAGGACCAGCCACACCCACCCTCCTGGAGCAGGGAAATCTCCAGCAGGATATGGCATCCCCACCCTGAGGGGCTGCCCATGGAGCTGAGCTCTCCAGCTGCAGAGCCAGCCCGAGCACTGGCTGCCCAAGACGACAAGGGGAAGGGGAGGTTTACAGGGCGAGGCATTGCTGTGCCTCGTGGTGAGTCCTGCCTGCTGTGGCTGGGAGGTGCAGTCACTGTCCCCTGTTGTCCCCACACAGGTCCCAGAGGCACTCGGATGGGCTGTTCACCAGTGAGTACAGCAAGATGAGAGGCAACGCCCAGGTTCAGAAATTCATCCAAAGCCTCATGGGCCGCAAGCGCAGGTGAGAGCAAACCTCTGGTGTCCCAGTCCCCACACGGGGCTCTCACTGCCACAATGGGCCAGCAGCCCCCACTGAGGCCATGTCTGTGAGCACAGCAGCAGATACAACACAAGGTGCAAGTGCTGCTCTGCAGTGATGGTGGTTTGGTTACATAATTGGTGGTTTGGGGTTTTAAAGTAATATTAATTTTCTTTATCTAAACCAGCTCTCCTGGCCTGGTCAACACAGATATGCAGGGGAGAGAGCGAGTAAACAGCACTGAGGAACTTTGCTTTCTCTGGTTGTACCAGAGCTTTCTGAACACCAGGTAGGTGGGAGAGATTGGTCACCTCTGAGCCCCACAATTCTGAAGCCAAAAGAGGACTTTTATGAACAGCCATAGAAAAGTCAGTTGTTAAAAATAGTAAAACCCAGGGAAACAAAATAGTATCTTTTCTGAATCATTTCCTAAGAGTTGTCATTCTGGATTAAAACAATTATTCATCCCATTAGGAAATGTGATCTAATGGTTAAATTTGAAAGAAATCCTCTGCTACCCTGTCTGGATTCAGCTGCTGATTGAAACACACACCTCAGGATGGGTTTTCCCAGCACCTGGATATTGTCTTTTTCTAATGCCCAACAACTTTGTCTTAGACATCTCACTCTTAAATAACTGTAATTGGGAGGAATTAGCTGGGCCTTAGTACCTCTTGTGTCCACAATGGGGGTGAAACACCACTGTGCATATGTGGAGTGCCTGGCAGCAGGCAGCCATGATCCCTCTATCATAAACCTGCTCCTTGGAGTCATCCTTGAATGTCACAAGGTGGCCTTGTCACAGTTCCTGCAGTCCATGCTCCCAGAAATAATGGACTCTCCCTGATTTTTCCCTTCCCACAGCCGCTCGGACAGAGATGCCAGGGAGGCTGCTGCCATTGCCAGCCAGTACGTTTGCCCCTTGTCTAAGCAGCTGGTTGCAGACATGAAGGAAGATATAGATGGTTCTGAATGAAGATACAGATGGTTATGAATAAAGGTGAAGGAAAAGAAACAGCCAAGAAGACAGCTTTGCACATGTATGGCCTTGAAAATAAACAGGGAAGCTCTTGCTTAAGAAAAACTCTTGAGATAGGCAAATAAATAAAAATAATCCTGGAAAGCAGTCAAAAGCCAATGAAACCTCTGAGATTATCCAAAGTGAAATGTATGTGGGTATGTACTGCTGTCAGTAGATGGAGCCTGGGTGAAGCACATCCCTTCCACTCTGTGTTGGCATCTGGCTGCCTGCTGCTGATCCCAAATAAAAATGGTTAACTGTGCCTGTGCCTTGGCTGCTCTTTGGGAAGCTGGAATAAGGGTGGTTCTGTTACAAGGTCTTGGATTATTAGGAATGCAGGGGAGGAGCATTTTGCCAGGATTCCCCTACATAAGGCATGGTGGGACACATGGCTGGGATTGGGCAGTGTCTACAGTGCAGCTGTGCATAGAGGTCAGACTCAGGGCTCCATGTACAAGGAATAAAGCCAGATGTTAGGTCTTATGGTAACAAAATGTTCTGAGAGCTACACAACAGAGATACTCACTGTAAAAGTTGTTTCCTCTTCATTCTTCCCCTGGAGTTGGTGGTCCAGTTTTGTCAGAGCCAATTAAATGAGGTTTATGTGCTGTCCCTGTGCCACACAGGCAGATTGCCCCCCTTTGATGGAACAGCCATGCCAGCTTTCCTGTAAAACCAGTGGATTTTGGAGAACAGCTCTAAAATAAGGATCTTCAGCTGCAATCCTGTGCTGTGCTGTGCTGTGCAGCCCTGCCCAGCCCATCCTGCTCCAGCAGTTTGCACCATCTACGATGGACCTGATGCCTGCAAAAGGAGCTGTTCCCACTCAAATGCATACCTAAGCACCATTCCCTTACTGAGGAGCTGAACAAACCTTGGTAGTTGTTCATTTTGGTCCATAGGAAGTCTCTGCTAGGAAAGATTCCTTTTGGAATGCATTTGGAAGGAGTATTGACAGCCTGGATTTCATTAAGCTGCTAATAACCACCTGGGTGAGGTGCAGCATCTGAGAACTTCCTGAAATCAGAAAGAATTTTAAAAGATCAGTGAGAGCAGAGATCCTCTGAAAACTTCAGGAAGCTGCTGAGATTCAAATAGTTGAAGATTTCTTGGTGTGGAATCTCCTGGAAGGAGATTCTGAGAAGCATCTCTACAAGGAGCAGCCCCCGGTAGAAGGAGATACATTTTCCCTACGAAGTTGCTGGGCATTCCCTGGACTGCAGGTGAGCCTTGTCACTGCTGGGATCCGCTTGCTCACCTTATGGGATACAGACCCCATCTTTGGCACATCAGAAACCAAATTTTCCCCCTTCCCTGTGGGAGAGACTTTAGTACACAGGCAGCTTCCCAAGTACCAGCCCTTGTTCTTCATGGTCAGCTGGGCAAGGGCCTGGCTCTGAGTTCTGAACTGCTTCAAATATATCCTTGTTGCCACAGTGGGTTTAGGGTAGGAAAGATCCAGGGAAAAAAGAAGCAGCAAGGATTTATGTGTCATCGTGTTCCATGACTGGTAAATCCCTCAATAAGTCATCCAATGGGGCAAAGAGGCAAAGGTTGAACCACAGCAATCCACAGCCAGGTGGTGTTTCTTGATGCCATAAAGTGGTGAATGCAGACAAGAGCACAGGGCAGAATAGGGAGAGGATCAGCTTAGTTGGAAAAAGGGATTTTTCAGCAACTGGCAGCTGACCATGGCTATTCCTCACTGGCTCCTCATGGCTACACTCTTTCTGCTGCCCCTCTTGGCACAGGTTTCAGCACAGGAACCAGGTAAGCTCTTTCATGAGGTGCATTTCTCTGAGGAATGTCTCCCATGGGAGGGGGCGGCCCTGTTACAGGTGGGAGGTTGCTATGCTCCAAGACACCTTTGCCCCACAGCTTGTGACCACAGCTCTCACCCAGCTCCTTCACAATGTGAATCCTTGGGAAATTTTCCATCTTATTTGTGTGTTTTTCCAGGATGTTCTGTCGATAACAACAGACCAAGCGTTCCTGAAAATAAGTGTCCTTATGTGGTGACTACTGTCCATGTGCAGCCAGGTTTCACCCTAACAATTGATCCCAATTTCCCCGATGGCCAATTCTTCACCATTGAGGGCTCCGAGCTGCAGCTGACAAACTGTGTGGATTATGAGGTAAGCCTTTAGCTGGCAGGCTGTAAGGATGGGGTGGATAATGCTGGGATGCAATGACTTTCAACCTGGAGTCTTGAGCTACCAGGGATTCTTAAACTGTTTCTAAAGGAAATAAATTATTTCAGTTGCGTGAGTTTGGGAGCTTACAAAAAAGATGTAGTGAAACCATTTATAAGGGCCTAGAATGACAGGATAAGGGTGAGTAACTTCAAACTGCCAGAGGGCAGGGTTAGATGGGATATTGGGAAGAAATTCTTCCCTGTGAGGGTGGTGAGGACCTGGCACAAGTTACCCAGAGAAGCTGTGGCTGTTCCATCCCTGGAAGTGTCCAAGGTCAGGTTGGACAGGGCTTGGAGCAGCCTGGGATAGTGAAAGGTGTGGCAGGGGGATGGAATGAGATGAGCTTTAAGGTCCTTTCCAACCCAAATCATTCTGAGATTCTGACATCTTGTGTGAAGCAGAAAGGCAGTATAAAACGTCATTGTGTTCACTTAGGTTGCTGCTAAATTATTTTAGCTCCCTGGAGTGCTCTGTATAGAGCCACAGGCATCCTTAAGTTCCCTTTCAATGTAAAAAGCCATTTTTACTTGAGCAAAGAGCAACAACCAGAATTAACACCCCGCAGGTGCCACTGTACTTGCTGCATAGAATGTTTCTGATTTATTCAATTTTAAAAGAAATCTGTTTAAATTCACCTGAGGTGAGAGAGAATGGCAGATTAGGTCTGCCAGCACCTTACAGGAATTGCAGGGAGAGCACCTGGAAGATTGGGCTGCTTTGATATCATCATAAACAAGATCCCAGCATTAAGGAAAGAAAGGAAAAGTTAGATACACCTAAAAATAAGATAACGTCCAGCAGCATTTCTAATTCAGCAAAGCACGAGTTTGGCTCATTTGTTTAGCCAGAGTTTGTACTCTTGGGCTGTTTCTACAGTGGGTGGGTTTGTTTTTCATGCAGGAAGACCCCGTGCTGCTGCTGTACCTGATCTGCAAGGACTCTGCTGGCCAGGTGAGTGCTTTCCCACCGCTGAGCCCTGGGACAAGGCACTGCAGGCAGCACCTGCTTCCCTCTGCTCTTCCTAATCCTCACACTGGGATGGGCAGGTGTCCTTCTCTCTGTGGACACACAGACACACTGTTCTCATAGCCTCAGAGAGCGCCAAGGCTCTGCCAGGGGGGAGGAGGTGGCAGCAAGCCCACAATTCTGTCCCAGGATGTGGGCTGGCTGCAAACCCCAGCCCTATCCAGCCCCCATCCTTACACTATCCCCTTTGGTCACTCTGCAAAGCAGGATCAGCCCCAACTGTCTATTTTTGTCTTTCATTCTTTGATTTGCCCATTCTGCAGAGCGATTCTTTGGAAATCCTAGTCACCATTCTGAACGAGAACGACAACAGCCCCGTGTTTGCACAGCCAAACCTCACCAGGAATGTCCCAGAGGTAAGGGGTTTTGGGAAGGGAAGAGGGCACTGCTCCCTGAGTGCTGTGGGACTGAGGAAGGGTCAGCAGGGAGAGGACTTCAATCCATTTCACACAGACAATAACTAAAACAATGTGTTTTTTCAGGATACAAAAGTGGACACAGCCATTGTAGCCCGTGAAGAAGTAAGTGCTAGTGATGCTGACCTGGACACCATCTACTATGAACTCACTACCACAGTGCAGGTGAGCATCTCTGGGGACAAACAGTAGCTCTGGAGAAGTTGGATTCAGAAGAGCTCCTTCTTGAGGAGAAGGTCACTGCATTTAGCTCTCTCAACTTTTACAAAACTCAAACATTGATTTGGTTAGCAGAACAGAGCCATCAATGCTGCAGGTATTGAATTCTCTTCTGGCCCACACTTTTAATGCACTGTACAGATTAAACTTTCATCTGGGATATTCAGAGCCATAATGACTCAGGGAAGGCTTGTTGGCAGGATCTGTAAACATATCAGGAGACCTTTGTACCTCAGGGAGCTCAGAATTGTGCTGAGTCTGATGGGGAAAGGAGTCCTCACCCTAACTGCCAACAGCAGCAGGAAATGGATTGTGCACGCAGTTAAACCACTGCCAGCCTAGAGCGCAAGGGCTGGCTGTAAACTAAAATCAAAAGGAAATTCAAAAGAAGAAACAAATGTATGTTTGCATTTTTGAAAAGCATTGTGGAGAGAGCAGACAGTGCCTCCATTACTTTTATATCCCCAGGGAATTTAAGTTTCTGTGAACAGAAACCACCAGTTTTTCAGATCTGAGATCAGACTTCGCATTCACATTGGTGTAAATCCAGAGGTACTTAGAAATTCAGAGACATAAGATTAAAGGAGAACCAAAGCAAGTGCAGAAGGTTATAGAGTAAAATGCAATGCATGATACTTCAACTCGGCTTTACAGTTTCTTTCAAAGTCCAGCTGTGTTAGGCTAAGGCGGGTGATCCTGCCAGCTCTCAAAGGCTGAGGCATCTTGGACCTTTTTTGTGCATGGAAGTGAAACTGTTTAGCTATTCGGGATCCAAAATCAAGGATGGTTGGCAACTTGCTAAATGTCGGAAATAAATGAGGTGATAGATTTCATCCAGACACTGCTGAGCAGGTGGGCAGTCAAAGCAGGAGGTCTGAGAGAGGAAATTCATGAGAACAAACCTTTCTGACAAGCCAGGCAACTCCAGTGTGCAGTAGCAAAGATTAAGTAGATCAGACATTCCCACAGTGCTTCTCATCCAGGTCCCCAGGATTAAAGGTCCAGTTGGGATGACAAAGACAGCAATGAGCAGGATTTGGAATGTGTCTGTGATTGAGTCTGCAATAGGATGTTTTTTTTCCCCTTGCCAGGACACTGATGGTTATTTTGCCATAAGAGGAGTTAATAACCCAGAAATTTATTTACAAAAAGCATTGGACTATGACAAATTTAATTCGACAACATTGCTCTTGTATGCGAGGGTAAGTGGCTTGGGAAGAACAGAATGCCTCATTTGCATGGTCCCTCTTACCTGAAGGATGAGTCTGAATGGGACATCTCTGGGATAACAGGAGGGAGGGTGGGGACTTATAGGGAGTGCATTCGGAGCAGCCTTTCCCTCTCCATAATTCCAGTGACAGACCTGCAGTCAGCTCACCTTTGCCAGCAGAACAAGATAACCTACTGCTTTAGCTAGTCTCACAGAAATTGCTAATTAAACAGAATGGAGTGACAATGGCTAAAGGGCCCCAGGCCACTGCTTTTGGCAGATGGGCCCTTGTTTTGGCAGTGAAACTTGTGTCTCACGAGTGTGCTTTGCCTTGGGGACAGGACAGGCCCGTGACCAGCCCCGACCCCACCAACACGGGCACTGCAACAATAACCATCACCATCCAGCAGAGTGACACCCGGGCACCGTGGTTCCTGCCCTGCACCCGGCTCCACAGTGACTCCAGCGTCTGCATCAGCAGCCCCTACTCCGGCAGGGTCAACATCTCTGAGATGTCGGTGAGCAGGAGGGCCCAGACAGTGCCTCCGGTGCTGTTCCCAGTGGGAAGCACTGAATCATTTCCATGAGCTTGTGCTGGTCTCCAGTATAATGCAGATGGTTCAGCAGAACAGGGAGCCTTCGTCATCCCCCCACCCCAAGCAGCACTGCTTCTCTCTGCTCCTACAGTACATCACAGGAGAGGCAAGAGCTAGAACATAGCTCAAGGCTGTCTCACCTCCACCCTGTCACAGACACCTCGCAGCAATAAATCCCATTCTGGCCAGGCAGAGCCACAGGATCTGCGCTGGGCTAGGGGAGCTCCAGTTGCTGATCTGGTCCTGGCTTGTGGTGTGTGATTGTTTGCCTTGTTGTTGCAGACGGACCCGCTCCTCCTGGAGCCAGGACCCATCTATGCTGTTGACCCTGACTACACCATCAGGGACAGGATCGTGTACAGTATTGTTGGGGGTGAGTAGACCTTGTCACCTTCCACAAGGGACATGGCTCATGTCTCCAGTGGTACCTGTCAAGAGTACTTGAGGGAGGGCCTGGGATTTGCCCATCTGATTCTGCCACAGAAACATAACTAGAGCCACAGAACACTGTTGATTAAGTAGGAGAAACAGACTGTACAGAGAGGAAGAAAAAAAAATTACAGTCCCACAAACCGATCTCAATGAAATCTGTTTCAAAAAGAGTTTGGTTTTTTTGTGAGATGAGACATGATTTATCTTTAAGCTTTTAGATGTGATTCTGTCAATCTAGTCATGCTACTTTCATGGGGTCTTTGAGCTGAACCTAAAATTCCCACATTATCAGTCTAATTTCTATTCATTGCCCAGAATTATGTTTTTATTCCCTCAGCACATTGCCTCTATCTCATCTGCCCTGTTTTAGTCTTGATTCCAAAATGATCAAGGCAAAGGTCATACTGGCCAAGTAGAGTGTTCCTCTCCCTTTACCTATTATGCCTCATGGCACCACAGTTGTGAATATCATCCTGATATCAAATGTATTAAAGAATATTAAATTCCACTGGCATTTGGATGGAGTGTGGCCTCCCTCCCCACAGTCAGTGACTCAGATCTTTGTCAACAGAAAGCTCACAGTGTCTCAGGGTGAGGAAGAGAACTAAAAATTCTGCTTATCTTACAACATGTATCCAACATAGGTACTTTCATCGTTCCCATACAGATGTAGGAATCTGATTTCTGCTTGTACATAAATACAGGATTTGTACCTAGACTCCCTTTGTGGTCAGTAGAGAGAAATAAGCACTCCCAGAGCAGACTGGGAACTGGATGGAGATTTTCAGTCCTAAAATTGCACCAGAGGGTCTGGGCATTTATCATACTTTAGACTGGCAATCTGTGGGCCTAGGCACAGGAAATGCAAAGCTTTGTTGTCCTGCCTCATTTAATTGGGTTCACACACATCTAATGTGTCCCTCTGCATCCCTGGCCAGCACTTGCAGTCTTTGGAGCAGCCAGGAAGGCAAAGAAAACAGCATTTTGCCTTGGGTAAATGGTATTTACCCAAGGAAAATTCCTTGGGGGTATTTTCATTAAGACATGGAAGAATGAGTCTGTGAGCTCCAGGTCACTTTATGGAGGAATCTGGTGGTTGAATGGTCTTTGCATTTTCTCTAGGGAATACAGATGAAGTGTTCTCAGTGGATGCAGACACAGGGAATCTAACCATGAACAAAATAGTGACTTCCCCAGATTCCTTTCTGTTGCAAGTTATGGTAAGTGATGACATTACAGCCAGCCACCCAGCACAGCTGGATTTCCAGGAAACAGCAGCCTGGGTGTGACAGGAGTCAGTGACCTCAAAAATAACTCAGTTACTCCCTTTATTTTGAAGGTCCCAGTGCTTGACCTATGTCTTGCACCAACCCAAATGTGAACTCCTGCAGTAGTTGAGAGTTTCCCCTCAGGTGTGGGTGGTGACAGCAAAGGAAATTCACCCTGGACACATTCTGCTGAGTTGGGAATTGCAGCAGGCTTCAGATCGAGCCTGTCCTTTTGTGTCTCATCAGGGGCAGGAGAAGTCTGGCATCTCTCTCTCTCTCTCTCCAGGCCACCCAAGTCAACAACATAAGGAAATACTCTGTAGCCATTGTAGAGATCCAGGTCATCAGTAAAAGCAATTTTCCACCCTACTTTGAGAAGGGGGTCTACAAGGGGACAGTGTTTGTTGGGCTGCCCCAGAGAAGCTTTGTCTACCAAGCTGGAGATCCTTCCACCCCCCTGGTGATAACGGCAATGGATCAGGATTTCCCCGATGTAAGAAACTAAAAGTGCTCTGTGTTCTGTCTCACTGCTTCAGGCTTAAAGCAGGATCAGGAAACGCGAGGGAGAGGAGGTGGGGAGAGGCAAACACATGTTGTCCTCTAGTGTTCCATGTTATATTCCCCTGGAAATTCCACAGATACCAGAACCACTTACCTACAGTGTGATGTAATGGGGAAAAGCTGCTGGGCTCCCCTCTTCCAAAGCCAGTCCCACACAGATCACTTGCATAGGTGTGTTTTGCTTGGGCAAGTACTAAAGTTGCCAACACAAGCTGGGTTAAGATTTGGTTTGGGGTTTTCTTTAATGTTTTTGTGATACATTCTTAGCCTCTGAGCAACTGGGTGAACACAGTTCAACCTTTCTCACCTGCTCAGCCCAGGTTCATTACTCTCCACACCTGCTCATACCTCAGGTGTTTTGGACAAATCTTGCCATGGGGTTATTGGGAAGATGGATGTGAAGCACAGTGTGCTTTCATCACGCACTCTCTGGCCTTTCAGAAAGTCAACCCCAACATCAAGTACTATCTCAAAAACAGCACTGATTTCATTGCAACCAGAGATGGGCTCATCCTGACCAACGTGGTGCTGGAGTCCCCAGGAACTGTGACCATCCAGGTAGGGCACCTTTCTTGGGTATTTTGTCAGGGACATGGAAAGAAGGAGGAATTCAAATCCTCTTTTTGCTTGGGTCAAAGGAAGCAGTCAATAACTTTAGACTTGTAAGAGCTGGATGTTCCCTTTGTCCACGCCTGCCTAAGGCTTGCCTGGCACAGTGCTGTGCCCTGTGGAGCTGCCTGAACCAGCCTGGTCACAAGCACTGCTGGTGCTCCATAGGCAGGCACAGGGAGGTGCCAACACCTGCTGCTCCTGCCCCACACTGCCTCAGAACCCGTGCTCTGCACTGTGCTGGGAACTGAACACAGAGCAGGCACGTGGTTCTGCTCATCCACTCCCAGGGCAGGGGATCTTCAGAGCTCCGGTTCCCCTGTGACCAGGCTGTCCAGCCACAGTGAACAGCTGTGGTGAGGACAGACATATAGGGACTAGGTACTTTCTCCTCAAAGCCCCCCCACAGATGCTGAGAGTGAGCTGGAGATCTGGAAGTCCCTAAGCCATCTCTCTCCCATGTTCCCATAGGCTGTTGGAAAAGATGTGTTGAGCCTGCAGGAGGCAAGCACCATAATTGTGGTGGAGATCATCCTTGCCACAGGTAGGCAGGGGAGGAGGCCTCTGTTTTCTGCTCTGGGGAGTCTTTTCTATTTCTGTGGCAAACTGGCCATGATGGGTCACCTGCTGGAGTCTGTGGGCCTGGGCTGAGGCCCTTCAGGAGGGCCCCAACCTTACAGGAGGTTCTGTGGTGGCTTTAAGAGGGAAAACACCCCAACAACAGCCTCACAGCGTAGTCACCACATGCCTTGAAAACTCTCCCAAGATTTTACGTGGTGCTGTGTATTGGAGTGTCTTTTCTTGTTGTTCCAAAGCTAAATCTGGGGTTAGTTCATGCTGGGAAATAACCCAGGATGTCTTATCATGACAAATGAGACCTTGGCACATCATTGCTAATTTTTAGCCAAACAGAGAAAACTGCAATGTTCCTGCCTGTCTTAGGCAGAGCAGAGGCAGCTGGCACACCCCAAAGCCAGGCTTGCCCACGAGCCAAAGCATTTCTGCTCACGTCAGGTCAGGTCAGGATCTTTTACACCAGGGTTTTATGGAGAAACAGCCCATGAGTAATAAGAGAGACATGAGGCTTCATACGTAACCCTCCAGCTACTATTTAACCTTATCAATGTAAAAACAGCTCACACTTCCATCCTGCTGAGAAATGACTCTTAAATTGGTCTTATAAATAAATTGGGATTGAAGTTCATGAAAATTCTTATGCTTTGAGTTAAGATGAACCAATAGCAATGAATTTTTACCTCAGGATAGGCAGACAATGCCCAGACTCCACTGGATTCTACACGATGATGTGCGATTGAAGTTCCATCACTTTACCATCTCATCACCACCATTGTGGGGTGGGAAAAACAAGTGGGTTCCCTAAAGGTAGTGTCACTTCACATCTAAAAACCACTGAAACCCCATTTAAGGGCACATAAAACACAGCATAAAACTAGTCCATGTGTGAGCTCACAGAGTTACAAATGCTCCAATCATGTACCAACACTTCTGGGCAACTTTGAAATGTTGCCCTTGCTGCTTAAACCACACACAGCAATGGTGCTGTTGAATGTGCAGAATTACACAGCTCTGTGACTCTGTGGGCTGTGGCTCCCAAGGAGACAGGATTAAGCAGCAAAAATTCGCTGAGGTCCTAAATCCTTGCCAAGGTGTTAATGATAAACTGAGGGCAGAATCCAATGCGGAGAGAATACTCTCATTCCATTATCACAAACAGGTCAGCAGGAAAACAAAACCCTTGTTTCATTAATCATTAATGAGAGTCATTTACACTACAAAATGAAGCTGGGAAACTTAAAGAATCCCACCACCACCAAGAAAAGCTGAGAATGGTACTGTCTTTCCACTCTGGTGTCGATCTCTGTACAGATACCTGACAATGACCAGTGGCTGGAAGCAGAAGCTGCCCCTGAGCAGACTGGGCAATATTGCTACAGCTACAAAAGGGCAGGAAAGGTTTTCTTATCCTGGGGACTTTCTAATGCTTTTCCTGTTTCCTATTCTGTTTTTTTTTTTGTTTCTTATTTTGATGTGCTCATCTGTATTGGAGGGGAAGTTCCACATGAAAGGAAGCTTTGCATTTTCACACACAGATGTACAATCAAACCTCATTTTTACATTCAGGTGTA
The DNA here is from genome assembly GCA_013399915.1 of Illadopsis cleaveri. Lineage (NCBI taxonomy): Eukaryota > Metazoa > Chordata > Aves > Passeriformes > Timaliidae > Illadopsis > Illadopsis cleaveri. Next base: position 50,137 of record VXBB01012173.1, read on the forward strand.
AAAGGGTGCAGTGGGAAAGTCAAAGAACTAAATAGCTTTACTCCATGTAGCATCTTCTTGCCTGATGCAGTTAGGTATTTATTAACTTATTTAAATCACAGAGTAAAAGTCACTGTCCTGTAAATGGCTGCTATTTCCACTTCATGGAATTTATTGGAAATGACAATATTCTGTGTAATAAAAAAAGAGGCCCTCTGCTTTTAGGACAACAAAAAATGATTTTCTGTGGTATCAGATATATTACTGGTACATTCTGCAGCACAGGATGCTTCCTTGCCTTTCAAAAATTGGTTGGAGCTTCTCCCACAGTGAAGAGTTGTATTGGAAAATGCTGCCTGCCAGTTTTAGGCTTTGTAACACTGGTTTGTTTTCCTTGCAGCTGTAACCCCCTCTGACAAGATGTACTCTGCTCAGGACATGGCTGTCTTAGGGGGCATATTAGCAGCACTGCTGTTAATTGCCTTAGTCTTCCTTGGAGTGCTGATATGGAAATTCAGTAAATGGTATGGAAAACCTGTCAAACACCTGATGAAGAAAAAGGTAAGTGCCTTGTTTGTACCTGAACTTCTAAGAGTTAGAAAGTGGGATCTGAGGAAGCTTTGAAGTATGGATGGGCTGCCCAAGTACCACACATTTGTGTGAAGGTGGTGAATCACTCCCGAGACGAAGTTTGCAAAGGTGGCATCACTTTGGTGGTGTTTGCTGCTGTTCTTTCTGCCCCTGAGGCTGGAGCTGTGTGGTGGATGATGAGCAGATATGGTAAGAAGAGCACCACAGCTCCATGGAGCACAAAATCTAGGACAAATGTGGCACACATCAGGGGTGGTCTCTGAAAAACACCTGTCTGTGGTATAAACCACTGTTCATCCTCCATAGTCAAAGAAGAGGAGACTCTCTTCATATCTGGTCCCAAAGCCTGGGTTCAGACACTTGTCTGCACCTGAGCTATTTAATTTTGGACCCCTCAGATCCCTGGCAGATTGGTCACTGGGAAGTTTAGGGTATAATTTGTCTGACCAGATGTTGGTCTGTGCCATAGGCTCAGCCTGCCAGGAGCCTAGACCCGAGTGCAGAGCACACAGGTCACGTGGGTAACAAAAGTCCTCCACCCTGAGTGAGGGAAATCCCACTGCAGAGTGGGGTGGGTACCAACCACCACCTGTGTGGTGCTGGTGCTCAGCCCTCCTGGAGAACAACCCACTTATCTGAGAAAACTCCTGAAATGGAGCCAATAAAAAAAGTCTCTTCCAGGGATCTGCATCTTTCCCTGGCTTCAAATAGGTCTAACTGCAAACCAAGCTAAACTTTCCTGAGCAGGAGCTCAGTCACTGCAGCCATCCCTTCCCTCCTGCCCCCATTTCTTCTCCTGTCACTACAGTCACAATGTGTCTCTCCTCCTCTAGCTCTCCAAGGAAATCTCTGGGGGTTACCAGAACGAATATTACCAGGAAGATGAACAGCCAGATGTGAGCACCAGGCAGCATGAGACATCAGAAACCAGCAGTGTCCAGGCAGAGACTCCTGTGCCAGAGCAGCCAGCACTTGCCTTTAACTCCTCCATTGCAGAGGAAGTGGAGAGGGTCCAAAAGGGCTTCATAGCTCCCGCTGTCATCTTTGACCAGGAAGAGAAAGAGGAAGAAAAGGAAGAAGAGGAAGAAGAGGCTGGACAGGAGAAAGAAGTGAAGTCAATCCTCAAAACAGACAGGCACATGGCAGATGATGGCTACAAAGCTGTGTGGTTTAAAACTGATGTGGACCCTGAGGCTGGAGAGAGGGTTGAAGTGATTGAGGACAATGCAGCAGATGATGATGATGATGACAGTGACCAAGATCTGCAGAAGAATGAGGAAGAGGAGGAAGAAGGTTCTGACACTGACAGTCACCACCAAGGGCTGGGAGTGTCCTTTGCCTCAGAGAGCTCATCACTCCCAGCAGAGGTGACAGTCAACATGTCCTACACAGATGCAGGAACAGAGGACTCTGAGTTATAATGGAAATTGGGTACATATCCCCCCAAAATGGGGCAATCTCAGCTTCTCTGCTGACATGAAGCCCATCTTTCTGCTCAGGGGGAAAACTGGAATGAAGAAGGGTAAGGTTATCTGTCCTGCTTGTCTGAATACAGCAAATAAGGTCAGAAGAGATTACAGCTAATTTAACCCTTTAGTGAGAGCTTGGAATATCACTTAGGATTTTCAGGGTGCAGTGTTTCATCTTTCCACCTTCCTACCTGTTCCCCCTGGGTCCCTTGACATCGCCTTTCCTAAACTGGCTGCAGGTACAGCAGAGCTGTAGCTGACCTGGCCTAGCAGCAGCAAGCCCAGCCCACAGGAGCAGTTGAGTTGCACAGTCCAGTGTTGTTTGGCTCTTCCCTTTAGGGTGTTGCAGCAGGGTGTCAGCAGGTCCCTCTGAGCCTCCAGGTGCTCCTGTGACTATGCAGGAGCTGACTTCAGGGCTTGGCTCTGCTCTGTTCTCCCAACACAAGCAGCTGGAATGTGCCACTAGGCCCTTGTCCTGTCAGCCAGGAGGTTCCATGCTCAGGACCTGCTGTTTCCTTTGTTACTGGTAAACAAGGACTGATCACATGTTCTTTACTGAAGGACTTCATCATCAATTTTCTATGTCATAAACCCACTAATTGTGCAGTACTTTAGACATCTATCTGGTATCTGTCAGGCAAAAGAGCTCCTGAGATACTGTCTTCAAGTGCCAAGTCAGCACTCTGTTTCCAGGTAGCAGAGGTATGGAAACATTTGATGCTCTTGTCTAGGTTTACACCTCCAATCAACCAATCTCTTCCCCCACCTGGCAGCCAAAATCTGGGCTGGATTCCACCAGCTGAGAGTATGGCTGTGTGCATTTGCATCTTCTGATCATCAGCACAAGATTTGTGCTGCTCCTGGAAAAGGAAAGCAAAGAGTGATTGCTGGGATCTGCAGGAACATCAGAGCACATGGTGATTCCCAGGGAGGCTTTTATCCTCTTAGGCCATACATGTCCCTGTCCCAGTGCTCCTGTGTTCAGTCCTGCTCTCCTGTCTCTGAGGAATGCTGCCCTGGCCTCCTGGACTTCAGGAGCTGTGTTTGTGCTGAGGATCAAGCCCAGGACCTGGGAAGCTTTCCCACTTCCTGCAGCAAAGCTGTTTGCCCGGGAATTACACTGCGGTAATGGAGGCTGGGGAGTGCGCCCAGTGTTTGCCATATAAAGAGTCCCTCCAGCAGCTTTGGGATATGTCCAGGAAGCATTTCCCACAGTACAATGAGAACTCTCAGGCAGCTGCTCACTGCCAACCCAACACCTCTGGCCACTAGCAAGGCTGAGGGTCGAGCCTGCCTGCCCCCTGTGCTGATGCTGCTCGTGGGAGAGTTGCTGATGTGAGGAGAAGCTGGAGTGCTGCTCCTCTGCTCTGTTTCCTTGGTGGCTGTGCCACATGTGGTCCATTCCTGTCAGTGCTCTGCTGTCTGTCTGCTGCTGTGTACTCTGGATTTCTGTTGGCACACTGATTTATGAGCTCCCTGTGACTGCAATCTGTGTTCAGCTCTTGGTGCTTTCCTCCTCCTCATCAGTGTGATTCCCATGCTCTTGAAATGAGACTGGTCCCATCAAACCAGTCTTTGTTTTCTCCCAGATCTCACCAGTGCATACAGCCAAGGGATTTGGTGTTTTTCAGGGTTATGGGTGTTTAATTTCAAAGGAGGTGATGTTTGGTAAATATTCTGTCTGTGGAAGTGGTGGTTGTTGTGAGGAGAAGCACAACAACACAATAATAAAACTTGGCAGCAAGCAGAGCTCAGCTGCTGCCAGCTATTGCCTGTTAAAGCCTCCAGATCCTGTGTTCTTGAGTCCTGTCTTTTTTGGAAAGAAATGAAGAAAAATGTGTGAGGAACAAGAAGAAAATTTAACCTTTTACGTTCAAGTCCATGTGAGCTTGCACTCCATCTGTTTGGGTTGGTTTGTCTGCTGAGGCTGGGAAAGGTGACAGTTTTTGCATCCTTGTACAACAATCACATTAATACATAAACATCTGCATAAGAAAGGAAAATGTACTGATAGAAATGTTTTTAGAAAACTGGATCAGCTTAAGTGGTTTTTGATGAGTTTTAAGTATCTACGTACCTTGAAGATCTCATCCTTACACTCCAAGAACACTCAAGTGCTTTTGGAAGTTTAACTCTACAGGTGTATATATAAGAAATCTCTTTCACCCGATCGCAGTCAAGCTCTGTTTTATTTCTGTACCAGTTTTTTTTTTAAAATATTCGTAATGCAGAACTATAAAAAGCTGGTCAGCAAATCTGCAGGGTGAGAAAGAGTAGTTTCAGTGTGGCCACGGTAAGTGTGGATTTGAGGTTTACAGGTGGGAATGGCACAGATGCCAAGGGAGAGGATCCTCGTGGCTTTCCAGCTTTGAGCACCCTCTCCTGATGTAACACAGACCTGGCATGTGCCTGTTTCACCTTCATTTTGGCCTCCAGAAGGAAAAGAAACCTCTCAGCTGCCAGGGGAAACTCTAAAGCTGAATTGAAACCAGCAGGTGCAAGCAGGGAATTGAAAAAATGAAGTAAATACAGACATTTCGCCTGCAGGAAATAACAGAAACAGACTGAAAAATTCCCCAGTGTCTGAAAATTAATTTCTGCTCAAATTCTGTCCCCATTTAGAACTGAATAACCTCATGGATTTAATCAAGTGTCATTGGTATAACTGACAGCAAATGCATCCTTTTGCTTTTTTTTTTTTGCTTCTGAAAGAAAAATGCTTCTGGGATATTGCTTGCCAGAGTGCAGAGGACAGTTGTTGGTTTAGTTTTGAAGGGATGGAAGAGAACTGGAGACCTTTGTCTTTGTATGTACAATGATCTAGCATTTATAAACTTCTAAATGATAAACAGTCAGAGATAAAAGACCTGTTTTAACCTGGTTCCCCTTAGATATTGAGCAGCCTTAGCTCCAAAAGGGATTCTTTTTCCTTCAAAAAAAGAAATCAATTAGATTTTATTCCAGTTTGTGCATTTTTTTTTTTTTTTAATGAGATGGTTGCTGAGTCCTCATGGAAATAAAGCTGACCTTAGCAGCAAATGGAATTTTAAAGAAACAGGATCAACTCCATCAAACAGGTTTTAAGCAAGTTATAGCCCTTCCTTTTTATAAATACATATTTTATACCATTGACAATAGCAGCAGTTCACCATCAAATTCCAAGGAACAAATTTTGAGCTATAACAACAACTGAGGCTGCAGAAATGACCCAGTAGTAGTACTGAGATAGAAATTGTATTCCTAGACACTTTTTGCACAGAGAGGTTGCTGTACTGAAGGACAGAGATGGGAGTGTTGGGTTTCCCCTTGATTTGTGTAAGTTGAGATAAACACTTGTATGATAAGCCTTAATGGAATAGCTGAAACATGTAAGACATCACATTATACTTGTGTTCTGCTTGGATTTATACATCTTTATGGATGTGTTATGGGTTTTATAGTAGGGTAAGTATCCTAACTGTTCAGGTGTAAAAGTAACACATTCCTTAGGGAGATACAAGGCCATGTATCCCTTCTAGGTCCCTCATGGGCTTCTTGCCCATGTGATGGAGAAACAACCACGCATCAACACCATGGTCACAGTTTGTCTCTCCCATGCTTACAAAAGCTTCATGAGTCACAAGCATCACAAAGGCAGAGTCTGTGAGTTAAGGGCAGTGTGAAGAAACAAAACATCCCTTTTTCCTCCTCCAGTTTTCTTTACGAGAAATATCTCTGTTACTGATCACGTTCCCAATAACAGCAGGCAGCTAACGTATCACTGCAGATTCCCAAAAATCCATTGAAGGGGAGATCATCACTCTTCCACCACCAGGTAAGACAAGAGATGTCATATCCCAGGAGCCTGGGCTGGGAATGTTTTATGGAATTGGCCATATTACTTATTTCTTAAGCAGTTACTGCAATTAAGATACACAGTGAGGAGAAGAGCATTGCTGCCCTGCTGGATTGGGAAATCCAAGTGCAATTCCTTGGAGAGATTGAGGGGATGGGGAGCTGAGCCTCAGGCTGGGTTTTGGCAGCGGGAATTGGGTGAGGAAGGGAGAGGAGAGATGCCCCAAAAGTGGTTAAAGCCAGTTCTGCTGGGTTTGGGTGCTCCCACCCCAAAAAAGCATCCTGGTTAAAGGGGACTTGAGGAAGCAGTGGGATGTGCTGGGGGGGCTGTGCTGGAACCCCCAACCCCTGGTCAGGGATGGTGGGCAGTGCCAGGGACACTACAGAGGGGCTGTGCTG
>VXBB01012175.1:0-13112 GCA_013399915.1 Illadopsis cleaveri
GCCAGCCCCAGCCTGGGCTCTGCAGATGGTAGCTGCCCTGCATTCTGCCCCGGGTCTGGGGCAGCCATACGGGCTGCCTTTGCCTGGACGTTGCCCTGCAGCCCGAGCAATCCCCGGCTGCTGTGGAGCATCCCAAGCTAATCTCTGCAAGAGGAAATATTACCTATGTGACTAGCCCCAAACCTACACCTGTGGGAGACACTTGGTGCCAGGTGACTCAGTGGTGAAGGCCACAGACTCATAAGGGTGGGAAGAGACCTTGAAAGTCATCCAGCCCCACCATCACCCTGACACCACCTTCATCCCCCCAAAACCATGTCCCCAAGTGCCACATCCAGACGATGCTTGAATATTTCCAAAGACAGAGACTCCACCACCTCCCCAGAGGAATTTCTTGTAATATCTGACCACTCTGTCAGGGAAAAATTGTTTCAAATATTCCATCAGAGCCTCCCCTGGTGGAATCCAAGGACATTTCCTCTCATCCTGAAAGGATTACATGCTGATCCTTTGGAATTTTATCCATGAGGAACGGGCACAGAGAGGAGACGTTTCTCTCAGGACTCCACTACACACTGCATGACTTTGCCAAACACATTTCATACAAAACAGAGGGAAGTTGGGTTTTAGAAATAGTAGCAGTAGTAAAAACAAACAAACAAACCAACAACGTAACACAAAACACAACAACAAGAAAAACACAAAGAGAAAAATAATAGGAATAGGACTAATATGAAGAAGGTTAAGAAGATGAAGAAATAGTAGTAGTAAATAAGAAAAGAATTAAGCATAAGAATAAGAACAAAAGAAAAGAGTAAGAATAATAAGAATGAGAATAAGAACAAGAAAAAAGAATAAGAACAAGAATAGGAACAATAAAACTATTAGAATAAGAAAAAAGGAATAAGAATGAGAAAAATATGAATTGGAAAAGGAATAAGAATGAGAAAAAGAAAAAAAGAATGAGAATGAGAATAGGAAAAGGAATAAGAAAGAGAATAAGAAAAGGAATAAGGACAAGAATAAGTTGATGTAGAAGAAATAGTAGAAGTGAAGAAGAAGAAAAAGAAGAAGAAGGTGGAGAAGGAGGAGAAGGAGGAGGAGAAGGAGAAGGAGGAGATGGAGACAACCTAGACAACGACTAAGAAGAAGACGATGAAGAAGACGACGAAGAGGAGGAAAGAGGAGGAGGAGAAGACGACGAAGACGACGACAAAGAAGATGATAAAGAAGACAAAGAAGAAGACAAAGAAGAAGATGAAGAAGATGAAGAAGATGAAGAAGAAGACAAAGAAGAAGAAGAAGAAGATGAAGAAGAAGATGAAGAAGAAGGCAAAGAAGAAGACTAGAAGAAGGTGAAAGAAAAGGAGGAAGAGAAGGAGGAGGAGAAGGAGGAGGAGGATAGGAATGATAATAATAATATGATGAAGAAGATGAAACTGTAGTAGTAGTGAATTATTGTTATTATTATAACAGTAATATCAAGTTGAAATACATATCCCCACACCCTGTAGCATCACAGAATGGTTTAATTTGGGAAGGACCTCAAAGATCATCTACTTCCAACAGATTCTCTTCTGCTCTTTTTCTCTCTCTCTGAGACTTCTTTCCTATTTCTAGCTCTCTTCCTCACATTTCTTGTAAATAAAATCCATGTTAAATAAAATCTGTATGTTGCCATCATATGGTCTCACTTGCGCTTTCATTCGGGCAGAGGCATCTCTCCCTAAAACACATTCGCTGCCCAGCCTGTCTTCAAAGCAGTGGTTCTCCAGCCCTCTGAGGATCTCAGTTGCTCTCCTCTGAACTCATTCTAAAAGGCTCACATCCTTCTTATTCTGGGGCCTCTGGACACAGATGTAGTGCTCCAGGTAGGGTCTCAAACAATGGACTAGAGAGCCACAATCACCTCCCTTGACCTGCTGCTCCTCACTCCTTTTCATGCAGCCCAGCCCATGGGTGGCTTTCTGGGCTGGCAGCACAGATTGCCAGCTCACACTGAGCTTCTGCTCCATCTGCACCCCAAGTGCTTCTCCTCAGCTTCTTCCCACACGTGCCACACATGCCACAGACCTGGTGATAATAAAGCCACTAGAGCAGAGTGAACATTTCCAGCTGTCTTCTAATTTGTCCAAGGAGTTGTGCTATAAATAATTTCCTGTAATTGCCCTTTAGGACTGCTTTTATTGCTGTCCAGAGCAATCCAGGGGAACCGAACCACAGGTATCATTCCTTCCTTGGAGTATTCATATTCTTTGTCTGCATTGACACAAACATACTTCATTTGCTTTTTGAACATCTATCCTTTGCCCTGGCACCTGATTCCTGATTTGTTTGTTCTAGAAAAGCATTTCATTGTGCCCAAGTCCACTGTTTTTCTGTCTACCCTCTGATTTTCAAAGAAACATTTTTCGTTCTGTACTTGCCAGTCCTCTTTGCTTTGAACTTCTTCCTCCTCTGGACTCCATCATTTCCAAGCATACTCAGTGACTGTGTGTTCATAGCAAGTCCAAATTTGCCTTTTTCTGGCCAGATGTCTGTGAGATGTTTCAGTGAATAGTGCTTTGCACAAGGAAAAATACACTGTGCATAGTCAGTGTGGTGACTAAATCTTGATTAATTCAGTACACTGTGCCCATGTGAGCCCTGAGGATTGGGAAAAGTTATTAAAGAGCTCATTAAATTCAATTGCTTATTAATTTGCATTTGGAGCTTCACTGGGTTTTGGCACAGTGGAATTGTGTTTGAGGCATTACTCCAATAAGGATTTTCTGAAGTACCTGGAGATCTGGACTTTACCTGCTGTTTTTCTTCAGGGACAGCACTAAGAAGGTTTCTCTCCTGTAACCAGCTGCTGACTTATATGAAAAAAATTCATATGAAATTTAGCTTGAGATTACCACAGAGTATGGCTGGAACTGGCCAATGAATTCCAAAGCTAGTTGGACAGCATTCACAGAGAGAGACCAACAGTCTCCAAATAAATCACAAAAGCTTCACTTTAGTCTTGTTCTGCCTCCTTCCAAGTGCTGTCAGCTCTGGGCTGAAGTCAGGAAATGCCTCGCTGGCCAAAAGCTCATCAAGGAACCTCTCAACCAAGATGCCAAACACCCTTTTTTTTTCAGAAGCCAACTGGAACCCATCCATAACTATTTTATCGACTTCAAAATGTCAGCTTTTCATTTAAACTAGATGAAATAGCCAGGCAAAAAGTCGTTATTTCTGTTTGATCTGTCAGCATCCTTCTATTGTCATCAAGGAAATGCAGTGCCAGACAGCAAAAGCTGCTTCAATTTCTCTGCTCTCACAGACTTTCAACAACAACCGGAGAGGGGGAATGTATCTTGTTTTCTGTAAGTTTTTCCTGCAACAGTACAGAAGAGGTTTTCTTGATTTGCTAAACTCATCAAAAGAAATACAACAAAATCCAGCCAACTGATCTTGCTTGAAAAACGCAAAACTGGTCACATTTGCTTGCAGTATGTACAACATCCTGAGAGCAGCAGACATCCATGGGAGATGTTGATCTAACCCTTAGTACTAATACAGATCAGCTAAAAGAGTAGACATCCACAGGCCTTACCAATACCTAATCTATCATGAAAACAAGTGTTATTTTGGGGTGATTGTCAGATCCTTAGTAGATCCAAATGTATTTCTCTGAGATGGAAAGTTTGGATTTTGAGAGGGTCTAAGGACAGCTCTTCCTTGGACTTCTGGCTCTATTTCCTGGGGCCATGGGAAGACATCCAAGTTTCAACATTGAGGAAGAAAAAAGGTTTCCATCTGAAAACCTCCTGAATTCAGCAAGCGCACATAGATATCTACAGACCAGCAGTTTGTCACTAACTCACAGGACAAAGGAAGTGGTAACCACCAAAAAATGAAGCAGCACAGTGTGCTGCCTTAGCGCAGCCGTGAGGAAACAACATACTTGCTTTTCCATGGAGGATTTAACCCACTGCCTGGCTCAAATAGACAGAAAGACCTGGAAAGCTCACTATTTACCATGTTATAATAGGATACTGAAAACTTTGTCCGCTATCAACTTACACTAAGACAGACCAGGTTTCACATATTTAGTGGATTGCGGATCATGGACCACAGTGTTCATTCACCTCCCTCCCTGGAGACATCACACTGTTGTAAGCACAGCAGAAGCAGAGATTTTTAAACCTCAAGAACCGTCTCAATCCAGAGATTATTCATTGCCCAGAAAAGGAGAAGAGCTGTAAAATAAGCTGACCTGAACACAGTCCTCTTGATTCTCTCTTTCACTTCTTGTTTGGTTAGATAAGAATCCAGTGGGAATTCAAGGTGGGGAGTTGAGCTAAACTGTATCATTCCCACACGGACCTAAAAGAAAAGTTTATGAAAGGTTATGAAAGGTGTCTGTGCAAGTTTCACTCTTTTGATCAATTTACAAACTTGGGAAGACTAAATTGTATAGAGGCAGATTTTCACTGTTGAGCCACAGGCACTCTAAAGGAACTTAAAAATAGGTCAGAAACTCCAGTGTAATCTATACAGACTATAAAAAAGGCAAAAGAAGTTTATCTGGAAACAAGGAGAGCCTCTGCTGCAGTTAGAGGCAGCTCAGGATCTATATTTATCCACTCAGAGCAGTTTGCAGCCTTGGGGGCAGTAAGTTTATAAATAATATCTGCTACACCAACCCATTCATACACTGTGTAGGCAACCTTTCCATTACTGAGAGCAGCTGCCTCTGGCACTGAGCACAGCAGGCAACACAAGCCAAAACTTTATCTAATAGTTCTTCTAAAACCATTTTCTCTAGTTGAAAACATAAATAGACTAAGTGGTCTGTACTGGGCAATATATCCAAAATACTTCACTGAAGTCTTACAAGAAGTATTATGGAATGTGATAATTTCAAAGGTGAAAAAACTCCTAATTTTCAGTCCTGTCTATGTGAGGATTAAGTGAAAGACTAGTGGAAAGATGGTATTTAAAAAATAAAATGCACCACCAAATCTGCAAATATTAAATATTCACTGACACAACCTTCCCAAAAACCTGACATTTATTTGGAAAGGCTCTGGCATGGAATCAAGTCCAGCAACTCTCCCAGTCTGCTCCAAGGCCCTCAGCTGAGGCAGTATTGTAGGACTGAAGCACACATGGAACCACAGCCAGTCTGGCTTGAAATCCCCTCAGAAGAACCCCAGGATGTGCCATTCAGGCCCAGAGGTGCCTCAAGGCTGACTCCAGGGAGCAAGACCTGAGAATACAGCAGCACAGCAACCAACTCCTTCTGGGGGAAGCAGAGCAAGCAGACTATATCATTTCCATCTGTACAGAAAGGTGGTTAACTTCCCTGAGATTAATTTTGCAGCTTTCAAAGGAAAAGCAAGAGAAAGATCCAACTAATCTATGAGCTTCCAAACCAAAATAAAATCAGTGAAGAAACCCCAAATCATAACCTTTAACCTGAAGGATTATGTCTTTTCTCAAGTTCAAAAGGAACTACTTAAAATCTGAAGAATCAAGAAGCATCCTCCAATCCCAATGCTTCACAAAGTGTATCTTTCTGAATAAATACTCTGCCCCCATGGAAGCTGGTAGGTTTAATTTTGCAATTTCACTTAGCACGTTACCACTGACCTTTAGACACACTGCCAAGCTGTTTGAAAATTAGAGGACATATTCCTGACACTCACTCTGTCTGGATGGATGTCCAAGGCATCACAGAGCTTGCCTGCAAAATGTTTGGACCTTTCAAAACTTCCTTTGCCAATGCTGTAGGAGCCATCCAGGAGGAAAAGGACATCTAATGAGGCAGAGCACTGCATCACTAGGAGAAAAAATATATACACTGTGAAACTGCACTTTGTTAGCCCCACTCTCTGGAAGCAGGCAGCCAAGAGCTGAAAATACAGACAAATTGCAGAGGATGGACTGGGGCAGCCCAATGTTCACAGCCCAAAGCCCACATGCACCCCTGCCCTGGCCTGCAGCAGCTCCAGCTCAGCTCTCAGTTTGCCAGACTCACCTTGGAGCTCAGAGCCACAGCCTGGTCTCAGTGACAGCATGGGAACAGCCAATGCAGGGAAACATCACCAAACACAGGGAGAGATGCCCTCTCAGAGAGGACACAGAGGAGGGGGGAGCAGCAGGGAAAGGAAGCCCTGCCCAGTGGGACCTGCAGGCTCCCCCAGTCCAAGGCACAGATGTAAATCCAGGAGGCATTTGCAAAATCTACCGAGTCCCACAGAGCTCAGTGTGTTTCATCTGCAGCACATTTTTCAAAACAGGCTCTTATTGTCCTAAGCATGAATTCGCTGAACAGCTCCCAGACACTGACAGAAACACTTTTCATGAAAATCTGCCTTTATCTCCTCTTCAGAGATGTGTCTTTGTATCACCCCCCCCCTGCATGAACCTCGCTGCTCCCAAGTATAGGTTTCTGAGGTGCTTTTGCTGCAGTGGAAACCCACAATTTCACTGACATAAATGAATGAATGGCAGACTATGAAGAGTCATTTTCAAAGCATTTAAAGGGAAATTTTAAAATCTCCTCTGCAGCTTTTGCCAGAATCACCTTCAAGGGAAAAAAATCCAGAAGTTCAATAGAGATCAAGCACACCGACCCCTTAAGAGCTGTTTTGGCCAGAGATGTTACTCTACCCCCATTATTATAATCTTTTTATTATCACTATTTTTTCCAAATCATTCCTACTAGCCAAAACCTGAATTTATAATTAGGGTTTTCTAATACCAGATTACAGGATTGAAAGTTGTGAGGCATTCCCTTCTGGGTCAGTGGTTCTCCCAACGGGGCACCCAGCCTTGCCCTGGGGCGCTGTGTTGAGGACAAGCTGCAGCACACCCTGCCTGCCAGCGCTGTCCTGGCTTGTCAGCCTTGCCCTCGGAGCTGGGCTGAACCTGGAGCTGCAGCAGGGCTGTTATCCCTGCCTGAGCATCCACAGAGAAAACTGCAGAGCCCCCAGATTGGGCTCAGCATGGAGAAACACCCCTCAGGTGGCTCTGCAGCTCAGGGGTGCCAATGCAGCTCTTCTGCAGGGTCTCACAAGCAGGATGTCTGCAGCCCATCAAGGGACTCTTGGGGATGTGCAGCAGAGACAAACACCCAATCACCCATCCTCGGGATGGAAAGTTCTGAGCTCAACACATGGTGCTACAGGATGGAACTGGAGAGCATGCCTGGCATAGGAATAAATGCAATCTATCTATCCCTTGACAGACAATAGAAAAAATGACTATCAGGAGAGAATTCACAACAGAGTTCATCAGGAACTGGTTGCAAGTACAAGGGAGCTGCAGGTGAACATGTACTGGCCAGCCAGAGCCCCATCACCCTTGCTCCCAGCAACCTGACTGTGCTGGCTTTACAGCCTGAAAAAACTACCCATGTGGGAGGTCTGATCAAGTCTTTAATTAAACACAGCTCTTTAAACCAGGATTGCTTGGAGCAGGCTCTGAAGGAACTGAGAGAAACACCATCCAGTTGGCAAATAGACAGTTTGGGAAAAACAGAGTAGATCACGTCCCAGGAGAGCTAACACCACTAGGAAGGAAACCAGGCTAGGGTAGAGGTAGCCACAGTGCTGTGATTGCCAGAGCATTGCTGGGGACTTTATGGACTGAAGAGGGGCTAATAAATGTAAACAACTACAACAACAAAAAACTTAAAAAACCTCAAAACAAAACACCAAAACACCTAAAGAAAGAGGTAATTCAGAAATAGAAAAGACTTGCTGTATAAAACAAACTTACACTGGCCAGCAGCTGAGATCTTGCCAATCATCTCCTGGCCAACGTGGATTTGTTGTATACCCAAAATCAGCAAAGCTGTGGGATCAAACAGATAATCATCCATGAACAAGACATACAGGATTTAACCTATAACAGCAAAAATGCTGGTTTGCTGTATAGGTTTCACAGTTGCAAAAAATAATTTGGTGACACAGCAGTGTATCTATGTCAGGAAATTCCTTCTAGCAGGGACACAGAAAGCATGACAAATGACACGACTCCAGCACACAGGACAGTCTCTGCTCACTGCATGCAGGGACACAGTGCAAGAATGAGAGCTAGGCCAGCCTTAGGCTTCTGAGATTACAGCCATAAACACTGGATAGATTTATGTACTTTTAATATCATAACATCAGCTTTTCCCACATCAGCTAGACACTTTACATCCAGATCAGTCACGTGTTCAAATTCTCAGAAAAGCTGTTTCTCCACCTATTATTTTCTCCCCTTTTGTATGAAACAGTGTTTCAGAAGTTTATCCCTAAACCTGCTGGAGAGGCACTGACTTGGCTCTCATTCCTCAGAGTGAAGGACTCCAGCTGGAGATCGGGAAGCACCCAAGACAAAAAACACTGATGTAAAATGGCAGCTTTAAACATACCTTGGGAAAGCAGGAAAATGCAGATGGACTCAAATGACAAGAGGTTCATGGTGACAAATCTGGAGAGAAAAAAAAACAAACAAACAAAACAAAACAAACCAAAAAGACACAAAAGAGGAGAGGAATAGAAATCCAATTCCTAAAGCCAATTTCTTTACCTGCAGCTGATCATCTTCTTCCTGGGTGTCTCACGTAATGAGCTCAGAAACATTTTGTCTGAGAGGCAAAAGTTACTCCTGCCCTGGGGAGAAGGGTGGGGAACAGATAGAAGGAAAAGCCATGAAAATGAGGGAATAATAGAAAAGGAAATCTCTCAACATACTCCTGTCCTTACCCATCACATCCGGACAGAGCAGCCCTGACGGGCAGGGAGGGACAGCCAGCCCAGCCTCCGCTCCTCTCCATGGACACGCAGACCTGACCTCTCCTCTCCTCCCTCTTCTGTGCACCTCCCTTTCACAGCTGAGTCCCACCAGGTCCCCCTGTGCCTGGGGAAGCCGGTGGAGAGCCGAACAGAGCTGCCCCGAGGCTTCACCGAGCACAGTCCGAGCCACATCCCCCCGGCCTCCCCACCAGCTCCGGCTGAAACGTCCCATCCCCGTTGTGGAGCCAGCACAGGGGATCTGTCCCTCGGGTCCTGCCTCGAGCAGCACTGCTGCTCATCCCCGTCACGGGTCTCCAACAACACTCAACCTCAGGCTCTTTCATGCCTTATGTTTTATAAGAACTGGCTTTCTGGGGAGATGTTTTTATACATGACTGTCCAGCAAACTCAATTTTCTGCTCATTTTTCCTTTGAAATCAGTGAGGCTGCCATCACATCATAGGTAGATTTCAGTGGCACTTTCAAGCATGCCCAGATTTAGACCAAATGTATCTGTTAGAGCTCTTGGCTTTCTATTTCAAACATGTATATTTATTTTTTCTCCAGATTAAAAGCACTCACTAGACCAGATTCCTGATGGGTCTCTACCCCTGTCATTTCAAAAGCAGATTTTCTTCACATAGTTAAAGACAAGTAAGTGTATTTCTTGATAACCAGCTCTATTAATTGCTTTCCAGAAAACAGAGGGGGGATTTTTCTCAGGAAAGACTTGTCTCTGCAGCAAATGATATATCCCTCACATCAGACAAGGCAAGCAGGCTGTGCTCAGTTACCTGCATGGATACAAAATGAAGAGGGGATTAAGAAATCTTCTATGGGATCACCCCACTAGGGATTACAGACACAATAAGTGTCTCGCAGTGCCAGGTGCATCAAACATCACCCTTCAGCACATCCTCCCAACACCCCCATCAAATCAACAGATTCCAGGCTTGACTTAAAAAAGGGATGTCAACACAAAACATGATTTCATTAGGGAAGTCCTAACGTGTGTCCCTCAGAAGTTTCAAGCCCTGCAAATGCCACAGAGGAAAGGTTATTCTGCCATGCCTCAAGGCCATTCTTCCTAGGATCTATTTCCAGAGTGCACATCACCCAAGGCTTCACAGGCCTCTGCTTGCAGTCAGATGTGACAGGTGTTGCAGGATTTCACATTGTTTTCATACAAAGCATTGACAGGTCAAGATGTTTCTACAACTCGGTTTTATCTTGGGTTTAAATCAACTAATCTGCAGGATGAATTCTTTGCCTTTTAGCCCATCCAGACTCTCAGCAACAAGAACTGAAAGAAAGCTTCATCATCACCTGCTGCACATCAGCATTACCCCAGGATTAGGAGCAGCAACCTTAGCAGCTTTGCTGGGGAGGTGGGATGGTGAGTGAAGGACGTTTTCATTTTATCTTCTCAGCCATTAAGATAGGGAATTTTAATATTGCCTACCTCAATAATGAGTCAAAAATATTTGGTTTCAAACCACACTAAATCAAAACTCCTATTTTTGTATCCAGATTCTCACCTGGACACATGAATGGCAACTTACTTGAAGCTAAGTAAGAGTTGTAAGCATGTGTACTGTGTTTGGAGGAGTGAAACCAGAGATGGGAAAGAGAGATAAAGGCGGAAAAACTCCTCTACACAAGTACCTTCCCAGCATGTCTTTCAACATTGCAAAATATTCTCCCCCTCATTTTAACAGGGGAGAAAGCAGGAAAGATTACACTGCATATTCATTAAAATATCCTTAACAAGCCAAGCAACCTCCAGTCACTGCTGAGGAATGGCCCCAGCTTCCTGAGGGGAGCTCACTGCTACGTGCTCATCTGCTGTTCAGATGGAGGGAGGGAGAGAGGAGACCAATCTTCCTGTCTCCTTTTTCAGTCTCTCTCAGCTTGTTTTCCATAAGTAAATTTTACTTTTTTTCTTCTTGCCAAGGTTTGGAGGCAGTGTGCAGCTTCTCTCAGGAGCCCCACGCATCCCTTCTGCCCAGCCACAGGCATTACTTGGGGGTACCTCACAGTGGGATCTGAAACTGAAGGGGCGAGAAGGAAGACAAGAGGGAAATGTTTAACTTTTCCTTAAAACAAACATCACAAATTTCAGTCCAAAAGTTTTGACAATGTTTTTCTTCAAGGGATAAACAGGACTAAATTTCCAGAAGATGCTCTGCAAGAGCAGTTTATTTATTCTCCCCCACCCAGTTCTGCAGTGAGGGAGTTTTGAGAGGCTCTTTTCCCCTGTGCAATGAAGGCACCTGTACATAAAGAGACCTTGATCTTGCAGCACTGTTCACGTGGGGTAATGTCAAAATCAACTTGCTGCAGATCAGATCCTGTATGACCCATGAATTACAGAATAAAAGATAATTTTCTGACCTGAGAGGTTTTGCTAAACTCATTGTGTAGTTTGTTCTGACAAAAGTGCTTATGCTACTGACTTTGCCTGTGGCTAGAGCAGCAGGATTGTCTCCATGAATGTGTCACTTTTTAAATCTTTTGCCACGTGCAAACTCACCCAATGGAGCCAGAGCCTGCCTCAGCATCACAAGCACTTGATGCTTGCAGCAGTGGGCAGCCAGTGTGGATGCTGGGAAGAAATGTTTTATGGAGTGGCTGAGAAAAGGGGAACAGTGATCTGCAGGAATTTGGTGTCTTAGGACAAACAACAGCATAAGAAAATAAACAAACAAACAGTATAATTATATTGAGGTTCTAAAAGCATATATGTAACTTTGTCACACATCCGACTGAGAACTCATTCAAGGTTTTGGGTTCTGGAGCAATTACTGTAATTGGTTTTGTTGCCTCTCACCTGAACTGTGCAAATCTGGGCAGGGAATCTCCAGCTGGGTGTCTGGCCTGACCTGCTCTGCTTTGAATGAACCAGAAACATCCACACTTGAGGTGGATCAACTACTGATCTACCTATGGCAGGAGCAGGTGTGAATGGTTCCCAAAGAATGGAGTGGGAGAGCAGTCAGCTTCAGTGGTTCCCTACAGCAGAGGCTGAAGGGTGAGAGGAAAAATTATTTTTTAACATCTCTGGCATTCAATGTACCTCTCACATATGATACGTGCTGAGAACATCTCATACCTACTCCCTGTTACAAAACCAACCCCAATGCTCACCTTATCTCCCTGCTGCATCTCTGTGAGCCCCAAAGGACAAGCCACTGCCTGGGAATTATCTCCATGGTGTCACTCCCACAAACAGGTACAAGCTGCTACCTGCATGCATTTTCAGGACAGTGGTCTGTGGACCCTCCTAAAGGAGAGTTTCTAAAGGCCCTACTTTAGAAAGTTTAGAAACGCATATGAGTTTATTGTGGTTTTTTTGGTGGGGGGGAAGTTGTTTTGGGTTTGTTGTTTTTTAAGAGCTGTGATAGGGTCAAGAGAGATCTACTTTCTAAGCCATTCCATCTACTTACTCCTCTTAGAATCTTCCTGGAAGACCCAGACAACTTTAAGAGCACACACTGAAGATTACATGGTTCATACCCCAACACACGGAAGATGAGAAGTGGGTCAGAACACACACTGCCTGTCCAGTGCAGCCCTTGCTGAATAAAGTGGGAAAATCTGATTGTGTGGACGATTTATCTCACAGTGATGCCTCATCTTTACTATGCAAAATAAACAAAAGGGTTACTCTCATTTCTTTCATGAAGTATCTGGACACATTACAGGTGTAATCCCAGGCCCTTCAGTCCTTCCTGGATTATCAAGTCTTGATCAAGTTGTTATTGTGTCTTTCGCAGAAAAATTTCTATTACAGACATAAAACAACCTGTTGGAAAGCCTGCCCTGGCAGGCTCAGCGCTTTCCCCTGGCCGCACCCCAAAAGTGCTAGAAACAAAGCGATTAAAGCACTAGAGCACGGGCTGAGTCTGGTTTCCTGCGGGGATGGGTATTTCTTTTTTTTTTTTACTAACGCAGCGTGGCACTATTTTGAAGTGAAGAGATTCACGCCGTGTTCCGGCCGAGCTGCAGCAATCCTCGGACTGNTGCGGGGGTTCTGAGCAGCCTCCTCCCCACTCGGATTTACCCCGTGTTCGGCTGTGACAGCCTCTCCTCCACATCCACCACAGCCTGAACATATAACTACGAACCGGGGGGTGGGGAAACAACCCCAGGAACACCCACATTGCTGTAGGTTACGTTTAGGAGGAACATTGGTGTATCCACTCCTCCAATAGTCTCCGTACAGCCAAATGTCAGCAGCCCTGGAGCACAGCCAGCAGGCCTGGCAGCAGCACCGAGCAGTACAGCCACAGTCACTCTGCCTCACAGCAGCCCCAAAGGAGCTTCATATAGGACTTTTTTTTTTTTTTT
>VXBB01012175.1:13592-29842 GCA_013399915.1 Illadopsis cleaveri
GATTAAAGCACTAGAGCACGGGCTGAGTCTGGTTTCCTGCGGGGATGGGTATTTCTTTTTTTTTTTTACTAACGCAGCGTGGCACTGTTTTGAAGTGAAGAGATTCACGCCGTGTTCCGGCCGAGCTGCAGCAATCCTCGGACTGATCTCGGGATTCTCTGCGGGGGTACCAGAAGCACGAGCGGCCGGGGCTCCTCCGGACCCGGGCCAGGACCTTGGCTGCGGAACCGGCCCTTTGGTGCCTCCTGCCCGATCCTCCCTGTCGGGCTGCACAGAGGCTCTGATGCCGCATCCCCGCGCACCCCGACGACGAGACACCAAGGTGTCCCCGGCGGGACCGCCCGGCCCGCGGGGAGCCAGCCCCAGCCCTCCTCGGGAAGGCTCTGCCGGGCTCCATCGCCTCCCCGGGGAGGCTCCGCGCCGGGCTGGGGAGGCAGCGGCGAGGAGGGGCCGGGCGAGGCTGCCCTCGAACCTCGCTGCACACCCGGCTCTGCTGAGCCAGCGAACCCCCGGCACCTCTGAGCCCTACACAGCCCCTACGCTCCCAGCCGGAGGTTTAAGTTGTTCTCAATTCAAAAGAGTGGGAAAAAAGCTCTCCGAGTCGCACTTTACCTTTTCTCGGCAGACTCTGCACGGCCCCGGTGCACCTGCNTGCTTGTTTTTCCACAGAAAACTATTCCTGACCTGTGAGCAGAAGTAGCATATTCACACCTACTACACCTGGAAGAATGATGGAAGGGGCCTATTTTAAAAATTATGTTTTGTTATTATGCTATTATTATTCTGTGTCAGTACTAGTAGTTACATAGGACTGAGCTCTTTTAGTCAAAGAAGAGCTTGCACACCTCTTCCCACACAAAATCTAAACAGACATCAATAATTTTCAAATTGTACTGGCAAAACACACCCTTGTGTCTACCCCACAGTACGTAGAGTTAGGAATAGAACACATCAAGTGCTAAATAATAAATAATTTCAGTCAAACCCAGTAGGCAAAATATACTCAAGTTACTCCAACACTGCTTCATAAATTAAAATTATCTTGTAAGGATAAAAAAAAGTCTTCTTGTTTTGCAGTGCTAGGTAATTTTTATTTATTTCATACTACTTCTCTTTCAAAAGTGCTGTTATTCTAGACTTGCAGTTCACTTTTGTTTTTCTTGTTCAGAAGGGAACAAAGAAATTTTATTTGCAATAGCATGCATGCTACTAAGTCTAGATAAATATAATCCACAGGTGACAGTTCATCACTTCAAGAAAGTATTTCAAGTACAGATTAAAACTAGCAGAGAGAAAATAATGCAAGAGGAACCCAAGACTACACGAAGAACTCCACTGGGTTTCCACACTTTTTGCTTGATTTGTTCCTACATCAATGCTAAGAGTTCATCTGAACAGAAGGGATGAACTAAGGATCTGAACCACATGAGGTCTCTTACTTCTCCAATTACTGCCACGTGCCTTTATGAAACACCAACCACTGCTTTTTCAGGTTTTTTACCCAAGTAGAACAAGCAAAGATTCACTTTTCCTTTGTCCTGCTTAGGAAATGCTTTTGGCTACTGCAGTCAAACTCATCTGGCATACAGTGAGTAAGTGCTAAGAGACAGAGGATGTGGAGAAGTGAACAAGAGGTGTGGGAGTACTAAAACATCCCTGAGGTGCTCTGCATGGGGGCAAATGCTTGTGCAAGTCACTCTGGTCCCAGGGAGTCAAAGGACACTTGACAAAGCCATAATCTCACCAGAGGCATGAACAAAACTCCAGAAATCCAAGTGCAAGCATTCATCTAATTATTAGTTACTACAAGAATATGGATGCAACAAAAACTAAGAGGCAGGGGAAAAAAAATCTGAGGCAATTTGAGTGTAATAAAACATTAAGTCAAAGGAAAATATTTTGCAACAATTTTAATCTCAAGATTCTTCCAATCTGCAAAAGCCCAAACTGGAAGTATGTGTTTTAAGTGGACAAAAAGGCTGACCCTGCAGTTTCAATCAGCAAATATCTATTGTGTTCCACAAACAATAATCTGATATTCCTGAATTAGTCAGAAATGACAACTAGGCATTCAACTGAAGAAATACTGAAAATCTCTTAATAATTTGATTCAGTATTTTTGTCATAGCCCAGAATGAGGTTTTTTTTGTTATGATGTGAAAACTTGATGGGGTAAGAAATCCTGATGATGTAGCTACACACAAAACAGCTTCAATACAATTCACTTCAAAATAACATTCACAGATGCATATTACATACAGCATTGATGTACAGTGTAAAGAAAGAACTGTGCACATTAAAGTGATTACTGATTTTAGAGAGAACTACCTGTATGCAGTCCAAGACAACATTCAACCTTTAATGATACTGAAATCAAATTCAGGAAGAACAAATCTCAGTCTATCTTCAGACCAGAAATTAGGTTGAAAGATGAGTGATCAAAAAAAGACAGAATTTTCCAAGAAATATAAATGGTACCAAAGTTAAATGAGCCTTACAATTGCAATAATTTCAAATGCAAGTCTGCAGAACAGACTCTTACAATGTAATGGCCATTCCATAAACTTCTGTGCATTCAACAAGAAAATACAAGCAAAAAGTTTATTATCACATGGTGGAATAAAACAAGAACAGAACAGAAATTTTAGCTTGCAGCTTTGCATTCCTCTAAGTTACATACTTGTGTCACAGTAACAATCCAAGCATACAGGACAAATGCAGGTACTTAAACAGCAGTTTCTACAAAGTGACTCTCACTTTTTAAGCTGATGCTCTTGATCTTCTAAAAAAGGAACTGCAGCAACTTGGTGGACATGCAAATGAAACGGTGCATGTCAGAGACTTAGCTCTCCAACAGATTTTTCATATCAGTGAATCCATCTGGATTTCCAAACTTGTTTAAAAGGAAGAGTAGGACTTGTTTATGCTTTTCAAGCTGTGGAAAAAGCAGAAAGAATTAGAAGTATACCATTCTGTTTGTTTGGTTTTTTTTAATTGCTGACTTCAGAACTGGGTAGATCTTAATACAACAAACTCAGCTAAGTACCATATTAATTCAATAAATATATTTAGTTCCTTTCTGTTGTAGAATCTTCTGGAAGAGGAAAAAGCCAACAGAATTGTAACTGACTTCTCCATGTATATGTCCCTCCCCTCCTTTTCTTTTTCCTGAAGCAGCTTCCTCAGACCAAACTGATTAAATACTCAAATTAAGATTGAAATCAGCTTCTTAAATTAGGCAACAGAGGAAAGTACCACTCCTAAAATTTCAAACTCTGAAAAATGAAGTAAGAGCTGTTTGTAGGGCAAAGTACAGACTAATGAAGTCTGTGTGCTCTAAACACCATCCTCCCTCAGCTTCAGGGTGCTCTAATTACTTCTGTATATAAAAAAACCTGAGGAAAAGTGTCAGGATATATTTCAGGAAACTTCCATGTTTCAGTAGTTATTATTCCTCCTACTCCCATTTTCTTCCTACACAGGGTTTCTTTCAAACTCTGGAAACATGAAAAAGAAAGTATTGCTTAGAGTGAATCTTACTTGCACTTTTAATTCCGTGCAGCAGCAGTTGGTCTCATCTCCATTACCTACAAAAACCAAAGTGAATGAGCAAAATACACACGTACATTGCCTCCTCAATTTAAGAGGTAATATGTGGCATTGTCCAAGATTTTTAGAAAGAAAAGTTGTTTAGCCACCCCTTGTTGCTTACAAGCTCTTCAGAATAAGTAAACTGAAGTAATCAAGCTAAAGGATGTACCTTGATGTTCAGGATGTGAGTTTTCAGCACTGCAGGATGTGACCAAACCCTCCTTTAGCAGTTTGTCAGCTACATTCACATAACCATTGTCAAAGTGCTTCTCCACTGTCACTAAATTAACATTTCCATTAATCCCTTTCACTGTAATTGTGACGTATTGCTTCAATAATAGTTTTTTCAACTTGTCAAGCACTAATGGAGACCACTCAGCTTTCTCTATTCCTGCAAAAAAAGGAAAATCAAGTTTATTATATAAGTAATTCCTTTAAGCTATAACTTGAATTGTACATACATGTTTTGGAAAATACGATGCTAAATTTTCCCAATATAAATAGCTCAAAATTCTAGAGATAGTGAACTAAAAACATGTTTTCTAAAGCAGCTTTTACCATGTTTACCAATATACTATTTCAGAAGACCATCATGTTGTTTACCAGTATTAAGGAATGAACATTACCACCAGAACAGGTACAAATTTATAATGTTCAAGAAAACCAGTCAGGGGTTTTTGGGGTGGGATTTTTTTTTGCTTATTTTGGGGAGGCTTTTTTACCTGCAAGTGAACATGTAATTGTCTGAAAAGGCAGCTTTAAATAGGAATCTGTGATTGGCAGCACCTTTGAAAGGGGTAAAGTTTCTGTGCTGCCATAGTCTCCATACAGTACTTTCACTGCAGACTGGGAAGCTTCCAGAACAACAGCTCTGTACCAATTGCCATTACCTGAAAAGATTGGGACAAGAATGGGCACGTGTGAAGAATCATCTTATAAACAATTTACCCTGAGAACAAGAAACTGTAGAGTTTTCCAGGAATTTTTAACTACTGTGGTGGATACATAAAAAGCCAATTGACAAGAAGCTTAATAAAGAGATCCATAAGCACTTTCAAGTTGGTGTTCTTCTTTTGTCTAAAGCAAAAATGAAAGCTGTGTTTTACACTGGTCAAGGAAATGGAAGGACAAAGGATTGTCTCACCTGAAAACTGAGCACAACAGGCTTCACCCAGTTTTGGCTGGAAGGGCTGTTTGTTACAAGATCTACAATAGTCTTCCAGTGAAATCAGTTCCTTAAGGAGGTTCTTTTGACCTACAGAAAAAATACTCAAATTAACTAGCATCTGGGTACAATAAACAGCATACTTAAGCCCCCCTGCTCCCACCTTTGACATTTTTTGTATTTTTCTACTGTCCAAGATCCATTTCTACACACTTCAGTTCACTACACACATCCATTTTATTAACTAGCTTGCAAAAGTGACTTCTTACTGCTATTAGGAACAATGAACACTTTTCCTTACCTTTATTTGGAGCTGGTACAGCATAGAACAAGTCTGGGCTTACAACTTCTGTTACCCAGACAGACATGGTTTCATCTACAGCCAATTCAATTGACTTCCAGTGCCCAAGTGAGGTTGCTAATAGAAATAGTCAGAAAATGCAGTGTTATCATTGTCCACCAAGCATACATATATTTTAAGGAACTGTTATTTTATTTAATATTTATAATAATTTTTTGAATTTCAGACACAACTAACTACACGTGTTTCCTTCAGTCAGACAAATCTAAACCAAGATAAATGATGCTCACTTTGCTGTTCATAAACTGTTGGCATATAAAAATAGCTGAAGTAAAAAACACCTCAGAAGAAGTAAGATCTTGAAAAGCAAACATGAGAAAAGTTTCAGTCATAGAAAACTTCTAGTTCTCTGACTCCCACAGAGCCAAAGAACATTCACTGAAGACAAACACAGCTATTTTTACATTTCTCTTTTTGTCTGTAATGCCACCTGCAGGGCAGCTGGTGTTCAACTGTAAAAACTGACAATATAACCAAAACTATGCATTGATATTAATTGTAGTTAAACAAGAAAATAACAGTTAAAGGCTGGAATACTGAAAAATCTTGTTAAATCTAAAAGTTAACATTCCTTTAATTACCTTTTTGGTCAACAGACTTGTCTGGAAACTTATTTTCATCTTGTAGAACTTCTTTTACAACCAGATTTTCTGAAATTAGTATCTCATTGATGATTTTTGGACAATCTGTGGAATTGTCAGTAAGCACTACACCTGCCCCATCTTCAGAAAGGGAAGTTATTGTGGCTTGAAGCTCTAAGCCTGAAGTGTACATATGAAATCTTTTTGTAGCTTCTGGATTCCATTTGCTATTTCCGGGCTTTATACCTAGGAAGTAAAATACCTGTTAAAATATCTCCATTCGTTAATACTTATTTTCCTCAACATTATAACTTCCTTTTAAAAAAACTTATGTAGAGAATACCCTGAAATATTGAGGCTACTTTTATTACCCTAGGGCAGCACAATTGTCCTTAATCCTGTTAACTGCTCTCCCTCTTCCTCCTTTTTTCTAAATGGCCACATTTCCTCAGAATTCCCAAGTTTCATCATCTATATTTTTCATCATCTATATTTTATGATTCAGCCAAGTAAATCCTTTGCCTTAGCACAAACCACACTACTAAGAGTGTTTTTGAATCACTATAATCAGACCTTTTTATCAAAGCCATAACCTAAGTGTTTTAAGGGTGAGTGGGGGAACAGCAAAAGATACTTGAACAAAATGAGGTTTTGAGCTTTTTCCTGTCTCCACATTTTTCATTTTTAAACCAAGCACACTACATCAGAAAGAAAGAAAAATTCTGCAGAATTTTGAATGGTGTGCAAAAGGAATTTGCAGAGCATTGAGAAACAGCAGTACAGTGCCAAATGAAAGAGAACTGAAAGGCCAACTTACTTCAGTAAAACAGATTAGCTCCCTTGCCTGCAAAAATTTTGAGAAATAAACTTGCACAAAGGCACATTTATTCCTAGCAAATTAACAACCAAAAACCAGAAATAACTACAGATGAAGCAGAACTAAACAAGCTCCCTTTGACCAGTGAAGCAGTAAGCAAAGTCCATGCAGATCAGTCCAGAGAACTGGCAGGAGCTCAGAGAAGAGAAAGCAAACAAACAAACCCAAAGAACAGAATTACAGAGTTCTGCACAGTATTCCATCATCACTTCCTTCCCCCAAAGCAGCAAATCTCTAAATGCAAGAGCTCTTGTAAGAAAAAATTCATAAGAGTCACCTGAGAGCCAGCATTTAATGGCTTGAAATGGAAGTTTCAGGAATGAGGATGAGATCTGTCTGATATTATCCAATGGTACCTCCTCAGTATTTCCATAGTCCACAAAGCTCACTCGAACACTCCCATCTGACGTGACATTTTGCACCACACCACGGTACCAGTTACCATCCTCTAATTTTAAAGAAGATTAAAAAAAAAAATAATTACTTCACACATTTGCTAAGTCTACCAGCTTTCACTTGTTAGTAAATAAATATAATTCTTTGTTCTCTGCCAATGTAAACTATCAGCTAATTTTTCATGTCCACCCTATAAAAACAAAACCATTTTAAGCCTGTGTACTTGCCAGAGTAAAAAGCACAGCAAGGGTCTCCATTCTCAGGCTCAAAAACATCTGGAAGTGTTTTCTGACAGTATTCAGACAAAGATTTGTTAAGTGAGTTTAGAGCAAGTAACTCTGAAAATTAGAAAAAAACCAAAGATGAGATCAATGAAATGAGCTTACACTTTTATCAATGCTGTTCACTCTACAGTTTACTTGTAAGGAACAAACATCCCTCACTTCCCTCACTTTTTAAGAGCTGCCCCATATTTTTTGTTTGAATGCCTTTAGCTCCCTCTTCAGCCACTGAATTTTTGTCACATTCTTTTTCTAGCACTTAAAAAGCTAGTGGCAACCAGAAGTCTTCACACAGACTTCTGGTAGAGAAACAAGATAACTTTTTAACTAATTCAATTGGAAGTCACACCTCAATGGCTGCATTTTCATTTTTATATCTCTTCAAGTTTTTATAAATTACAAGAGCATACTAGAAGAGAGCTCCAGTAAATACTGTCTTGGCACAGGGAACATGTCTCTTATTTGCTTTTATTAACAGAATCACTAAATCATGAAGGGTGGAAAAGACCTTCAAGATCATTAGTCCAACTATTAAGCCAGCACCACCATAATCACCCTAAGTACCATATGGAGATGCCTCTTGCACACTTCCAGAGACAAGGACTCTACCACCTTCCTGGACAACTTACTGCAATGCTTGGCCACTCTTCCAGTGAAAAAAAATTTAAGATGTGCTTTGGCTAGGTTATGGTAGTTCTTTCCTCTACTGCTTATCTTCAACATTTTCAGATTTCAATATCATGATCCAATTTCTTTGTCACTCCACTTGTATTCTTAGATAAAAACCTCAGAGGTAAGCCATTGTGCTGTAAGCTCACTTGACATAGCAGTTCATTAGAACTATAATAAATGACAAATCAGAAAGAATTAAGCTGAATAAACTTACCATGGCTGTTTGAAATCTGACAGTAGAATTCTCCAGGATTGTACACTGTACATACTATGACACTGAGTGTTTGGTTAAGAGTTAAATTAATCCACTTGCACATTCTTTTGTTTGTGGTGTCTTCCAGAGAGGACAGAGAAAAGCGCAGAATGAAAAGAAATTAAAGTAACTTTTACAGGAAAAAAACCTCATCCCAAATACTCATTTGCATCCTCGAATTTCTTGTTATAAATTGTCCAACAGACTAATTACCAGTGAGAGCCTCTTTGCAGAATAAAACCAAGTAAGAGTAGTATGCCAGTTGTTTAATGCATTTCTTCATTACCAAAAAGAGCAAGCCATAGATAGCAGGGAAGAGTAATCACACAAAGAGGTAAAGACTAGCAGCCAACAGCCTGGGCAAGAGGGACACTGGGGAACCTTGGCTCCTGCAAACTGGGCAGGGAGCATAGAAGAGGGAAACATCTGTCACCAAGACTACTGGAAACAATCTAAGGAGGAAGAGCAGAAAAGATTACTAGAAAGACTGGTCACAGAAATTTGCACTGTATATTATGCTCAGGCACCTGAAAGAAGCTTATGGACTTGCAAAGGCTGAACTTGATGAGCCAGACTGAAAAGCTCTTACCAGGTAAGAGCTTGCATGCTCTGTACCCACTCTAGCAGGAAGTTAAATAATGCCAGTGCATCAAGATGTGCTCATACTCACCACTGCCTTGCTCATCATCACTTCCTCTGGCTGCTGGTAAGGCCATGCTCAGTTTCTCAGTTGCACAGCCTTCCTTGATGAGAAGGCTTGATATATTTACTGCTGGAGTACCTGATGCATCTGTAAGCTCCACCACAGATCCAGAACTCTCCTTATCCACTACTTTTACTGTCAACACTTTGTCTTTCACCAGTTTTTTCATGTAAGAAATACCTTCTGAGGTCCATGTTCCTAATGGTGGCTTTACACCTAAAAAATCACATAGTATGGAAAGGTTCTGAGGTCAGTCCAACTCTCAGCAATATGTGGACAGGTACAACAACTGCAAGTACATTCTGAAATATTTGTCACATTTTGTAGATATGCCATGACAGTTAAGAATTCTGGAAATAATGCCTACCATTACCTCCATCCTACTCCATGTTTCAATGTGAGATACTACAGCTGTGATGGTTATGTAATACCACTTGTTTTCCCCCTATCTAGTTTGAAACTTTCATACCTGCCAGGCTACATCTTATGGCTTGAGCTGGCAAATCCATTAAGCTTGGAATTATAGGCCGAAGTCTGGTCAGTGGAAGAGAGTCAGAATTTCCATAATCTATATAGTCCACTAAAACTGTGTCCTCAGAAGCATAAGCTGTAACAGCAGCACGATACCAAAGGTTGTCTTCTAGAAAGGAAGATACACATGTAATGTCTGAGAACAGAATTAATTTTTTTTGACAGACCAATATAAAAATACATCCATCTCAGTACAGCTCAGGACTACCAGGTGTTGGCTAAATAGCATTTTGAGAAGCAGTCTATCAGAGCAGCATCATTACATATAATCCCATTTGTTCTGTGCTTCTTTTGGGGACTGAAATGTCAAATATATACTTATTTCCAACCCTGAGGAAATAGTACTTAGCAACATAAAAACCCCAAATTTTCCATTCTATTCTAAATAATCTGAATCCAGTATTAAGAGTTTGCTCAATAAAGGGAAATTTTAAAACTGGTATTTTACAGATACCATTTTTAAATCACTACCAAGCATTATCCACAGCGAAAAACCAAAGATAAATAAACTCTACATGAAACAATTCTGAACATAATTACAAAATGCATCTTTTTGGTAATAAATTTAAGTGACATAACTTAGTATTTGCACTCCATTTTTACCTGTGAACTGGGCACAGCACACATTGCCAGCAGCAGGACGGAAAGATGGACTACTGGGAAATCTGTCACAGTATTCATTAAGAGATGCTTCCAGCTCAGCAAGTTGACCTGATGTTAAAATACATAGGATTTGGAACATAGCCTGTCTTGCAATTATTACAAAATAATTAAGCTCAAAGCCTGGAAGAACATCTTGTAGTCTAATGGAGATTATTTCAAATGTTTAACATTGATCAGACTAGGGCTCTTCAGTCATTAACATCCAAGAGAGTCCTTGTGTGTGTCTGAGAAATCACAGCAGTGAACAGACAGGGAAAACAACTGATGGATTTTTTCAGCAAAGAGACAAAGCTGACACCAGTGCAAACTGAAAGCAAGCTAGTGGAGGCATGCCAAGAAGAAACCAAGGAGGACAGCTCTTCCAACAACAGGCAGAGGATGAGGTAGGCCACTTCTTCCCAAGGGACACACTTTGTTACTGATTACCCAGAATTAAAAGGCTGCACATGGACACAGATGAAAAATTCACCTTCCTCCAGCCACTCCCTACCAAAGAGAAAAATGCCATACTAGGAATTCTCCATCCCATTTCCAACCCATCACTTACGGGCATTTTGCATCCGCTGACAAAAAAAGGTGTCTGGATTTTTAATGTGGGAAACCACACCAGAAAATTCATCTCCAATACTTAAAGAGACAAATTTGGCAACTGAATCAGCACAGTGTGGAGAGTCTTCATCCTCAGGGAATCTTTTTTCACTTCCCTTTGAATGGTTTTCTGACACTGCACATAAAAAAGAAAAAAGGTTGCCCATCAAAAGCTAGCTGACTTTGAAAATATAAACATACTGAAATACTTCATTCTTTTTATTGATGCTTTGGATTTTGATGGTTCCTGTCATATTATGAAATTAATGCTCACATAATAAGCACTATACAAATGTTATATACTATTTAAATATATATGAGCTAATGCCAGTAGTGACCTGAAGGAAGTTCCATTAGCCAATATTTTTAAGTCTGAAGTGATGCTAGTGAGCAACTAGAATACCATGCAGCACAGAACAACTTAAAATTCCACAAGTTTAGTTTGATTTGCTCGCTTACCTTTTGGAGAGTCTCCTTTGGCATCACATCCTGAAGTTAAATGAGGCTTCATTTCTAAGGGAACTTTATTTAGGCAGTCTTCTAAAACATAGATGCAAGAATAAATGATTTATCATACAAAATAGCCACCAGCTAGCTTCGCTTCAGAACCATCCTCTGAGCCAGATCTATATCCCTATCACAAGATGAGTATGTTCTACTTATTTGTTCAGCACTTAATGTTTAAAATGCAAAACAAAGCTAATTTCAGAGCAGCTCGACTACTTGAGTTCTCTGAGCACGTTCACAGCTCCAAGACTGTCTGACTTCATAAAATGAGTAAAGCAGTAACAATCAACATTTACCTGCAGCCCTTGAAGACTGTGAGCTGAAAAACTGATTATAGCTTTTCAGATACAAGGATTCATAACTGACCTTATTATTTACAACACTGAGTATGGAATGATTTAGTCAAGATGTCTTTATAAATATAGGTTTCTCAGCTATTACATACTCCATACCTGATGCATGAAGCAGTAGTCCAAACTTTCAATACCATTATTTTCAAATTAAAACCTCAATATAGGTGTTTCAGTTGCTTATAAAGTCTGGAATGAATGTATGGAACATTTCAAGAATGCAGTGATATTTATATGATCCAAAAGGTTACATATCACTTCACCACCAGCGTGCTGTGAAGCAACCAAATGTGAAATATGCCCAACATGATCCTCAATCAGTTGAATTTACATGGGACTAAAGTGAAGCATCCTTTGACAGTCTGCATAGTATTACATGGAGACAAGCTTCCTGCACATGAGCAAGTTTAGCAAGCTAAGAGGATCAACCACCACATCCCTGAACCTTTCTGTGGGCTGCAGATCAATGAAATGAATATGGTCTTGGCACTACATTCCTCCTGCTCTGCAGCCAGAGGAAAACCTAAATAATGAGTCTGTCACATGACAGAAGGTACACCTTGCATGCATTGATCTGCTTTGACAACCAAACCCAGCTCAACTGAAAATCTGAATTCTGACTTCTCAAAGGTCTGGTGCTTGGCTTGTCTCTCACTGAAGCTTGCTAAGTTAGAAATATAAATATGCTTTATACAGCTCTCCAACTGGATACAGCAATATCCAATGATTGTTCTTTCTTTGAGATACTTAGTGAGCATGTATGAAATATAACAAAATCTGGTAAAATCCTGTGTGGAACTAGAAATTGACACTGTCATTTTTGAAGAGTTAAAAATGCATGAGAAAGAAACAAAATGGTACCACATTTTCATGCATCCATTAAAACAGAAAAATAAACAAGACAATCCAGAACACACTGAAGTTAATACAATTCTATTGGAAAAGTAACCTCACTAAAATTTAAGGTTCTTAAGCTTAGCAAGGTGTTTCAGGCACTGACATTTTATGGAAAGGTGAAACAAAACAGAATTTTAAAAAAAAGTCAACGGAGTAGTTGGGAGAGTGACAAGAGAGAGGAGGGCAAAAGAATAAACACTCATCTTTTACAGGTGTTGGGGAGGGGTGTGAACATAAAAGCCTTAATTGTGGTGGGTTTTTTTACCCACACGATCAAGCACTTACGAGAATCTGGAAGAACAACATCTACAGCAAAACTCAACCTCACTTCCTCCTGTAATACATCAACACCAGTTAGTGAATAGTGCTTTCTCATGAGCTGAGGAAAAAAAAAAGCTGGCAATGCCTTCATTCCATCCTTCTCCTTTTGGAACATAATAGGAAAAGAAACACTTAATGGACTGGAAATAATTAATATTGGAACAAGAGGGGATAGTAGATTATTTCCCCCTAAGTGACTAAATAATTAAGGCCTTCAGAAATATTGCCTTGCATATTAAAGCTACTTGAAGTGGGGCTTGAAGTGCTATCAATTCAACTAACTTTTGCACTCTCTTCCAAAGGATTGGGAAATTAAGGTAAAAATAAAGAATCCTCAGAAGTTGAACTACCCTATTTAAAACAAGTACAAGTTATGTTTAATATGGAGCTGTTCAGCTGTAGCTCCTTGTAGTAACAAAATTCAAGAAACACTGCAGGGATACACTGAACATCAATGAAGAACAAGACTCGCACATTCACCTGGAGACTCGCATTCACCTCCTCATCCCTGTTTTACAGGACAACTCAGCTAAAATTCCCACTTGTGATGCTCTCATAAATAAGAAGAATCAAATTCCACCTGCTTCCCTGTAACCTTAACATCCCAGAGTTGATTAATAGCTACTGCTTTATCTGCTGGCATCCATTTTTAAAAAGTCTAATTTAATGTAACCCACCTTAATATCATTCAACATGCAGTCTGAGCTCTCTTACTTCTGCAGAACTTACGAGAGCTTCAAAAGGTGAACAAGATAAAAAATCCCCTTCCATTCTCTGAAAATGAAGTGACTGCAAATTTTTTATTCATACTGTGCAACCATTTGGGATAAAGGGCCCTCACCATCAGTTGATCAGTTTCATTAGAACCCAGTCACAAGTACACACACAACAGGAACTAACAGGACGAGCTAACATTAGTCTCATGACATGAAGCCTCCTTTCTAAATTCCTTCAAAAAGTTAAACTGATGAATAAGCTACTTCAAAGAATTACATGACAAAGGAGTTCTCCAGGCTAGTTGGAGGTATGCAAACTTATTCACCTTCATAGATGTGATCTCAAGAAAACACAAAGACAGAAAAGTCAACTCCTGCAGAAGAGTTCATAGGAAGACTGGAAGAAATGTTTGGCTCAAAGTAAGATCAAGAGAGACTTGCACACATTACAAAGGAGAACTGTGTCATCTAGTTCCTTCTACAGCAAAGAAACAACAGCTTATCTGCATCTGTTACTGTATAATACACTAAATGTATTTCTCTAATAAATTTCCAAGGCTCTAAGAGTCAGCTCATATGTTTTTCACAGAAACAAGACACCAGAAGTTTTCTGAATTGGACACACTACATCTGTTTCTTTCCCAAAGTATTTCTCTAGCAACATCATACATGTCTTGATTTTTAACTTTTTCACATTTTTTTTTTTTTTTTAAAAAGCAGGGTTGACTGATAGTGCTTCTAAGAGCTCTAGAAGTAACAATTTCCTGAATGCTTCCCCCAGTAACATTTCATTTGAAACACTGATTTTTCTAAAAGGAGAAACTTGTTCCTTTCCTGTACAGGTTAAATGAAGCCCACTGCCACTCACTCACAGCAGATCCCTTCAAGACACAGTCAAAATCATATTCCATACCTGAAGATAAACTCCTGTCTTGGATTTGCTATTGGTTAAACTGTAATCAAAGAAAAACATGTCAATATAGTATGTGATTTTTGCCAACCCTTATTCCTCATCCACTAAAATGCAGAATTACAAACATGGTAATATGTAATAATGACAGGCATAAGATAATGCAGTACTAGCCTAAGAATAAGCAACATATTTTACTGTAAGAGTGCCTTCCCATGGTCATTTATGTTATAGTGGGAAGGACGTTGTCTTTCTGTGAAGATTATCTGGCAGAATTTCCAACAAACTTACTTCTGTTTAATGGGATCACAAATTACTCTGTGTGCTGGCCAATCTTTTTTCTGACAATCTGCAGAGCAATAATATGTCTGCAGACACTGTGAACATCTGAGCTTTCCTAAAACAAACAAAAAAGATGAGAAATCTCAGCAAAACATGTATTGGAAGGAACAACAACTGTTTAAATAACTGCTTTACAAAACAGCTCCCCTGCAATCTTAAGCAAATAAAAATAGGTATTTGTATTCACATACAGCTATCAGCCATTGCTGCCCAAATGTCCCAAATTCCTTCCACTTCTTTTTAAGGGAAAAAAAAACCCCACCACTTTTGATAAAGAAATGCTGTCTTCTGCTTGTCAGTTCTGTTACTCCAACTATGTTCTGAACAGTCTGTACTTGTGTCTGAGAGTTAAAAATATACACCCATTTAAAGACGTTTCTGAGCAAACCTGGTTTCACAGATAAATGTAGTGTATGTCACAGACCACAGGACAGCAGGCACTTACCAAACAGACCACAACGATGGCAAGTGCCCGCTTTAGGGGGTGGCACTAACAAACTCAAGAAACTCTTATCATAGGAAATAGAAAAAGCACCCTTGGAATATTGCAATTTCTTTGGCCTCCCATTAATCCAATTAGAATGTGACACCTGTGGAAGAAAAACTTGAAGTCATTCTTACTGGAAAAAAGCTGTCCATTAGGGTAGAAATATTCTAACATACAAAAATATGACAACAAAAGGGAACAAAACTTCTAAGTTCTAGAAGGAGAATTACATGCTGATAATTCCTGCTATCTAGAAATGCTCAGAATACTTGGGGCAACTATAAAGTGAAAAAACTCACAGTATTTTCTTTATCAGCTGCAGCTATGCAGTTCTCTCTACCAGTTTTGTCTTCCATAGAACTTCCTAGAAGCAGAAGTATTTGCAAAAGGGATCTGATTAACAACACTAACACATGCCTATTTGCAGGATAGAAACAAGGCTCTTGGCTACTCCTACTATTCTACCAGCCTATTTGAGCAAATGGAGATGCTTGGACCATGACACACTCTAAAAGTCACTTGTTTTCATTCTCATACCACATTTGTTCAATAATGCAATCAGTGGTATTATTAAAACAACAGTTTCACCTTCTGTGTTTATCACTCCATACTGAGAAACAAAACACTCTGAAACAAGAGATTCTGACTTTCCAGTGAGTGCCTTATAAAGCCTGTGGTCTTTCCTGTGAGGTTTTTCTTTACCAAACAACATTTAGAAGACATTCAGCTAAGCCTGCATATCAATATAGTAGGAACTCTGTTTTTATAAGTGGGCAACTCATCCAGCTACTAAGAATTTCTTTCTGTTCTAGGCTGCATATGCCATTCAAATCTTGTTCCAGTCCGGCAGGCCAGTGCAAGGCCTCCACTGAGACAACACAAAGCTTACATGGCCTTTTTTCCCACCTGGAAGCAAGCTACTCTTGTAAACTCTGCCTGAACTACAATTCTTGCCTAACATGAAATCGAATTTCATGAGCTCTCCCGACCCAAGGTGTTTTTACATAAAGCTGGTTCAGATCTCCCAAAATGAAGCCTTTCCCTCTCCTCTGCTTGGA
>VXBB01012180.1:0-17556 GCA_013399915.1 Illadopsis cleaveri
GCCAACAGGTTCCACTAATTCAAGGATTGCTGCAGCATCCTGCAGTGCTAGATGAGAGATTGATCTCATCCAGGTTCCATGTTGGGGAGTCGTTGGCCGTGTTTTCCCCGTTGCCATGTGTCCCCACAGCCATGGCGCGGGCGTGGCGGCCGCTGTGGCGCTGGCGCTGTTTAACTCCTCTCCTCACGCGGGCGCTGGGAAGGAGCAGCCACTGCTGGCCCTGCCCTCTGTGCCCACAGCAGGGCTGGCTGGGGGTGGGCAGGTAGGCAAAGAGGAGCCGCAGGCTGCACTGAGATGGCGGCAGCCATGGCACTGCATTGCCAGGCGCTGCACCGGGGATGGCCCCCGGCAGCAGTGCCTCACCACCCCAGACAAAAACTGCACCTGCACTGTTTTGATTTTCTTCTTAAATATGTCATCACAGAGGTGCTACCAACCTTTCTATTTGGGCCAGCAGCCTGTCCATGTTCAGAGCCATTAGAAATTGGCTCTGTCGGACATGGTCAAAACTTCTCTACCCCTGTGGCCCTCCCTCGCCACCAAAATACCAGGCCATGCCAAATCAAGGCACTGTAATCAGGATGTCAACACCAAAGGAATTTGTACTGTTATTTTCACTGTGTTCACATGTGTACTTGCAAGTATCTTATCTTATCTTATCTTGAGACAATTAAGTGCATTCATCAGTCTTCATGTAATTCCAATAGAAATTATGATTTTGCCAGTAAAACTCCTGAGAATGTAATGTTGTTTGTAAAACTTATAGTCATCTCTTCTATTTTACTCTCTCAAGCATTATTAAATCAACATACTGCAAAGTTATTCACAGCTGTGCATTTGTATTTTGTTACTGGTTGTAAGTAAAATCAATTTTGCTTAACAAAACCTGCTCTATTGCAAACTCTGTTGAGTGATATTTATATACCTATATTTTAACACTACAGTAACTGAATCATTTAATAATCTTTTCCATTGTCATATTTAGGATTTAAAAAATGTAGTTCATTCTTGTCTATATTATTCTACCTTTTTTTTTTTTGTTTGTTTCTTTCTTTCTGAATTGCATATTAGCTGACTTTCAGCTTTGGAATTTTTAAATACATATCAAAATATAATTAACTTAAGCAAGCCGGAAGTTTTCCTTGATGGTTCTTCTAAGTCTCTCTGATGTAAGCTATGTATACACTGGTGAAATGTGTGGCGGATGGCTTTGTAACTTTTTTGTTACTTGTTAGCACTTACTGGACTTTAGTATACTGTGTTCATGGGAAACAAGGTCTACGCCTTTTCTGTAGTTTTGGCCATTTTCATCTAGTATTCTCTATCATTGTTAAAAGTGTTCTTCATATTAACAGTCTTCTAAACTTTTTCTGCTGTCTTTAACCCTGGTCCTCAAATCTGGTCCTTAGATTTTTATCACTATTTTTTACTATTTTCAGAATTTCTTATTGATATTGATTGCTGGCAGTCCCTCATGTTCTTTCTGTTCATTAACTGTATTTTCATTGCTGTCTTTGTGTCACCTCATGATTAGAGTAGGCTTTAAGAAGGAGCTTAAACTTTGCACCAATTATGTATTTGAGATGAGAAGTGTCTTCTGTTTGCTTGGAACCGTATAATCAAATGTGATCACTGATAACCAAGCAGCTAGCTATGTGAAATTTAATTATACTAGTCTTTACCTGTTCTTATCCAAATTAATTAGCATGTTTGTGTGGAATATATGTTTTAGTTTGAGGTATGGTATGGAGCTGTCTCCAGAGAATGGTGTGAGCTTTAGTTAATCTGTGTTAATGTATGCCTTTTCTGATCCTAGGAACAGAGCCATAAAATCCACTATATTATTGTTTACCTGTACTGTTCTTATGTAAATATCTCAGTAAAGTTAATAAGGTGTTAACCTGCTTAAGTAATAAGAACTGCAGAATTTGGCCCTTTAATAGGAAGCATTAATTTAATAGGAGGTCAGTAATTTCAAGGGTGGTGTGGAAGAGAAAATCTTCATTGTGCAATATCTTAGATGATGTTTACAGCTGGATCTAACACACTAGATACCAATGTGCCATATTATCTGCTTAGAATGATTTAAGTAAACAAACAAGACCTATGTTTCCCTTTCAGAAAAAGAAGTAGCGTATATCATCATGCATGAATAACATGTCATAAAATAATAGGTATGCAACAGGAAGCAATTTTGATTTAAATTGTAGCTGCTCATACTGTTCAAGAAATGCTAGTGACATCTGCAAAACTATTTGGCAAATCCAGTTGTAGGCTATTACGTAAAGTTAACTGAAAGCTAAATCAGGTTTTATTTGCAATATTTCTATGTATTTTACCATAAACATGCATAGAGCATGTTTGTAGTGCAATATATGTCTTGTATTGTACCATAATTCTACACAGAGGTCACTAGGTCTTCTTTTGACTGACTTACGGTGTGAGTCACCAGTTTAGATAGTAATAATTAATTGTAAGTATTGCTTAATGCAGTGGATATTAACTGAAGATCTTGCCATACCAGGATCAGAAAGTGAGACAAGTGGTAAGAAGAATTAAATGGAAGTATGATGATGTCACTGTGACATTGCTCATTAGGAGATATTTTGCCATGGAAAGATCTTTTAAAGTTCTTAGTGATATTTTATATTCTATCAAAGACAGAAGGCCCAAGTAGAGTACTGCTGACAGAATAAAGTAGATTTTGACCTATACTTTGGTGTAATATATCTTCTTTTAAGTGAGGTAAGTAGGATGGTTATCTCTTAAAATTGTAAACTCTAATCTTGAATGTTTTTTATACATGAACAGCTGCATGCATAGGACCAGTTTTTAAAAAGTATGGCAGCTCGCTTGATAAGATTACCTATATAAATGTTTATAGGAATTGAGCATTAAGTTTCTGCACCAAATGTCAGCATAATTCATGCAATTCAAATTATATATAAATTATATAGGAAACTTCCTGCAAAGACAGACCTGTGATAATTATTGAGCTTACACTGAATCAATGTACTCATAATGTGCACATATGCAGAGAGTTGCTAATTTAAGTACAAAAGTCAGCATACTTAAAGCAAGGCTTTCATACTCTCAGCCTCAATACTACCAAAAAACCCCTGTATATGTCTCACTCAGGCAGTTTAAATATATGACAATACTCAAGTGTGGTCAGACATCACATATAGTAGGCAGGAATATGATTCAATATCTTTATACCTGTTCATTTAAGTAGCAGTTCGGAAAATGCAAGTGTTATAGGTGCAAAATTTACTGCAAAGATGGTGTTAGTATTTCTCACCAGCAAAATTTCCTCATCTTAAAGTGACAGCAAAGTTTGTATTTCCTTTAGTACAGAACTAACAAAATTAAGATATATTTGACTTACAGCTATTTGGTGTAAGGACTGTTTGTTGCCATATGTTGCAGGGCGCCTTGTGCAATGGGATCTCATTCCTGAGTCATTACCATAATAAATATAGTTATTTATGTTAAAAGTAATAAATTAGTCTTTTTGATCTGTGCCTTTCCAACAGGGTACAAGCCTTACACTGTACTCTGTTCTTTTCCTTCCCAAGGCATACTGAAACTACATTTACTTAATACTTCTTTGTTCCATACATATTCTTTTTTCTGACATGTATTACTAGATTCTTGATTCTTCTGAGTTCATTCCTGGTTTTTAGTTATAATAAAATATTTGCCTTTTTTTGGTTTATGTGAGGTTTTTTGTGTTTTTTTTTTTTTACTTCTCCATAAACAATCTCTTACGGTTCCTAGCTGTTTAAATAGGTGTATTTTCAGGAGACAAGAGAGAGGGAAGAAGAAAAATGGATTTAAGCAATAAAGTTCATTTCAATGTGGGTTTTGGTGAGCAATCTGGGAAAAAAATATAAAAACGTATTTATTTTGTTTTGGCATATTACTTCAAATACTACTTATCCAGATTATAATATAAATTAGAAATAGACTATTATCCTTTATTTTTAAATGATACTCTTTACCATTTTTCCTGCCCAGTGTGGTATCTGTGTCACTATTCAGTAAATGTGTGTGAAAGTAACTTTTGCTGGTTTATTTACAGGAACTTTATAGTGGTAGCAAAGACTGCAATATCCTTGCATGGATACCAGCTCCGCGAGAGACAGTTGCTGATGATATTTCTGAAAAGGTAGTGAATTTCTGAGTTTGAACTGTATTTTTTTAAGAGCTGTTACACTTGGGCAGGTTGTGTGGAAATTCAGTATGAAGCATGTGATTCACCATCAACATTTTTAATAATTTCTCATTAAGAGGAGAATCACCTGTTATTTCTGTGCAATCTTTTGATTCTTGTAGGGTTTTGAAAAGACATTTTCTCTTATAATCTAGTCAAATCTTTTGTGGGCTGCTAGCTTCCTACTTAGTTAAGAGTAGTTCATGTCGTTGGACTATGAAGTCAAATATGTCTAAAGTCATATACCATATGAAGGGTCTTTCAAATTCTGCTTCTTTGATTTCAAAACTGCTTTCTGAAGTTTGTCCTGTCTTGGAATTGTAGAGGTGCTAGACTGTTTTTTAAATTGTTTAAGAATATACTGTGTATTAAGCAGTAAGATTAGGGATACCACACTTTGTACACAAGTACTTCTGACGTGAAAATAAAATAAAGGAGTTTCTAAATAAGTTTATTTTTTTGCCCCAGGCAAGACATTCAGGGTGATTGCAGGGAAGACCATATGTAAGACTGTTTTCCAGTAGAGTACTTTCTCCTCCTTTTGGGCAAGAAATATTTCAGTGAACAACTTGAGTGGGAAAAAGTCTATATTTTAAGGAACAGAAACCATTCACAGAATCAGAGTCTGGTGAACTGTACTAATGTTGAAAAATGAGGGTGTATTAGTGTTTTGGCTGATAGCATATGAAAATTCCACTTTTTAAAATTTTGGCATTGTTCCATTTTAGATGGTGAAATGATAAGAAGCATAATTATTGTATTATTTGCCTTTTGTAAGTTTTCGTATTTCAAAACTATCCTACTACACTTAAGCAGAGAAGAAAAATATAGTCCCAGAGGTCTGATACCCTAAACCCAAAACATGTTGACCTAAAATTGACATCTTTGCTGTGAAAATTTTTATGTGAATGAATTGTATTTTTCTTAGTTTGGAAAACAGAAACAAACTCACAGCAACAAGATTATTTACTTAGCTCTGATTAGAACTGCTCCTTTAAATTTGACACAGTGGCAGTATGTAATACATGCCATTGTTTTGAAATCTGTTAAGCTACAGCTGGTGTTTGCAAATGATGTAGATGAGCCGTGTCTCTGTAGGAAGCTGTTCTGCTGTCCACAGGCCACTAATTCCTGCTGCCTCTCAGGTGCTAGAATAGGCATCTGAGTGCTTGTATGACCACAATCTGAACCCAGAATAGAAGTAAACAAGAAAAAAAATTTACCCTAAGTCACTGTGATTCAGTACACTGCATAGCTACATACACCCTTTAGTTGGACCCTATTGGGGCTGAAGTGAGAAGTATTTCTTGGATATGGATAGAGGCCAGGACTGCTTCCTGACACTGTAGTGCTAAATTATGATGGCCTGAGGATATTATGACCTAAATTAAAACAGTGGCACACAATGAACACAGTTGTAATATTTGTTACGTTTTGTACGAAACATTTGTAATGCTTCCAGTCAGTCCTCCAGATATTTTATGCTGAAATTGGAATTAAATACAGTACTATTTCTTTTCATAATTTGTCATGTCTCTAATCAGCAAAATGCCTAAAAAAGTAATTAAGAATAATCCAGTACTCATGAGAGATAGAATAGTTTGTCTACATGTAGTCATTTTAAAAGTTCATTTAGCTTTGCCCTTATTTGATTATAGTACTTTTAATTAAGCAAAACACTGAGAATTTTTATTTTCTCTAGTCTCTGCCTCAACAACATTTAAATCCAGCATATGAAGACGCATGGAGCAGCAGTGATGATGAAGGCCGAATTTAAATTATGAGCAGATATAAAATTGACATTCAGGCACTGCATTCACAGACTTTATCTACAGAACTGGACATTGTTGGATTTATCAAAACTGGATTTTAGATACAGTTCTGTTAGAGCAAGGTCTTTCAGAAGTAAGTTTCCACTGTTCTCTGTGTTTCTTCGTCACTGTAAAGTTATATCCAAAGGATTACTTTTTCATACTTGGTGACTTTTGTACTTACACATTGGTATACTTTGTTCAGTATTGATGAGCTGATAAAAAAAAAATAAAAGCCCTTGGGACCAGTCGAAATTACATTGTTTCTGTTATCATTAGTACATGAGAACCCATTCATTTCCAAGACACACGATACAGAGGATTTTCCATGAAAAAGCGCAAGTTCAGAAATACTTCCAACTTACTTTTGTCAATGTCTTGGTGGAGCAGATTGTATCCATTTTCAAGTGCTTGTTAACTGTGGGAGTTTTGTGCCTGTTCTTTTTGTATTTTCAGTTTTGCATGTTTTTCCATAAATGTAGTATTCACTTCACAAAGAGGTATAGCTGGGATCGTCTGTTCAAATATTTAAATGGTGACCCTATCATCTAATATCTCAATCTGCCCCAGAAAGTTAAGAACAGAAAGTGGTTTAGAATTTTTGGTGCTCCTGTTAGGAGGTTAAGATCAGTCTTCTACATGTGAATCACACATCCTTAGCAAACATGAAGGATCCTGGACAGAAACAGGGTTGAGGTACAGTACAAGGCAGAGAGTAGATCACATTTCAAGTTAAAAATATTGAATGTAATCCTTCCAAACTGTTTTCATCTAAAACATTTTGTGGTCCTAATGCCTACTCTGTTTTGAAAGGGAGGAGTTTTGTGGGGTTATTGTCTCATCTCAGTCATTAGTTTGTGCTTCAGACATAATGTAGTTTCCGTCACTAAAGAATGTTTTCAGATTTCTTAAAGCACCACCAGCAAAAGTATCAGTAAAAACAGGTCCAGTATAAAAGCGGCAGCATGACAAGGTTCGTTGGCAAGGTTCTCTCTTAAGGGCACACTGAGGAAAAGTGAACAAAAATCCAGAATGAATCAATTCAGTCCAAAATAAGCCAAAAACTATACCATGTAACTTATAACTGAAGTTATAAGATTAGCAAGGGATTCATATAGGATTTACTATACCACAACAGTATCTTACTTACCGACCTAATGTACAAACCTTAGGTACTTAGAGAAT
This sequence comes from Illadopsis cleaveri, assembly GCA_013399915.1. NCBI lineage: Eukaryota > Metazoa > Chordata > Aves > Passeriformes > Timaliidae > Illadopsis > Illadopsis cleaveri. The sequence continues at coordinate 7,213 of VXBB01012180.1, forward strand.
CCAGGAGAGCAGCATTTCTTGTGCCTTTGGTACAGAATATGCATACTTGCATGCACACAGACACAAAGAGCCTGTACAAGGTGCAAAATTTGCCTCAAAGGTAGTGAAGTACCCACTTCAGGTGCCTTTGTGAAGGATGGAGCCTCAAGGAGCTGGGGTATCACTGTTCAGGGATCCTCTGAGTACAGCAAATGTGGGAGTTCCCTGGCTCTGAGAGGCCTCACTCAGAGGGGCTTTGGTGGTCATGGCCACTGCTCCAGCAGAGCTCAAAGGGTCTCACTTTGGAGCACTGTTTGTAGGGCTGCAAGAGAGGGGGCTTTGGTCATAACAATGTTCCATCCTGGCCACACCTCGGGTTGGAAACTTTCTATGGAAGTGTGAGAAATAAAACATATTATTCCACTTCGGTTCTTATTCAGGCAAAAAAAGTGTCCAAGGCTGTTTATTAAAATATAGGAGCTCATTAGACATCACAAATTCCTTGGAGCAGACAGTGTTTTTACTAGTAAATCAAGAGAGACTCAGTGCTGTTCCTAAGGATCATTTCTCAGATCACATCGTGAGAGGGATTTGATGCACTATTGCCAAATAACCTTTTACATGTCAGTTTTTGCCTNCATGACAAGGTTCGTTGGCAAGGTTCACTCTTAAGGGCACACTGAGGAAAAGTGAACAAAAATCCAGAATGAATCAATTCAGTCCAAAATAAGCCAAAAACTATACCATGTAACTTATAACTGAAGTTATAAGATTAGCAAGGGATTCATATAGGATTTACTATACCACAACAGTATCTTACTTACCGACCTAATGTACAAACCTTAGGTACTTAGAGAATCCAGGAGAGCAGCATTTCTTGTGCCTTTGGTACAGAATATGCATACTTGCATGCACACAGACACAAAGAGCCTGTACAAGGTGCAAAATTTGCCTCAAAGGTAGTGAAGTACACACTTCAGGTGCCTTTGTGAAGGATGGAGCCTCAAGGAGCTGGGGTATCACTGTTCAGGGATCCTCTGAGTACAGCAAATGTGGGAGTTCCCTGGCTCTGAGAGGCCTCACTCAGAGGGGCTTTGGTGGTCATGGCCACTGCTCCAGCAGAGCTCAAAGGGTCTCACTTTGGAGCACTGTTTGTAGGGCTGCAAGAGAGGGGGCTTTGGTCATAACAATGTTCCATCCTGGCCACACCTCGGGTTGGAAACTTTCTATGGAAGTGTGAGAAATAAAACATATTATTCCACTTCGGTTCTTATTCAGGCAAAAAAAGTGTCCAAGGCTGTTTATTAAAATATAGGAGCTCATTAGACATCACAAATTCCTTGGAGCAGACAGTGTTTTTACTAGTAAATCAAGAGAGACTCAGTGCTGTTCCTAAGGATCATTTCTCAGATCACATCGTGAGAGGGATTTGATGCACTATTGCCAAATAACCTTTTACATGTCAGTTTTTGCCTGAGTTGCACCATGAATGAAAGCAATGTGAGATTCAGCTCAAGAAGAGGTGAGCTGTAAATTACTTGTCCAAGTATGTTGTTACCCAGATGTCTTTGGGTTTAGTGTCTCAAACAGTTAAAATAGAAATTAGTTGCTTTGGGGGCTTCTTGCACCTTCTGGCAGCTAATACCTTCTTCATAGGAGTCCTTCCAAATCCTCTTCTGATACCACTTTTTGGTGATATTATTCTCCCTCTTGACTGTTGTCCTCTGCTGGAAGGAGAGGTGTTTCTGATGAGGAAAATGAGAAACACCTGTATCTCATGTGGGCAAGAATCCAGACACATTCTACAATTCAGCACCTGCAAGCCTTCCACATAATGGCAGTTGCTGATATGTGGTGCTTAGTTTGCCAGGTTTAAAACCTCTTGGTGCTAGCCAGCATCTCAAATACCAATTCCTACTTTGAAAATTCTACTTCGAAGAATGGCATTTTTGCTATTACTTCATTTACTACTTCTTTCTGTAGTTGAAGCTTTTGCTAGAAAAAGAAAATTGTATTTTGTATCTTTTGCATTCTTGCGGTGACTGTACTTAATTACTAAATGCTGGTGTCTTCAAAATGAAAACTTTTAAAGAGCAGTGAAGGTATACTGTATGTGATTTCTCATTACATAGAACTAGGTACTAAGCCTACAAAATCAGTTGCAACTGCAATCTCTTTTTTGCGTATAAGTTAAATATAATGAAACCTGAGTTTTCCTCTTTGTTTATACCTTTCTGCTTATATGCTTATGGCATGTATTTTTGTAGTATCAAAACTCTTTCAGAACCTGAAATAGAGCCAGTAGAGTGGTACAGACTTAATCACATTTCCCATCCTTACACATCAGTCAGAAAAAAAAAGTCTAAAAATCTCGTCAGATGTCAAAATGGGTGCTCTGTTCACACTGAAATAAAATTATTCACTTGAGAGTCAACTAGCTCATAGCTGGACTCTTGCTGTTAAGAATAGTAAAAGTTAAGAGTTTAAGGAGAGAGCTTAGGCTGCAATGAACTGCATTTTTATCTCACTAGTGGTACTGGGATTTAGTAGTTGTACTGTATCAGAGAGCATAAGAATCTAATCTTAGATTCTAGGGAATTTAATCTTTTCAGGCTGTTCTGGGAATTGAATGTTACTTAGAAGACTTTCTTTGTCTGCCAAGGCAGAGATTTTTATTTGAGCTTGATACAGTGAGTATCAAAAGATGGGGAAGAATTTATTTGTTCCTGCAAGAGATCAGAGAGTTTTCTTTCCCTTCTAGCCTAAAGAAACAATGAAGGTGGAGTCAGACTGAGCTAGTCCAACTGAGGAAATACAAAGAGCCTAAGACAAGTCGCCTTCAGCTTAAGTGGAAGTTGAGTTCTGTGGAGGCAGTAAGATATAACTTTGATTATTTATGCCTAGGTTATGATGCTCAGAAAATATCTGATTAAGACAGTCAAGAGAAACCTTTTTTTCTTCCTGTACACAGAAAAGCATTAGCACATGAGAATTTCTATATAGCTATCTCCCAAGTAGTGGGAATAACAAGTTAACACCATATGCTTACTTCCCTTTGCCCTTTTTTCTGTGCCTGGTATACTAGCTTTTGCACACAGACTGACAAATCTTAGGATTTAGGATATGTTTGCCAGCTTTTTTTGCATTGTTTGGGTTTGTAGTTAGGCCAGGCTTCTCACAATACATTCGAGGGGTTTTTTTAATCAAGAATGATTTCCTTAGGACCCAAAAGTTAAGAATCTCATTTATAATCCTAAAAAAAATTATTTGCCAACATCAATAGGATTGGTTGTTATGCTTTTCTTCCCTTTATTTTAATATTTGCATTGTAGTTCTTATCCTACCTTGGATGTATATATATATCTTGAATGAATAACCTTGAATGCATACAAGATATAAAAGTATTTGAAATACCCCTGCTTTGGCACCACTGGAGGATAGTTCTTGGGTTTGTTCCTACCTCATTTTTACATGGAGGCAAGGATCTGGTTCATGTAATTGAGAATTGTAAACTCTTTAGTGCACACTGGCCTAGCATCTGCCATAGTGAATAGTAAGCTTACTGCTAGCTTAGCACGCATAAAGTTTGCAATACTTAGTCACATTTTGGGCATATCAGTTAAACAACAACATCCGTGCAAAAAGGGGGGTTTTTTAGCATGATTAAAGTAGTCCTTAAAGAAATAGCTTGAGTATTGGCTGCATACTTAGCCACCAAGATGTGTGCTGAGGGTTTGGCACCTGAGAGACGTTCTTGAAAGCATATATTAGTTTTGGGCAGTTAGTGGCTATAATACCTAACTAAACAAAAGTGTGTAAAACTTATCAATAAAGTCCTTTTGTGTGGTTAAGGCCGAATTGTGAAATGGACATGCCTTCCTCAATCCTCCACCGTTTTTGTTTTCTTTTAGTCTATTTTATAAAAATAATGGGAATGGAGGATTAAAAGGGATGACTGAGTGGCCAGGAATTCAGGCAGGTGCATAACTACTCCCTACATCTTCATCCCTTCTAATCATGTCTGTGTGTGTAGTCAGCCTTGCCACCAGCCCACAGGCTCTGCCCAGATGACAACTAACCAATGTCATCCAACATGCTGGCAACCCCTAACCACACCTAGTCCTGCCAAATTCCATGGAGTCTGAAGGACTGAAAAAAAAATATTTGGGACTATTAAGGAAGCATTTTATTTACATATGAACATTGATCCTAATTTTCCTTTTATTGCCATTTGCTTTCAAATTAAGTTAGGAAACAAAACAATGTATTTTTAGTGACATATTTTAGCTTTGTGCTGAGGAGATCTGTACACTGGCAAGATTGCAAGTCCACCCTTTTCCTACAGCTGTGAGACAGAGATACATCTGCAGTCCTAAACAGGTTTTGTAATAAATTTCCTAATGCCAAAATGGAGATTATAATCAGCAGTTTAAATCAGTCCAACCAGTTATTTTTACAGCCATATGTTTGTAATCTAAAGTAACATGTTTAAACAAGAACTGGGTAATGTATTCAGCAATAAAAATGATATGTATATGGTTTTGTTTAATACAAAATGGATTAACGTGGGAGGCAGAGAAAAGGGGCTTATTAAAAGATTTTTTTGCTGTTTTCTTCACATTTGGAAAATACTGAGCATTGTCCCTTTGTTTTGTTTCTAATTGCAAGGCATTTATTGAATAGACTACTTTTCATTAACTAAAGGTCTTAGCTTCCAACAGAATTATTGAAACCGTCTAAGAAAATTTTGAATCATGTTCTTAGAAAAGTTATCTCAAAATACATATTCATTATAAATGAAGAAATATGTTATGATTTTGCTGCAGATCACTGACAAGAATTAAATTTGGTAGCTAGCCAGTTCCGTTTGTATATAAAATTTAAAGCTGATTCTTAATCCTCGCTGTTAGCAGTCCAGGATGGCCTCTGAAAGAAATATAGTTAATAATGCCTGCCTGCAGTATTTTAATTTCATCCACACAAATATATCTTGGTCCGTATGATGGATCTTTAACATGTCATTGCCATTTTAAGAAAGGGGAGATCCTGGGAAGAAAACAGAGAGACAAGAGAAAAAAAGATAATCCTTTTGTTAGACTTGGGGCACAGCAGTGAGACACAAAGCTGTTAAATTCAGCGGATGTGAGCAGCCCCACCACACGCTGATCTGCCTGCCTGGGGGGCATTGCACTGGTTCACCTGCATGGATGGAGCTCTGTCGATATGCTTCTCTCCTGTTTTCTGTAGGTACACTGTGTCAAAGGACACAATAAACGTAGCTGTTTGGGGAGCCCATGTTCGCTGTGATAAAAGATACACCAGAGAGTAGGTGTATGTTAAGAATATCAAGTTCTCATGTTTTGTGGCAGTTAGAAGGGAGTGTCTTGGGTTGCTCAACAGTTAATTACTGTTGCTATCACCTCCCACACTGTTCTGTAACACCACAAGAAATCAGCTGAGGATTACTCTCATACTAGCCAAGATGAAAAAAAAAGTGGTTTGGGACTTCATAAAATATTAGATTTTTCCCGTCACTAGTTCTTCCAGGTGGACTATATGACCCAGAGAAAATATTTTTGTACCTGAATTGTGCATTATGGCCAATGAGAGCTGAAGTTAAGCTAAGTATTCAAACAGTCTGATGCTGTTCAGTGGTTTTGAACTGTCACTACTGCAACAGGAGCCTTAAACTGAGCAATTCTTGTATACATCTGTGGGAAATGGTCACATTTGGCATGTGCTTGGAATGTATTGCATGTTCTCAGGGTAGTGCACAAATTGTTTCCCAAGAAAAAAAGTAGTCTAGTCTAGAGTTGCATGGAACTTTGACATCTGAATACTATTCATCATTATTTATAAAGTAAGTTTCCAGAACACTTAATTGTGTTGCAGACATTTAGTACACCTGAGGGCTTAAATGAATGTTTGAAATAGCTGCTTCATCCTGTTCTGCCACTCTGGTTAACTGTTGAAGTTTAGGTTGACTAATGAAGTATATCAAAGTAATTTAAATAACACTCAGCAATGAGCTGCTATATTAAAGGTAGATACCTGTGATAATTGCTGAATCTTGTAATATAAGAATTATATTCCTGCTTAGCAGAATTCCCCTGTGTTGTACTATAGGTTTCACTACATAAGGAGGCTTGCTTTGTGTGTCCTAAAGATGTAAAAGGTCTTAGCAGTACATCTCATATCAGTAAAAAGGTTGACTATATATTCTAGTGGCCTTGAAAACTGTGCCAGCAAAGTTTTTCCCTGCCAGAAAGAGGAAAAATTATGCAAGTCAAAAGGCAGTAGTTGACAAGACTGCTCAAGCACTAAATGTGACAAGCACAAGAAAAAGAGGAGTGTCATGGCTTAATATCAGAGAGCAACTAAACACCACACCACTGGTTGCTCACTCCCCCTGCACCGCAGAAGGATGGAGGGGGCAGATAATGGAAGGGTAAAAGTGAGAAAACTCATGGGTTGAGATAAGAATAGTTTAATAATTGAAATAAAATATAATTACTATTATGATTATAAATTGTAATTAAAAGGAAAAGACAACACACACACACCCCCCCCAAAAAAAACCCGCAAGAACAAAAGAACAACCAAACAAAGAAAACACCAAACCACAAAGAGATAGAAATGAAACTCAAGAAAGACAATGCAAATAAAAACAATTGCTCACCCCTGACCAGTGCCCCTCCCCCCTCTTCACTTTCCCTCAGCTTTATATGCTGAGCATGATGCCATATGAGACAGAATATTCCTTTGGTCAGTTGTGGGCAGCTGTCCTGGTTGTGTCTCCTCCCAGCTACTTGTGTCCCCCCAGTCTCCTTGCTGGTGGGGTGGGGTGAGGAACAAGAAAGGCCTTGACACTGTGTGAGCACTGCTCAGCAACAGCTAAAACATCCCTGTGTTATCAACAGTTTCCAGTGCAAATCCAAAACACAGCCCCATGACAGATACTGTGCGGAAAATTAACTATACCCTAGACAAAACAAGCATAAAGAAACAGAGGAGCCATTCTAGTTTACAGATTAAAAGGTAGAACCCTACTTGTGCTCCAAGATACACAGGGTGTGCAAGTTCGACAATCCTCCACGCTACAGTGGTGCATCACCAGGGCCAGTGCTCACTTCTGTGTTGCCCTGATCTTCCAAACCTGGAGGTGCAAGTCCAGCTCCATGAGGACCAGGTCGTGGGAGCTGTGAAAGCAATGCTTTTCACACTGCTCCATTTTCTCTCTATCTCCATTACTTTATCTAGGGTAAATTAAATGCAGGTCCTTCATGGTCTCCAGCTCCTGTCTCCTTTCTCTCCAGCAGACTGTTCATAATCTTTTCTATTAGTTTGCGTCTCCTTTCTCTGCTGCACACAGCCATGCCCACACAGCTCTCTAAGCCAGGACATAATCCTGGCCTGTCTGTGCACCAAAATCCTCAATCCTTTATACATTCAATGTAATTCATCAAGCTCATATTAAAATTGGTTAGTTCTGTTTGCTTTTGAAGTATCACCCAACCTCTCTGGGCAGTCCTTAGGCATCTCCTCCCCTTTCTTCTTGATTTCTGTTTGGTTACTTGCTTAGGTGCATATAGAGCTCTGCTAATTCAAGTAGCGTTTTGAGCAGAAGAACATGAAAACTTGCTCTGAAAGACATTTGACTGTGTTAGATCAGAAATGTACCACAGAGTAAGGAAAACTGGTTTTTATAACCTGATATTAACATAGGCATGCCGTTTCTGAAATCACTAGACCTGGTACAATATTTTCCTATGAACTAGCAGGTCATTGGTTTTCACACTTGGAGCTTAAGTCAGTCAAAAATGTTGTCTTGAAAACTTGGCATTTAAATTTTTTTTTTCATTTTATAATTAATCTGTGTTCATTATTTTCCTCAGTCACCTGCAGTTTCTTAAAGCCTTGCAGTCACATACAAAAGTGATTATATAAATCTAGGTCTAGTTTATCTGAAGTGACTTAGTTAAATAAAAGTATAGCTGATTCTGTATTACAGAAATCTTTGTAAATCATCATCACTACTTCTACTACTAACTGCTATATTAAAGTATTTCTCAGTTTTATAATAATTTTTGCAATGTAAACCGTCAGCTTTGTTGTCTATGCTCATTTGTAGATGATCTTTCTTTCTTTACCCAAATTGCTGCCTTTCACATCAGGACTTGTTAAATGCAAATCCAATTTGTTAAATTCAAATCCAGTTTCACTAGTCCAAACTGAATTAATTTCTCTTAAAATGTTCTCATTGCCTTGTCTCTTGTCATTACGTCCAAGACAGAAGATCCTGTGGCACCTAGCTGCAAGCTCTGCTCCATGCAGAATTGAGATTTTACCACTTTATAAGATGATTCTGCATTGTTCTTTCAGCAGCATCCCATGCCATCCCATTGTCGTGGGTGTCTCAGGCCAGTGTTCACAGAAAATGGACAACTGACCATAGCTGACAAACATTAGACCTTGCTTCTTTTGCATGATCTTATCATCCACTCCTCTTCCTTCCTGCTATCCTAAAGCTTTAACCCCTTCAGTTCTCATACCACTGAATACTACTAGCAGAGGTACATTAAACATATGAATGATTTCATAAAGGATGAAAACCTTAATCTAATACTAACAGAAAAGCAAAAATGTATTTTATTGCATCCCCAGATTTTAAATATTATAAATTATTATGGGATATTAGCCAAGAAATAAAAGGGCTGTCTAAGTAGTACTGCTTTACAGTGCCTTGACAGACACACCTGACTTTGTTAAAAGCTATTGTCAAAAATGTCTTGAGGAAAGTAAGAGTTCTCACAAATCTTATAAAATCTGAGCTCATGGTACACAAACCAGAGAAGATTTCCTTGATTAGGCTCCGCAGAAATCTGCTGTTAAGTAGATGTTCTGTATTATTCCAAATCCACCAAATGTTATTCCAGACAGACTTGTCACCTATTCAAGAAGACAAAGATCTCATACAAGAGATGACAAAATCAGGGACAGTCAGCCCTGTTTACAGCTCTGCCATCTCTGCCTGCCTGCAGTTTTTGAACCACAGTGTCTACAGTTTTTGAACCTCTCAGGACTGTTAGAGACATTACAGTCGGATACAGGGACGTCCTTAGCAACTGGGTGATAGAGTTCAAAGTGATTAAAATTTACTTTTCATCACCTCTCAAGTGCAAGAAAGCGAGCTCTGGTGCAAAATTGGATTGCTTCTTTGCTCTCCATGAATGAAAATCCTTTTATGTCTTGGTAGATTCTTAAAAATAAAATGCAGCATAATGAAAGGAGCTTGTAGGGAAAGTCTTCCAGTCACTACATCTGCTCTGGTTACTTCTTTCCTTTTTTTCGGCTGTATCTATTTCACTTTCTATATTACTTAGACTATTCTCCTTCCCACCTTTCTTTGTAGCCTGTTTGAAAAAAGGTATTTTCTTAGAAACTCTAATCTAAAAACCTTTCAAATGTTAAAGATTAACCAGTAAAGCCTCAATGAAAAAGCACGCACTTCCCTGACATTTGACTCCATCCTGCCACATTGAGAAACTCTGCTATTGTAATGCTTCAATAGCTTGTTCACACTTACCAGATTGACATGAGGGCACAAAAGCAGGCTGATGTGCCACATAATATCCGGAGCCGCAAATGCCCCTAACCATGAACATGTGTAGGACCTGTCTTTCAGCGGCACAATTTTTTTGGTGATTTTGATTGTAATGAAGTTTTCTACTGAGTTTTCTGATAGTAGCTTGTGCACTGTCAGAGTGGAACAGGGGAGGGTTGCATGAGTGCCTGTGCACAGAAGGAAAGGGATGAATACAGCAAATCAGGCCTAGGCAGGGGACATAAGAAGGGCTTTTTAGTAGTTGGTGGTTGGTTGACTCTGCTGGATGTCAGGTGCCCACCAAAGCTGCTTTGTCACTACCCTCCACAACTGGACAGGGGAGACAAAATTAAAGGGTCATTGGTTGAGCCAATGAAGGGGAAAGGATCATTCATAGATCATAAAACAGACTGAACTTGGGGATATTAATTGAATGTGTTACTAAAATCACCAGAGCTGTATAATGAGAAAATTAAAAACACCTTCACCCACTCCTCCCTTTTTCCCAGCTCTGTCTCCTTCCCCTATAACAGTGCCCCCATAACAGGGAATGGGGGTTATGGTCAGTTCATCACACGTTGTTCCTGTCATTGCTCAGGGAAGAGTCCTTCCCCTGCTCCACCATGTGTTGTCCCCCATGGGAGGCTGTTCTCCATCACAAATTCCTCCCACAGGCTACAGTTCTTCACAAACTGCTCCAATGTGGGTCCCTTTCCATAGGGTGCAGTCCTTTAAGAAGAGCTGCCGTGTGGGTCCCCCAC
>VXBB01012180.1:25067-35783 GCA_013399915.1 Illadopsis cleaveri
TCTTATACTTCTGCAATAGTCATTTTTCACCCTACTTTTGGGGCACCTTCTTCCTTCACTCCTGCCTAGTATCAATCTCAGATGCAAAACCATTTTCTGTGGACATAATGGTTTTAATACTGTTAATTGAGATAGCTGGGTTTACATGGAAGTTTCTCTCTCTGAATAGCTTTGTCATATTTGCAAGAGTTCATAAAATTCACTATTGTTTAAATGTCAAAACAAGAACCTACCACGCAGGTCAACATGTAACTGTTGAAACAGGCTGACTTGACAATAGTGGAGCACACTGTGGTGTATTTGTGGTGCCAAGAAGCCATGCAAACCCAGCAGTGACTACTCACTTCTGTACAGTCACCTGCAGTGAATGTCCCCAGACGGACGGGGAACCCTCCCTGCAAAACTCAGCTCATCCAGAGAGATATGAGCAGGACTGAGTCATCTTTTCACCTTGTCCCACAGCAATATTGATGATGCATGTCTGAGGAAGAATTCCTTTGTGGTGTGGAAACTGCTTCTGGAAAGTCACTGCCATCCACGGTGCTGTGGAAGAGACCTAGGCAGAAAAACTATCAGAAAACCTCAGCTAAATGAAAGGCACTGTTCTGGCTCTGAGGATTAAGAGAAGAAGCAATATTTTCTGCAACAAGCAGTAAGAAAAGTCTGAAAGTAGCTTCAACTGGAAAATGAGATGGGGCATAGAGAGCCCTTTTTTGCCAATCCAGCTACCCGACACAGGGTTGTGATGGCTGTGGGAGACTGGCCACCTGCAGCAGAACCTGCCTCGGACAGGTTTGGCCGTTGTGACTCAGAACACCAGTACAAGTGCACAGGCAAACCAGGTGTTCTCCAGAAAAGCAAAGCTTGCAAACAAAATTCGGGTTACCCTTGCATGTCTTCAAGATTGGTGTGCAGATACCTGTTGGTGTTCTTGCAATGACTACCTTGTACTGTGTCAGCAAAAGCACCTAACACTGTTGCTTGACTGGGGAGTGGTTCCTGTGGTTCTTTTGCTGATCAGCTATTCAAGGCTTCAAATACAGTCCTAGAGAGCAATTATCTCTAAAAGACTCTTAAAGCATATGAGCTACTTGAATTCTAGTAAGATGAAAAAATAAGGTAAAGCACTGGCTATCACTGTTCATGGCAAGCACAGTTCTATATTCATCATACACCAGTAGGCATGTCTTTAGCATCTTGTAAAGTCCATTGGACTGTCTCCAGAGTCTATGTTTATCTCTTGTCCTGTACTTTGATGGGGCATGCAGGTAACTTAAAAGATTACTTAAATTTACAGTAAATATCATGTGCAGCTCTCACATGCTAAGAACTGAGAAAACCTGTCTGCTGCTAGCTCCCTCTTTTACAATGTAAATGTCTCTGACTTGCTGTGTGCCTTGGTTTTCTTTGTGTGTGTAGGGCACAGCTGTCTCCTTTATGCTGCCTTTTTCCTGATGCATGTTAATGATTTACCTGCCCTGAACAGGTCAACCATTATTTTTGTCCTCTCCCAACCCTCACAGACTTGCTTGATGGTTCAAATTACCTTGGCTCCTGAAGTGTATGAAAAGTAAGGACTCTTACCCTCTTTATGGGCTCCAAAGAAAGAAAAGTTGTTGATGCTAACACTGTTGGCATCAAATGTATTAGAGCTGTTAGCTTGCATCTGGTTATTGTTTTTAGGCTTGCTTTTCTTTTTTGCATGAATGACAACATCTGTGTATTTTTGAAACCTACTGGTAACCTACTTTTTATTGCTATGCACTCCAGTGTCACATTTTGTCTTAGCCAAGGCAGCCCTATCAGGCATGGCAAAATAGATTTTGCAACACAGGAGGAATATTGCTTTCTGGCTAAGCCACATCCTCCCTCTGGACAAAGTCAAGACTTACTACTCTTGAGGCTCCCAAGGACTCTGTCTGAGCAGGGATGTGATGGTTCCTAAGGTTTGTTTGTGGTTTTTCTTGCCCAATACTTTAGGCAAAAAAACGGGTTTGAACCAAGAAATAAAAAAAAAGGTCCTAACTTCTGAATGCTGAAGGGAAAAGCGGATAATTTAATTTTGTGATGTGATTTTCCCATCATAGGTGAGACATACAGTATTGCTCAATGGTTTATCATATTTTGACATATCCCTTTTGGCCAAACCCAATGATCTTATTAAAATGCTCTTTCAAAAGCGCAGGGATTTCATCATCTGTCATAATCCTAACAATTCCAAGAGAAGCATGAAGTAAATCCCAAAGGACAAGATCCTCCTCCTTATCATCCCCACCCTGATCAATCACTCCGTGTTATGGAGCTTCTGCGGGATCTCTGTTATGAGCTATGTTGTCCACATCTCACCATCTATTTGTCAGCCTCTCATAATGTTTCCACACTTTTAACAAGCTTTCTATGCTTGTTCTGCCTCTTGATATCACAAACTTCAGTTTTGATCTTTAAGCTTCCTGCTGTCCTCCAACTCAGAGATTTCTTATGCATCTCTGCATTGACATTGACAATGTATTAATTTCACAGCATTGCCTCACAGACCCTTCCTCTTGTGCATTTCTGTACATCATCAAATGCATTTGCCTCTTTTGTTCAATTTGCCTTCATATCCTCTCCCTACTCCTTGTTTTTGCAGAGTCTTTTGACTCAAGCAAGCATCTCCATGCTATCCATCTCAAAAAGCTGTAATTTCTAGCTTTTTGTTGACTAAAGTGATAGACCAACTAAAATGGAGCACCTGTTTACACACTAGAAATTCCTGGTTACCTTTCTTTGTGCCCCATACTTCTCTAGATGGGAGTCACTGGGGACAGTTATTGTCATCCTGAACATGCTCTAAGAGAGGAATATTGCATTTTTTTGGGGTGGGAGTGTTCCCTAAAGCAGTGAGCCAAAGCTGACCGGTTATGTTTTGTTTTTAAAAAAGGAATTTTTAATTTTTCCCGATGTTGCTTTGGGTGACACTTAGTTACCACGGGTCCCAAAGCAGCACCAAGAAGCCGGGTTGCAGTTTTCCCTCCTCCATGCAGACAAATAGTGCTGGTGAGATTGAGATCTAGCAGCCTCTGGAGAACCCCTGAACACCACAGCAGTGGGTATCACAACAGTTAGAAAACCAGTCGTCATAGGACCATCAAACACTTTAGCTTGGAAGGGACCTTGAAGTGCACCTATTTCCAACCACCTTGCCATGGGCAAGGGCACCTTTCACTAGANATGTTAAAATCCTTTTGGACTAATGGAGTTCCTAGTCTCTAAAAGGAACTTAGGTTTCAAGATATCCTTATGCACCCAGTTCATGGATAAGGCTGTGATTATGGCATGCTGTTCTGGCCCAGGAACAACAAACAGGTCCCAGAGCCCTCCGGCACCTTAAAAAGATTACTACTTCCTTTAGTTTTGTCTGTGTGAGTTCCTACAGGATAAAACTTTTGCTCCCATCACAGTCTATAACACATACAAGTAAAATTTGACTTATGAAAGATTTAAAATGGTAAATACATCTGAATTAGAATTCTCAGCTGTGAAAAGCTGTAAGATGTAGGCTCCAGAGCAGCCACTGTCTAGCTCTTTTTTCCACATACAGTTTTCAGACATGGAGCAGACAAAAATGAAAAATCTGCTGATTCAAGGTTATGATTTTTGGGAACAGGCTGGCCAGGTGTGCTTTGGTTTTCTCATTATGTTCAGNGAGAACTTACTCCTAATATCCAATCTAAACCTACCCTCTTTCAGTTTAAAGCCATTCCCCCTTGTCATATCACTACATGCCCTTGTTAAAAGTCCCTCGCCATCTTTCCTATAACCCCCTTGAGGCACTGAAAAGTACTATAACACCTCCCTGAAGATTTCTCTTCAGGCTGAACAGCCTCAACTCCCTNAGGAGCCTTCGGCGTTTTTCCGCAGGGTCTGTCCCGCACTGGGGTGTGCGGGCTGGGCGGGACGGGCATGGGTATCGGGCTGCCTCTTCCCACCNAGCAACGAAGGTTGCTAACCCTTAGCCCTGACCCACGGTCGAGAGAGACTCGCGGAGGAGTTCTGGGGCGGAGCGGGGCGGAGCGGCGCGGGGCGGTGCCGAGGGCAGCACGGAGGGCAGTGCGAAGGCGGTCTGGGGCGGAGCGGGACNTCCTTTCAAACTCCCTTACTGTTCCCGCGTACCCCTTCTCTCTTTCGCAAACCCCTGACTGTGCCGCGCTGAGCCTTTTTTCCTCCTTACCTTAGTCCTCTGGCTGCACCTGCATCCCTGGTCCCTCTCCCTATCTGCCCCCTCCTGTGCCATACCTCCAAATTCTCAGGCAGTGCCGTGTGGTGCTTCCTCCTCCAGCCCCACGGAGCGTACTTCACCCTGCAGTGCCTGGCCTCCAAGCTTTCTGTCTGTGCTCTTCACCGCACCGCGTCTGTGCCCCTAAACCCTTTGACTATGTCTGTCACTAAGTAATACTTGTTCCTCCAAACCCTCTGGCTGTGTCCCACACCTCACGGTGGGTGCCTGTCCGTGCCTAACATGAACAGAGCTCACCTTCCTGTCATGAAGAGCAAGTTATATCGTGTCATGTGCCTGGCCCCACTGCATCAGGGACCTTATTGTTGAAGAATGCTTTTTTCTGCCCACACCGTTTTTTCCTGAAGAGTGGCCCCAGGCATCAAGGAACTGAGGTTTCTTTCTCTTCACGGGTGAAGGTTGGAGACAGTCAGGGAAGAGGTGTGGCCCATGTGCTTAAGATGGTGGTATTAAAATAGCGGGCTGGAGGGGTGATGTCTAGGTAGGGGTTTTCTGGCAAGCTGGAAGGGTGGCTGTCTGGCTTGCTGCTTTCCTGCTGTTTGGAGATGGGTGACCTTTGCTGCCATGTGGGGCAGGTCTGTCCTTAAGGACTGGCCGCATTGGCAGTGGGGCCAAAAGCCAAGGAGGCAGGTCAGTGCCAGCTCGGGGACAGGCCAGGGGGATTGATTTGGCTACATTGCAGCAGGCTCGTAGACTTGTGCTTTCCAACTGTAGATGTCATGTACATTGTTACAGAATTGTAAGTTTGTGGATACTTAATTTGTAAGTACATTTTGAATTGAACTTTGGTTGGGTCTGGGGTGTTGCTATTGCCAAGACAGAATAGTGTGATGCTTGAAAAGTCATAGGGAGCCTGTGAACCAGCTCTTACTGATTACTGGGGGTTTTTTTGGTATTTTTTTTTTTTCTCTTGCATAGGAAATCGAGGTATTTTAATTAAAGCTGTTCAGACAAACCAGAAAACCTACAGTCATTTATGGATACTCTCTTCCTTACTTCATTGTAACTCAGTTCTTCCCAGACCCATATGTAGGTCTGTACTGAACACTGCCATGTGGGAGAAGTTTCAACAAGTTTTTCTGGTTGTTGGGAGCAGCCTGCTGGGAACAGCATGCTGCCTGATTTATTCTGCTGCTCAACACTTGGGATGCTGCCTGGGATGCACTCTGGCTGCCTTGGAGCTGCCTCAGGTAGAGGTAGAATCGTGGTGTGTTGACACGGTGTTAGGCAGCATGGACATACTCTGAAGACAATTCCATGAGGAGTGGGAGTACTGGTACTCATGTTTACCTGAAGAAAATGTACAAAGACCTAGGATTGGAAAACCTAGAGAAACATAGGCTTAAAGTGAGGCACGGGAAGAGGCTGCTTGGAGAAGCTGTGGGTGCCTCGTCCCTGAAAGGCCAGGCTGGATGAAGCTCTGAACAGCCTGGTCTAGTGAAAGGTGTCCCTGTCCATGACAAGAGTTTGGAACTAGGTGATCTTTCCAACCCAGGCCATTCTATGATTCTCTGAACTTCTTCCTAGCCAGCACCTCTGTTGAAAATACGGGGAATAATGCAACTTTATGGTATTTCAATGTAACATGTGATCTTTCTATTAAGTATTTATTGGTAGAGCAAGACAGGTTCTGGTACAGGAAGCAATATTCATGGAATGTGTTGGGAAAGATGCCACAGCATTAGTCAAGTAACACAAGCCAAATAAGATTTAACTCATTACGAAGCTCACCAAATACCATGAAATACCTATCAAATAGTTGCATATCAGTAAAAGAAATCATGGATGTTTCTGTATCCTGACACGACTTGATGGCTTTTGCCAAGTGTGCACCCCTTGCCTCTCTGTGCCCTTCCTGGCTGTGTTTCTCTCTGCTGCAATAAACTGGGAATCTTTTTTTCCCCCCTACTGTGGACTTCTGTTCTTCCTCTTGAAGTTGCTTCTGCCCAGTCTTTCTGGCCTAATGCTTATCTCTACCTCTGGCATGCCATATCTGGTTGCCTAACACACAGATTTCTGGAGGTGTGGGCAGATGCAGAGCGAGGCAGAGGCACAAGCAGTGCATGGGATGGGCATGGGAGACGTGTGGGGTGAGGGAAGTGGGAGGACATCACCTCTGTGCCACATTCAAGGACAGGAGGTGGTAGGGAGCCAGGATCCCTTTCTGTATCTTCATTAGCTGCTTGTGAAATCATGTTTATTGTGTTCTGCATCTAACTTGGGAGACTTCATGTGGCATCTCCCTGCCTGATAACTGCTTCAGCATGGCAGTCAGAGGCTGCTGCCCTGTAATTCTCCTGGTGAAGGCTGGTGTGAGCTCCCTTCGTCTGCCCCAGCTGAAATAAGACAGCTTAGCTATCAGTTGTGGGTTTTGACCAACTGTGTTGTTTTGTTTCAAATGGATCGAGGACAACCTGTAAAATATGGGTAGTAGAGCAATATGGTATGTAGGCAAATATGAATAGATGGGGTAATGTTGTAGCCTAACACTCGTTTTCACTTCAGGCTAATGGATATCTGAAACTTTAAGCTGCTTCTCAAAGCCTGGGTAGCTGTAAAGGAAGAAATATGTGTTCCCCTCACTATTCCTCTGTCCCTCACTGCAGTTCTTCACTATTCTGGTTTTCTTTCATGAAGTCACAGCATGTGGCACACACAGGCAGTGCTTTCATCAGTTTCTTGTTGCCCAAGTATGTATTAAATTCAAGAAATGGCAGACTTAGTTATGTTGTTCTCTACTGCAGTTTATGGATTGTTAACTTCAGAGAGCGGTTTTGGTAGGCCTTTCTGAGTACTTAAAGGGCAGTTAGTCTGTGCTTGAGGGCAGAGTGGTTACTTTGCATTGTTGCACAGTGCTAGGGAGCAAGTCCCGCGTGCTTGCCGAGGGACCTCACCCAGTACTGAGGCTCAGTGCTGCATGTAGAGGGCAAATGCAGCCTAAATAGTGGAAATGAAACCTTTTACTGCTCAAAAATATGAGATTAGTAGAACAAAATAATTAACAAAAAAATAGTTAATTTTGTAAACCTGATTATGCTTTTTTTTTAAACAGTTCCTTTTAAAGGGTACCTTTAAAGCTAGAGGGGCATGCAGTAGTTTTAGTGCCTGTTGTCACTTTTCTAGTTTGCCAAAAGCTTGGAAAAGTTGTCTGTGATGTAGCAGTTAAGAATTTTTTTTCTATGTATATGACATTTAGTTGAAATCCAAAATGTAATAAATTAAGTACATGAGTTTACAGTAACGAGAGACACCACAATAACTCAGGTGTCTCTTATCCTTACTAGTCTTTGGTTTCAGTGTTTAATGCTGACCATTGACATGGAAATACTGAATAGTTGGTTGGTTTTGGTTTTTTGGTCAGTTTTTTGGGTTTTTTTTCTATTTTTGCTGAATTCACAAAGTAAAATGCTTTCAATGTGTCTGTCAATGTCTTTGTTTTTCTTCTGCATGTATTTTGTTATTTTTGTTCTGTCTGCTTATGATGGCTACACACACACTTTATCACTGAAGATGTTGACTAGAGAACACCTGTAAGTGGTTTGTGAATGGAGTAATGTGAGATGAATAGACAGTTTAGATAACCACAGATTTAAGTGTCTTTAAGTGTTATCTTGGTTCTTGATGAGAGTCTGAGGAATTGAATTTCAGTAGCATTTAATTTCAGTATCCTGAGGTAGCTCACAAATCTCTTAAAAACTACTTGTAAAGCCTATCTGGCCCGAAGCAAACTCTGGCTTTCACCTGCAGAGAGGCACAGATGTCACAAGGAGGACAAATACAGGTGTCAGTAAACTCAATGAATCATCTTATTTGCTAGGAGCTCTGGTATTCAGATTGTCCCTTTTAACTGTGCCAGGATAAAAGCAGCAAACGTCAGCCCTTAGCTCCACTCTACTTGTGATACCTACTTAGGCTGATGTTGCAGTTTCACCAACATTGCTATTATTCCACATGCTTTTCTTTGCATGTGCTTCTTGTGTCACTTTTCTTTTGTGCTGGAGTATTTCTTGGTGAAGGCTGGTACTAGGAAGCACTGAGGAAACAGTCTGGGTTAAAAAATACCCTTTCTTTTTCTGTGAGGCTTGCTCTCCTGCGCTGGCTCTGTTTCCCAATCTATTTTATTATGCACCCAGAAAAATGGTTGTTCCAGCAGAAGTCAAGGGTGACATAGGAGCAAGTATGAGTAATGGAGAGAGAGGTTGATTAAAATTACATTGCTACTATTAAAAGTGCTCTTATAATTGCAAACTTATCCTATAAACAGCCAGACTTGCTCTGCTTGAGCAGGCTGTGCTCAAGAAAAGCTGCTTCTAGCAGCTTTATGAATTCCTACATGCTGCCTGCCTGTGTTTAATTGTATTGTGAATTCTTTGTAGTTTGGATTATGTTTTATATTGATATGGGCCTTGCACATTGGGCTCTGTGCCTGGAGCCTCTATTCAAAGACTTTTTTTTTTTTTTTTAAAGCAATGCCTCACTGAATGCCCGTGAATGTGAGCGTAACTTTGTCTAGTGCACTGCAAAACCCCGTGTAAAGAAATATGATGTACTGTGCAAAAAGCTGCTAAGTTTCAACAGGCATCTCATGGGCTGGAATTCAAGAGAATGCTCCTGTCCCAGTGATGGCATTCAGGGTTTATGGCTATGCCTGAGATAAAAATATAGCTTACTCTATTACTTTTATTCTTCGTTTTCTAACAAAAGAATGGGACGACTCTTGCTGGAGTCTGACTCACAAAGATCAGTTTGTTGATTTGGAAATAATTTGCATTGTATCATCAGTCCTGAAATTACTTAAAGCAAAGTCACAAAAACCTGATTCAGTGGTTCTCTGTATGCTTTTAGAGATGGGAATGGTTCACTTGGTACTGTGCTCTTTCTTTCAGGAAAGTTAGTTGAGATGGCACATAGATGTTTTTTGTTTTCTTTTTGTTTTCACCTGATCTGTTAGGAAGTGAAGTGCAAAATTTTTTCTGTTGTTTTTCATTAAAATATACTGGCTGAAGCTTTAAAATTATCAGGGTTGTTGGTCAGATGTGCTCATTTATTTTGTTAAGTAATGCTGCAGGGTTTTTTTACCATGTGGCATTATGAATAGATGGGGATGGGCATGTGGAAATGTCCATGATCAGTTCAGAGAAGTAGTTACTGGCAATGTTTCTTTTTGTGCAGGTGAAAATTACTTGGATTCAGGTATATTGGAAGAGAATAGTGTGTTTTACAGTATTTGCATTCTTAACATCCACAACAATCCCTTTTGTGCTTGTTTTGATGTAGTTAGAAAAATCTAAATTAAATTGTTTCTCATTTTGTAGTCAGAGTTCTAGCTTGTTTGTTCAATGCTGAAGAAAAAGATTCACTTTTTGGTCTTCAACTGTGCAGAAGGAGTGTGAGAAACTTAATGAAATTTTTATTATTACTATTACTTTGGAAGTGCCCTGTCCCCCTTTGTCTCTTGTGAATGAGAATTGTAGAATATACAGTCGACAAAGGCCAGGAGGATAATGAAGTAAGCTCAAATGTTCACTGTCAACTTTGAAATGAAATCTTTCATAAAACTACTTGTAAGGTGCATTTCTCAAAAGCCTTGTTACAATCACTCTCATTGTTTCTGCTGTGCTGACAACATTGTTTCTGTAGCACCTGTTGTTCTGTAATGGTTGTTAAGGAGTTTGCTTAAGTTTGTTTTTACATGAAAAAGGAAAAAAGACCTATAAGACAAGGCTGTAAATAGCCTCATGGCATAGCTCTGATGTTCAGTTTAACTTCTAACTAGGATCATGGCAGATTTTAGAAAGAGAGGAGGGAATGTAAAATACAGCTGCCATTAGAATACTCTGTGCCTCTTTTCTACTAGTCCTTTAATGACTGCTTGAAACCTTATGGGGTGAAGTAGTCTCTATTTGAATTTCAGGTTATCCTGTAACTGGTTTTCATAAACTGAAATGATCCACTTGATCAGTTAGGGAAGCTTATCAGAAAGTTGTGGAGATAATATTCCTGAACATGGACCGGACCATGCTGAGTTCTGGTTTGCTCTGGAATTTTTCTCAGTTTTGAAATGATGTTGCTACTTTATTTTAAAACTGAACATCTCATAGCTCCCATTTGAACTACATTTAAAAGTATGGAATGGAAAATTGCCTCTGGAGGTGTGGAAATTGAGCAATCTGGTGTTCTTGCTCTGGTGTTCTCTGTAGAGAGAGACTGTATGCATGTTGTTGCAAAGTGTGATATTTCATCAGTCTCTTTCATCCAAGGTGCTGAAGCATCAAACACAACTTGATTGAATGTAGAAAGAGTTTTGTGATAAGTGAGGGAGTCACTTTTACGGACTATGAAATTATATGACGTTGACTCATTCTTTGAGATGACTGCAGTGGGGAGAGATCCAGTCTTCCTTTCCAGTCAGTGGGATAGTGTTATAAATGAATTACCAT
>VXBB01012207.1:0-12062 GCA_013399915.1 Illadopsis cleaveri
CTCCTCTCCTCTCCTCTCCTTCCTTCGTATTTTGTTTTTGGTGGAGTTGGAATCCTTTTTTCTACTGAAAACCTGTTTGCTGAAATAGATTACTTGATACTTTTTTAAAAATTTGCTTTTTAATAACAGGTGGTTTGTAGGATGTAAATTCCTGTCTTTAAATCCCTGCTGTACTTATAGAAGTTAGATTTAGGAGACCAATATACTATGGCCTGGGTTTGTTTATGACTTTCTGTTTCTGTTCCACTGCATTGGGTCCTCCACCCTGGATTATATCTTTTCACTAGAGATTTGTTTCTTTTTTTTTTCTGACAAAAAATGGGTTGGTTTTGCTCCTTTTCCAGAGGTACTCAAAATAAATAACATGTGACTATTTAGTGAATTTTCAAGCCTACTGGGTCTGAAGCCATTCAGGCAATGTGAACCTGCCCATCCCCATTAATAATACTAAGAGGAAATTACTCTTTCACCCAAATCAAGTTTCAATATCTGCAGATAGCTTGTTCCAATGCACTTGCCAATGACACCAAGAAAATCATCTCCATCCTTCACCTAGCAGCTGCTGTCATCACAACAGTCCAGCTGCAACTGAGATGGCTAAACATTTCTGCAAAGCTGTTTAAGTGTGTTTCAGGAATCCCAGGAAAGAGAGCATGAGAGGAAGGTGTTTGCATATGTGGTCTCACAAGTATGCCAAAGAGGGGAGCAGGAAAATATTGCTAATCTCACTCTTCCCCACCTCTTGAAACATATTCAACCAATTAAAATAATCAATGTGAAGATTAATTTCATACATATGAATGTATGCCTGCAAAAAACTTTATTTTAAATATGTTGTGTTTTGGAGAAGAACATTCAAACACATGCCTAAACACATACATAGGAGACAGAGAGAGATCTCAATATCTGGGCTTGATTTACTTCCATGTGCTTGAAGGTACAAAATTCACATCTGTTGGAACCCAGCAACACAGGAGTTGTGGGCTTTTACTACTGCCAGAGTCCATATGTATTATACTGTTGTCTCACTTCATGCCAGAGACTAGGATCTTCATGTGTTGTTGAATTTCTGTCTGAAAAGACAGGACTCATTCATCTTCAGTAGGAAAAGCATGCCTAAGAGGCTTCAGCAGTTTTGAGAATCTCAGCCTAAATAATCTTAACTGATCAGAAGTGAAAAATTTATCTTACTTGAGACAGTCAAAACAACTGATTTCAGATGAGGCCTTGAGTGTTCAGCGCTCTTTAAGTGTGGGCTTCTTTAGGGGCAAAAACCCTGGGGTATTCAAGAAAATCCTCTTAATTATGGAAACTAAACATCCTAATGAGGAGGGGAGGCTTTCAAAATGCTCTTTCAAGAATTCAGCTAGAGGAATCAGGTGTCTTGAATATCTGTTCAGTGCTTCTGGTGTGTGGGAACAAACTCTTTGAAGAAACACAAATGACAGCCCCTTGTCTACTTTGATTTGTGGTCATTCTGGATTTTGAAAACATTTTCCCAACCACCTCTTCTTGATTCCTCTCTCCCCATGAAATATGTGGCCATCAGGGAAACAGCTTCAAGTTTAATAAGCAGAAGGCGCTGCAATACCCTCATTACCAGAAGGTTGTAACCAGTGAAGATAATTTTATTTAGTTGAGATCCTTCTAAACATCACGTTTTTTTCAACTTTCTTTTTCAATATTTTCTCACAACCCCAGAAGCTGAGAACCAGATCTTCAAACAGAGTCTGTGACTGGCACTATCTCAATATGCAAGATGGAAGAGGAAGAAATTCTGTCTCCATGGCGAGGCAAAGAATAGAAAGCACTTATAATTAAGGGGTTGAAATAACCCCTGTGCCTAAAATTCTCATTTCTGGGATGAGCTGTTAGCAGTATCACCACAAAATTTTTCTTCAGAAGAAGGATGTGATTCTTGTTGTCTTTGCTTCTGGTCCCTGCAGAAGTCACCAGGGGATTCACCACTGGCTGACAACACACAGCAATAAGTGTAGTTTAAAGCTTTGCATCATGTGAGTCTATCACTCAGGGGAGTAAGAGATACAGGTTTTGAAAAATACAGCTACAGAAACAATATACACATTTAATTCAAAGGGAAGACTTTAAACAAGTGTATCTATAAAAATAAATGGCTGATTCCTAACAAAGCTAAAGCCTTAATTCCACGATGAACCCATTATCCCACTCTCAACCAGTACACAATTCTTGGTTTTATATCAGAAAAAGGACATTGTACTTTTCTTAAGCCCCAACCTATATGAAATCCTATTGTTACGGCATTCACCTCAACAATAGCCCTTTGGAGCACTCAAAATGCCTGGCTGTCAATTAGGTTACTATAAGGAAGGAACAGGACATTGTTTACTTCACAATGCAGCATCAATGAAGGTATATACATTACCCAGATGAATGCATTCTGCCGTGTTTCAGTAAGCCCACTGCAATCAATGCTGACAATGAATATCAAGCAGGTCTCTTGCAACAGAATATGCAGGTATCAGACTGTGCACTGTATCTGGGTGCCCAGAATAACTCAATACGTGCTGTGCTTCACAGATTGGTAATATTTTGGAGGACTTTGCTTCAGGGGAAAGCTATAGATGGGAGGAGGGATTCAAAGATACCTAACAGCCTGGCACTGACCCATTGAAAATAAGGAAGCAGTTTCATACAGCCTCACCATTTGCCTTTGTTATTAGGAAATAAATCAGCCTTTGTTTTTTCTGGACAAAGTGAAGGAATGTCATTATGACTTATAAATTGTGTTGTTACAAAACAATCAGGAAATCTTCCCATTTAAATCTGAATAACTTAAATTGTTGGAATTTAAACTTTAGTCTATTCAGTGAAACAAATGCTTAAATAGAGCTCTTCATTGAAATTCTGTGTTTGAACTAAAACCTGCATTGAAACAAAACAAAACAAAAACCAAAAAAACCAACAAAAACAAAAACAAAAACAAAAACAAACCCCAAACCAACAAACCAACAACTGTGAGGCTGGTAAAAGACTGAACAAATCTTATAGTTGCACTATTTAATGCCTTTTGACTAAAGATAAGATGAAACCACGGTTGACAAAGTGGCAAATTGGTATGGTTGGTAGTGCTTTATTTACACTATTCCAAATATATTCAGAGAGTTGTTTCCACCTCATGCCACTATAGTTTCCTTAAGTCTGTCTGGAGTTTCAGTCCTGAACATAGTGGTGCAGTGGTAGTTAACACAGGAAGACAAAAACACCGAAGTCAAACATATGCAGACTTCCTTTCTTTCTCAGGGAATAGCAGCAAACATACAGTGCTTGCTCCCAAATTACCAAAGTTTGCCCACAGAATTTGTTATGTCATTGAGGTAAACCTCTCTGACCTGATGTCAGTTAGGTCAAGAAAACTCTAGCTGAAGAAATGGTAAAATTTTGGAGAAACAGATAGAAGTGTTGTACTGACTTTGTGAATGACTAAAAGCAAATGCTCCACTTAAAAAAAATGCCCCTGTCTCTAGGCAGAGGAGCTGGCACCATTGATCTGGCCATTGAAGATGCAAGCTTGGAAATGATCTGTGAATAACCTCAGCACTCTGATAGCTATGGTTTTCTTGGCGTTTTCATGGTGTAAGAACCTTGCCACTGCTAGAATTTCCCTTTTCCAGGCTTTATCTCTGGCTAAGCTCCACCCCTCATGGATTTTCACACTGTCCCTTCTCCGAGATGACCTCTCTTCCACCTCTGACCTCTTTCAGAGTTTTCACCCTTGCTTTAACAATTGATTTATGATGTGCCTGTGAAAGGGTCAAGCCTACTTTTACGGTTTGCTTAAAATATTTCTTTTTGGGGTAGATACAGAAGTGGTGCTTAATAAGTGCTAAGTAAATAAACTAAGGATTGGAGACAGCTTCCCTTTTCTGCTAACTACTAGATGTCTCAAAAACTCTTCGTAACAAGTGTTTACCAAGTCTTCAAACAAATGAACTGATAACTGTAATAATTTTGTGCCTAATGAAATGTGTCAAGGGTTTAGGATTTCCAAAAAGAGTAATTTCAAATTAAATTGTCTCACAGTTCAGTGAAAAGGCAATGCTAAAGATAATTCAGGGACTTGTATATGTAATGGACAGGAAGTCTATTTTTCTTTTAGTTTGACAGATTGATCTTCCACAGAAAAAAAAGAAAAAAGGCAAAAAGGCTACTAGGTACAAACCTTCATTGCCTGCAGCCTCCCTACGCCAAAACTCCTTTTAACCTCACTTCAGGTGGCGTCACAACTGCAGGATCAATCAATCATCTCAAAGGCAGATTTTATTCTTCTTGTTTCACTTATCCATTATTCTTTACATGCACCATAATTTACCCTGCAAACTCAGCTGTGTTTTTTAATGTGGTCCTCATCATTCAATGTATCTAAAATCAAACTGCATATACTTATATTTAAAAAAATGAATTGGATACTTGTGATAGCATTTATGAAACTCTAAGTAAGTACTGACTAGATGACAATGCTTATCCTTTTTGCCACAAATCACATCACACATGAAGCCATTTGAAAATATGAAGAGTGTGTTTTGAGGCTCTCTGTTTCAAGTTGAAATGTGCATCAACATTTTCTCTATAAACTTTGTCACATCTGTGTCTCTCCAAGCTAACTGGTATCAGGTGATATTTTTAGATTCCACAAAAGACATTCTCTTGGTTTCTTAAATGTACTGATTTTTTTTTCCTAGCCATTAAAAACTTGATTTATTATCTTGACAATTTTAACAGCGAAAGACACAGTGGTTTATTGCTGAACATCTTTCATTTTCACATTTCCATGAAATGCTACCAAAGTGGAAAAAGTTACCAAGTTAACACCTAACGTTCTATTTGGTTTGAATAGAAAACTTAGACAAGCCAAATGTAGATTATATATCTCTGCGTGTAGTTAGAAAAAATACTAAATTGTTGTAGTGCTTCTGTGGTTTCAAAGCACAGCCATATGCCAGGAGCTGGAAGGGGGAGACAACAGGTGAGCTGCCTCCAGGCCTCACTCAGTCTTGTTGGCAGCACGCTCACTGCTAACCACCGGTCCAGAAAGCAAATGCCCATTTCAGTCTGTTTCATGTGTGCCTCCTTGCTGAAGCCATAAAAAACGGGATGTAGTTTTATTCCCATACAGCCTCTCTAGGAAGAGACCAGAAGGATCAGACAGAGCAGAACAGAGGGTTTGAAAGAATCATCTCCCAAACACAAAGACTGCTGTTAGGACTGGACACTGTCTGCCTTGTCACCATCTACCTGTGTAATCACCAGGCACAACAAGGTCTATTCATTGAAGGCCCCACTCTGGGCTCCTTTGGCATACTTAACACTTCCGCAGACTTACAAGGATCTTCGGAGTGTTCAAAGGAGAAAAGACTGGACACTATTTATAGTTTTGCTGATGTTGGGAGGGTGGCTATAATCCTAAATTCCTTTCTCAGCCCATGCTCAGCCTTGAGCTAAGTGAATAGCAAAAATAAATAAATAATAACCATGAAAAAATGACCCAGTGAAAGCAGTGCCTTTGTTTCTGTCCTGAATGTGGAGTGGTGCCACTTGTTACATGCTGGTGTTCAGAAAACGGCTTTTGATCTTGAAAGCTTTCTGCTTGTTTTAGTCCTTTTGCATTAATCACCCCTTAATTTCACTTATAGGATGCAAATTACTCTTACTTCTCTTGCTCAGACCATTTAAACTAGTAGATCAGTGAGCTGATAGGCCATCAAGTAAAAGAGTAGGGGAAAAAAGTAAAAAAAAAAAGAGAGAGCTGAAAATCCTTACAAATCTTGACTACACTTGACAAAAACCAGAAGTGGCCTGTGAACTATCCATTAGCTGAAAAGCTGGTATAGATCAGTGTCATTGCACTGAAGACAATGGTGGTTTGTCAGCTGAGAAGCTGGCCAAAGGGATAGAAACAAAATGGTCTTTTTCTGGCAAAGAGTTAAACCAGCTCACTTACTCCTTTCTGAAAACTTCTTTCCATTGCCTTCCATGGGATGCTTTGACATGGAAATATTTTGAGTGCTGGCGAATAAACACTATAGATACCTTTCTGTGTAACTAAGTCAATAATGTAGTGACAGTATTGCATGCTAACTACACAGGTTTAATTTTGTCATTGCCCCTCTTCCCATGCTATGGCTACTTTTCAATGGCACTTTTAAACAGAGAAATTAAAAACATATTTATTATTGTAACATATATATTATATACATTACAAACCCCAAACTCTGAAATCCTGGGATAAAGGCTTGTTGAAAGGTTTTCCCATCCATACGTAGCAGGACCAGTGGCCCTTTTGTCATCCTTCTGAACTGGGGTCTCCCTCTTTTGAACTCAACTAAAATCTCTCCTTGACATTACTTTTGTGGAACCTGGTGCCTAACATGAGGAGCAGTGTGTGCACATATCAGGGACACCAATAGCAACCACCTAGTCTTTACACCCAATGAATCTGGGATTGTCTAAAAGCTGGCTTGATCAAATCTGTTAGGTATCCTGAACTGGAGAATAAGGAACACAAGAAAGTAGGGATTATAACCAAAACAAAGTGAAAATCATAGGTATCAATGCTGTAATATATGTGTATAAATTGCATCAATAATGACATCTATAGTATGCTTCTGTAGTGCTCACTTGTAGCATTCTGAAATACTCATAATGGATTTTGAAATTTTCCATGCAAAGGAACTGTTTCTGCAACATACAGACCCTATGGAGGTAGAGGAAGAACAAAGGCTTAGTATATGAGCAGATCTGATCTTTAAGGACCATCAACATGAGACTACAGCCTTATGAGCAGATCCACACTACTTATGAGGCAGAGATCTACAGCTCTGCAGTGCTGCAGGTGACAGGAATCACCTGCCCACTTCAACTCCCTGACCAATCAGTCACCTCAAAATACTTCCACTGCCAGTTTATGGTGGCCTATCCCATTTTAACTGAAGAGGAGGGTGGATTACTCTCTAGTTGCCTTTCACAGCCTGAGAAGCTCCTGTACGTCCTTCCAGGCAACTTATTTATTGTTATATAACTATATATTTATATATATATTTATATATATATATATATAAATATATATATAGTTATATACCTTTATATATATTTACTTATTGCAAAGAGAAGGCAAAATCTCCAAAGTCACAGCTTTGTGTTTTGAGTAAAGTAGGCACTTTTCTGCAGCTATTCCACCAAGGGTGGAGACACTAGTTAGTTCCTGCTCCTCCATCCCCCTTCAGAGGAGATGGTCCCTGTCCTCTAGGAAGCACCTGGCCATATTGCTGAGGGTGGAAGGATCTCATGTTTTACAGAAACACCATAGGAAACCACAAAGGAGCTACAAACAGGCTCAAGGATAGCAAGTCATCTCTCCCCAACTCCAGTCATCTCACATCTTGTGCCAACAGAGCACACAGCTTTCCTGATCCATTGCTGCAGAAACACCTGTGGTCCCCATGAATCTTGTTTCCTTCTTAGACCTCACTAAGGTAACAAGGGATTTGGCACAGATTTTAGACACAGATACAGCATCAATCTCATGGGAAGTGAGCAGTATTCTGAGGGGGGTCTGGAAAGGGCAAAGATAGCATGGAGCTCCAGAGCTAAGTTCTACTGTCCTACTGGTAACACCACCCTGAATTGTACTAACTATGGGGTCATTACACTGTATACCAAAAGAATCTGCATAGAAGTATCACCTCTCTTCAGGATTTTTGGTGAAAAAATACTCTCTATATATTTTGATCTTTCCCTATACAGAGTTTGATTTCAGCTAAAACAAATAGTTTTGCTTTCTAACATGTTGATTTTGTTTTTTCTTTTTTTCAAAAAAGACACAGAGAACTCCTCATAGAAATCAACTAGTATTTTGAAGCAAGCTGTGGACCTGGAGACAGCAGTGGAGGCTGGAAGCAGAAGCTGTAGTAGATCTCAGGAACAAAGTTCCACAGAATTTAGACTAATATAAATATAGCAAAAGACTCTTAGTAAGGGAAAGCCCATAGATCCTCTTGCCCCTCCTCTGCCTCCTGCTGATTTTTGCATATGAGAAGACCCTGGGAGCGAAAATTGTCCTACTGCTAGAACTGAAAGGATACTGCTGTTTGGGGCTTATAATGTTATTGTTATAATAGGGCCTAATTCTGATATCACTGGCATTCAATGAATCCATGCTTATTTTAGTGGTGAGTGTAAGTAAGGTCACGAATTGACATATGAAGTGAAGTTAAATGGTGATTTGGGCTCGAGTCATAAATCTTCCTGCCTATTTCTTACATAGCTACACTATCATGATAAATGCCCGATCTTTGTGGAGGAAAGAATTTAATTCGCAAGAAGATGATGAGAATGAATTATCAGCTCAGCTATCCCTGCAATCAGTTCCTACCTGGATACCATTTCACTAAAACATAAGCATGTGTTACGTCATGACTGCCCTGCTTGAATAAATTTTTAGACTGGGAAAAAAAGAGTTTTTAAGTTTGTGTGCATGTGTGTGTATGTGTGTGTGTGTGTATATGTGAATTTCCCCTTAAAACATTCCTATCATGCCGCTTCATATTCATTAATTAGTCTGAGGTTTCCCTCGTGTTTAGTTTACAAAGCCACTTAAACCCACGTACCCATTTAACATATTTATGACCCCAGTTTTCTTTCTTTTCTCTGAGACTGTACCGTAATTGTTCTCTGGACTCAGGAACTGCAGAGTGCCTTCACTGATGAAAGGAGACAACATAAAGAAGGAAATGAATGTGTGAGGGATGAATACCTTCCACAAAACAACTGGGTGCAATTTGGCCCATGGCCCCGGGGGTCACTTTAATAGAGTGGAGCCTCAGTCTCTATTGAGTGTATGGGAGACTATTAACTCTTAACAACTCAGTCTCAGGTTATTTATTTATTGCTTAAATGATTTGTTATTGCTACTTGAATTTAATATACCCTCTGGGAACTGAGATGGCAGCATCATGTTACAGAAAAACTACAAGTTATTTTAAAACTGTGATTGAATTTTTATGAGCATCATAAAATCTTTCTGAACAAATAACTTACCATTAGTCAGAAACTTCAGCAGGAAATCTGTAAAATTAAGGATTTATTAGAACAGTACTGTATTTGTGTGTGTCTCTGGAAAAGAGAGGGTTAAATACTCGAAGAGGATGCTTCAAGTATTAATTTTATTATTTGAATATAGTAGTACGTCAATAGCACCTGATGTTTTCAAAAAAACATATAGATACAATATTAACAAAAAAATAATTCCTTTTAGCCTGGGAATGCCTCATGTTCAGGGACTAAGACTGCTGCACACTTGTTTTGGTATGAAAGTTTATTCAAAAAACTTAAGGGCATCTGCAAAGATCAATAACAAATGCCCACATCAGTTCTGCTAAGTGGACTGGTGTTTGAAGTACCTTTGCACAGTCACTGTTTTTTCCCTATACTTGCCTATGTGCTGCTCTCAGGTCTGAAAGGGTGTGTTCCTGTGCTTTAAAGCATTTACTTTCCCTTTTGCTTTTCTAATCCTTAAAGTCATTAGGACAACTTCCAAGTCAAACAGCATATTTCAGAAGGGAGTGGGGACGGTGGAGAAGGGGAAAAGGAAGGGAAAGAGGACTGAAGGCATCATAAAAAGCAGGTGCAAAATGAAATGCTCAGAATATTAGGGGAAAATAATAGGCCTGCAAAAATAAAGCCAATAAGTAGGTTTGAAACCAGAAAGAAAAAAGGTCATCTTAAGTATTGCTATAAGACTATTCTCTGTACTCAGTTGTTTTTAATAGTAGACCGAAAAGTGTTCTCTGGAAAAACTGAGAACTCCAGAACTAGAGAGATCTCCAATTTAAAGGTCTTGTTGATTGAAATCCTGCCATATTCTGACATAAAAAACTATTCTATGTTAGATGTCCTCTTCTGGAAATGGAAGGATCAAATCTGAATACAATACACATATTCTGTTTTTGTGATTGGTGCACATAAACTCATAAAATTATTTATGTCATGCCCTTTTTCATCCTTAATATAAATCAGATAATCATAATTTCTGACTGTTTTAACACAGTGTTTATGTATCAGTTACCTGAAGAAAGTCTAGACATGTATACATAATACATATAATAATTCACCCTTTGGATTCTAGAAGTTCAGAAAAGGTATAACTTGCTTTCATGCTGTTGTTTCCAACATGTCCAATTCTTCTTGATCTCTATAAATAATTAAGGATAATTAAGGAGTAGTAAATGATAAGACACAAAAGACTTTCTTGCAGAACTGTTTCATACTATCTTAAGTCTTCATTCTGAATGTCCAGCAAATAAATTGTAGTAGTTAAAAGGGCTTTGTACCCTCAATGAAATTCCAGCATTTGTGGAGCTATTTTTCAAACTTCCCCCCAATACTGAGAATTATCAATATTCTAATTGTAGCCTTTGTCATACATTGACAAATAATAGCTACAACATGGGGGTGTCCACTTACTTTCTGTTATTCTGAAGCTGTTGGTGCAATCTGATCTTTCAGCAGTCTTAAAGGTTCTTTGCTTCTACTGATTCTTGTTGACACTTTGACATGCCACTGTGTGTCTTGGCAAGAGATTCCTCTCACCTGGTATCATCAAGTCATCGGAGAACCCCTGACATTGCTTTGTATCATTTATCTTAGCTATGTTATGTATCACTAAGCTTAACTTAGTATGTATGTGAGTGGAACGGGCCATCTCCCAGATGTGGCTGTACCTTTCCAATGACTATAAAGGTTCATGTATCACGTAGATTAAATGTGTCTGACACATTATATTTGGTGAGATTAATTTCACCTCAGATGTCTGAAGAGACATGCACAGAACATGAGAACATTCAGTTAACGACACCTGTCCTAAGGCCATCCAGCCTCGCATAAGATAACCAAAGATAGAGCAAGGTTCTCCTGTCTTCTCATTAGTCAGCTTGTGGGCAGTTTTTCCTCCTCCAACAAGTCCCTTTTGACATTTCTCAGCTTCTGATGGGAATGCAAAAGCATCCTCTATGTAATGGGCTTATTCTCTGCAAGCACAGCCCTGTAGACTACATGGTTCCATGCTCTAAAAAGGATAAGCTTCATGTGAAACCATGGCCTGGGGTCAGTTAGCTAATTTTTATCAGAAGGCAGGATACTTGCTGCAGGGCAGAGAACTGCAATAAGACAAGGCAAACCAGGGAGAAAATGAAATTTCTTACAGATGAGGCAGTTTTTATTATAATGACTGGATATTTAACTAGCACAAGTCTAAACAATCTAAAGAGTTGGATCTAATGGAGTTTTACTTCCAAGGATATGAAAATATATATATATATATTAATATATTAGAGCTGTACTGTGGCTTAACTAACCCTCCAAAGAAGTTTGGGCCCAGAATATGAAAGGGTCCAACACAGTACAAAACTTCACAGGAAATTTACTTGCCCCAGGCTTAACATACCAACTTGAATATAAGGCAAAATTTCTATCCAGAAGTGAGAAATGAAAGGTTCACAGACAGGAAAATCAACCTGTAACCACAAATACAAGTTTTGCCTCCTGTGAAAGTCTTCTTAGACACATGAGCCTTCACTAAAATTGCAGTGTGATTAAAGAACCAGAATTCACTTGGCATTTTCTAACTCAAGGTCCAAAAAATACTTCAAATGAAATGCTTGTAATTTATGTTGAAAGAACACCAGGGAGTTTGTAAGACTTCTTTGGACAGTCTCAGCTGCAGAAGGATGCTTAACCTCTTAAAAATCTCCCATACACCTTCAATCTTCTCTCTTCCACCAACATAACCTCAGAGCATGTTCCAGATCAATTAAAAGGCCGCTTAAAACCCATGCTCTCCTACATGTCAGAAACCTACTGGGAAAGATAGTGCTTTGATTTTTCAGGCAGCCTCCACAAAATTGTTTTGGTAACCCAGGAGAATATCTAGACTGCTGCAGCTATTTTAAATATTGTTGCATGCTGTGTCTGACTGAGGCTTGTGAATGCCAAGTGTCTCCTTTTTAACATTTAGAACATTTATTTCC
>VXBB01012207.1:16358-31605 GCA_013399915.1 Illadopsis cleaveri
CCTCCCCCCTTCCCTCTCCCTCTTCCTTTCTCTTTCCCTGTCCCCTTCTTCATTCTCCTTTTTGCTGGGAAGTGCGCATCCAGGGAGGAGGTGGGAGCCCGGCAGGAGCTGCTGCCACGGCTGCTGTTGAGCCCTAGCTATTGAGACTGAATAAATGGAGCTGATGGGTGAAGAAGAGCCATCAAAATGGAGGGTTTTGTTCCTCCTCCTCCTCTCCCCAGGGCCCAGAGGCAAAGGCAGCCCTCCTTGCTCACTCAGGCGCAAGCACCTACTCTGCCTTCCCAGCACTGTGGGACACCCGCCATGCTATTCCCTCTGCTCGGCACTCAGCGGATCCATGCTGTGGCTCAGGCACCAGCAGACCCTGGTGCTGCTACACACTGTCACAGGAGGATTATGCTCGTCAGAGATGCCTCTTTCCCACAGGGCAGGGCCTGGTGCACTGGTGCACACCGCATGCGCAAGCACACCCATGGACAGGCTCAGCATCCTGCTGGAAAAGCAATCCCTGCTGTCCCTCCAGCCCCGTACCTTCACTCTGTAAAGAACGAGAGAGTAAAGAGCTTATTAAAGCATGAGAAATTAATCACATTAGTGTTTAGTCTTCCAGAGCATGGACGTATGAGGGGAAGAAAGAGATAAGGAAGTTGAAATGAAAGAATAATTCACAAATCTTACAGCCAATATTCTGTGGCAGTCATTTCCAATCTTCTTTTGATTTGTAATTCCTCAAAAACTTCAGCCTCTGAAGAGTAATTTAAACATATTGATATGGCTTGGTGGTCTGATTTCCTTACGGGATGTCCAGAGGATGCTCACAAGCACAGAATACAGATGGCCAACAGTTGAAAATTGTTGTTCTATAGAATATCTCTAATAATTCAAGTTACTGAGTAATGACAGGATATATCCCCTATGCCTCTTCAGTCAAGTCAAATTTGTTTAGTATATATGCGTTCAGAAAATGATTAAGTTAATAAATGTTTCTGATATGAAGCCAATATGTTGACTTGTTTACTTCTTTCAGTGTTTAAAAATGGGTACATAGATATACTTTACATATAAACAATATTGTCTATCTGACGTGCTTGCATCACACCATATGCGATAACTTGTCTAAAAGTTTCTGGCTTTAGACTTGCACAATTTGCAGTTAGCCTTCTATTCTAGCCCAGGACAATGATTTCAATGGGATTATTTGTGCCAGGGCTGTCTAATGCAGGGATACTTTGATGAAGCTCTTTTTTTGTTCCACTGTTTCTGTGTGTATTGATAGCAGAGGATGAGGTCTGACTACCTGCATATTCAGCCACCTCTACCTTACATATGTTTGATTAAATATTAAGGTATTCTACACTAGAATTAATTTGCTAACATGGACTTGGCAGTTTTTCCTTGCTTTCCCCAATTGTTCCTAGGTACAACCTGCTGTTCACAACCAGCGCATCACTCAATATGCTACAAGAATTTTTGCCCACATAGTCTGAGCTGAACTTCACCAGACTACCAAAAAGTGTCCAGACCTGGGAAAAAAAAGAAATTTTTGCCATTATTAATGAGTGGTTGCTGGCAATGTTTTTCACAGGTGTAACATGAGTTCACAAGAAAAATAGACTTTTAGCAAAGGACTCTGGACCAGGAAACATTGTTTAAAAAGCTTTAGCAACCATGTGCCTCTTTATGTACTCTCTGTTTTCAGTTGGCACAAATTATTTGATAAATGAATCTATAGGATACCATTACCTGGGGCAGAATAAGGGTCTTGCAGGTTATCTCTTATGTAGGTGGTATATAGACATTAAATAAAAGCCACTCTCACAGCACTACAATAATTCTGCTTGGGTAGTAGCAGAGACGATGGCATCAGGGACCAACTCATCCCATAGACTTACCATTCCACTTGTTTATTGCATGCCTCAGTTTCTTTACACACATCAGTGTGTGGGGGAGAACTGGTCACTATTCCTATTTGTGTTGCTGCTATTCACAACAAGTAAATCTTTCCCATGTTTTTTGTGATAGGTTCAGGCCTTTATTGAGTGAGGAGAGCTGTGAGCTGCCCAAGAGCTGTTTTGTTGGCAGGGGGTTAAGGAGAATTGTCTGTCACATCAATTATCTGCCCTTGAGCTCTTAGAAAGAAGGTGGCTAGAGACTGACCACTTCTCTTGCTTGTACATCCACACACATGGACACCAAAACAGCTCACACTTTGGGAGTTGCTCTCCCCCTCTCTCAGCAGTGCTGCAATCCATGTTAAATCAGTTCATTCCTCCTTCTCAGTAAAACTAGACAGACCCCTGCTTTAAATACACTGGACCACACAAGGGAGAGGGGAAAAATATCTTTCCCTCAACCCTTTCTCTCCTCTGTCATTTGGAAGCCTGTGTTCTAATAACAAATGGTGATTAAAAAAAAAAAAAGACAAGCCTTCCCTTCTTCCCTTTTTGGAGCGACAGCTCTGAGCCTTGGTCAGGGGAGCCCATGAATTGGACTTGCAAAGGGCCCGGGGGGGTCCCTATAAATCTTCCCCACACAGAGGTGGCTGTCTGTCTACTTCTGGGCTGCTGCTCATTGTGACTAAAGTTTAACTGCTTTATTTTCATTCGGGGGGAGGCAGGGACTCAAGTCGCATAAACCTGAGGTTTATGGCTATTGCCTTATTTCCTTGTCATTTTCAAAAGACATTTGTTTGCTTCTTTATTGTTCCCTTAGAAAAGTAACAATCACAATTTTTTTCTACTTACTTTATTGCCTAATTTTCTTTATTTCTTTATCTTGCTACCTGTGGAATGGAAACTATATTAAGTAATGGGACATTTGTAAGAATGTGAACAGGCACTTCCTTTGGGTGCCTATCCTAGAAAGGCTAAAACAACCAGTACAAAAATATCAGAAAAATAAATATAAAAGTGATAACGATCCTGTGTGGCTGTGTGTATATTTACATAGGTGCTTACGCACTGATACACAGACACAGAAACAGACACACACTTGATATGTTGGAGAAACGCCAGCTGTAATTGCTACAAACTAAACATGGCCTTGTTTTCTCACTGATGCTTTTACCCATCATATTCTGCCTTTCTGCTCATGACTAATTGCTCAATCCCATTTCATGGGTAACAGAGCAAAACACCAACTTATTTAATAGCAGTACATACATACTTTTTGGACATAGTTCAAGTATGATGTCACCAAAATTACAATAATATAGAGTATTACTAAACATCATCGATTGCATGTGAATTCTTATCATTGTAAGAATGCATCAGTCAGCTGAAAAATGTAGATAAAAAATGTTTTTATTGGCACAAATTATCCTGTCATGTAATTTGAATCTGAGGGCATAACAATGAATGGTTCTGAAAATTATAATCAGGATAATGGAATTGTTATTTTCAGCTTTCATGCACAGCAAATTATTCATGGTCTTTCGACACTTATCTTAAGGAGAAAGTTGTCTGAAGACTAAATTCAAGCCTAAGTATTGTATTATGAAAGTGAAGCAAAGATATTTTGAAATAGGAATCTCACTCAATCCATTTGCAAATGATGTTACAGGTAGACAGTGAATTGCTTCATTTAGAGTTCCTATGAATTTTAACCAGTTTTCAAACTCATTTGACTGAATAGAAAGCATAAGATTTGCAAAATAAAGACTGTGCTGACTATGCTGGGGATGTGCATATCTCATTATATCAGAAAGAAGAGGGGAGGAAGGTGTTTCTCCATTCTTAGACATTGGTTTATTTGCAGTACTGTTTGTGAGCAAAGCATGTAAAGTTGGGCAGCTTGTTTGCTCCCTGCATGTGTGTTCATGGGTGGGTGAGGGGAGTTTGAGAATTCCTAATCCTGCAGCTCTCAGGACCTGGAGAGTTGTACCCCATCTGGGGTAACTGGATTAAAAATCTTTTCTCATTTCAAAGGTTTGATCTCAACAAGGGTTTGATGTGATGAAATCAAAGTGGCAGCTTGGATTTGAAAACTATTTGAATTTGAGCTTCCTGAAGTCTAGATCTGAGAGAATGGCTGCAGTGGATATGAATGTGTGGTAACTGCACTAATGCCTATATAAAGAAGAAAGTTATGCATGAGGAAATAAAAAAAATCCCATTTCTAAAATAGTACCTACTCCAGTGAGAATAACCTTATAGAAAAATAACTTTTGTCAACTAATGATAAGTGGCATTTGTGCTGATTTTAATACATCCCCTTATTGACAATAATAGAAGATTCTGTCTTAACAGAGATGAAGCTCAATAACAGCTACAAAACTTGTATATTATGTGGTAATTAACTACTATTGTTTTGTTGTCCTTGCCACCTCCCAAGCTTTAAAGGACCCCAAAGACATGAGGGCAGTTAATTGACCTATCAGAGGGAAGGGCAGGTGCCATATGATTTTGAGCAAGTCACCTTCCCTGTTTCTGATATTCTAATCCTCACCTGCACACTGGGGACAATAGTAGCATACCTATTACACAAAGTCTTTCTGAGGGAAGTGCACTACAATTCTTCAAGGCATTCACACTCTTTGCAGTGAAGCCTGCCAGTAGTTCCTGCATTTTTGAAATCAAACACAAATAAATTTCTCCATATAAGCAAATACTTGTCTTGGCTCCAGGTGAAGTTTCACATGCAGTTAGAAACACAGGCTAAAAGAGAGGGTTATTAAAATAAGTTTTACATTTATAAGAAAGTATACACAAAGAAAATTGCACACAACCCTTTATAAGGTAAGTAGTCAGAATGAAAACATGCTACATGTACGAA
The DNA here is from genome assembly GCA_013399915.1 of Illadopsis cleaveri. Classification (NCBI taxonomy): domain Eukaryota; kingdom Metazoa; phylum Chordata; class Aves; order Passeriformes; family Timaliidae; genus Illadopsis; species Illadopsis cleaveri. The sequence continues at coordinate 21,132 of VXBB01012207.1, forward strand.
GGGACAAAATAATTCAGCATTGAAAGGTTACAGCAAAGACAAACCTGGCAATCAATGCTGCTTCTTTAGAAATCACCGTATGCTGTCTATGTGGGATATATTATCCATGTGTCCTATTACACACCACCTAAACTAACTACAGTTTTCAAATTACACAAGATCATAATACAACAAAAATTAGGTTCATTTTTTGTTACATAGAAAGGTAAAGCGTCCTCAGATTCTCCCCTCTCATAGCTACTTTATGTTAAAATTTGACAAAAACCTCATGCAGTATAAAGAATTGATTAGAAGATACCTCTGAGGCATGAAATAAATTTGTGTAGGTTTATAATGTAGGACTGTAAAAACTTACCAGAAAAGCTCACTGCGTATGAGAATGAAATACATCAACAGCTCTTCCCTGATGAAACTTTGGGGTCATCTACCAAAAGACTGAAACTCACTTTTCCAAGCAACAGACCTTTCTCAAAAACTTGTGCCAGCCTGTGAAACCATGTGCCACACATATAAATTTATTACAAAACCCAGCACCTTTCATTNCCCATTGTATCTCATATGGTGCTGTGTTTTGGAACTGTGACCAAAACAGTTTTGACAATACACTGTTCAGGACAGATGTGCCAGCATCAACACTTTCTCTGTCTCTCAAACTGTCCCTCTATTGAAGTAGTCTGGGGATGGACAGAAGACTGAATGGTGACACAGCTGAAGAGCTGACCCCAACTGAGCAGGGGTCTATCCCATGGCATATGACATCATGCTCAGCAATAAAAACTGAATAAAAGGAGGAGAAAGGGAGCAACACTCATGGTTATGGTGCTTGTCTTTCCAAATATATATGATGCAAGACGAAGGCCAGCTGTTCTGGAGGTGGCTGAATGCCTGCTTGCTGATAGGAAATGTCGTCCTCCTTTCACTTTACCTATTAACTTGTCCTCGTTTCAAACCAGGAGTTTTCTCAATTTTGCCCTCTGATTCTCCTCCTCATTACCTGGTGGGGAGTGAACAATGGGCTGTTTGCAGCTCAGTGCTTACAGGGTTAAGCCACAACACTAGTCCAGACCAGCTACATCTTGTCTGATGTTCTTATAAATTGTCAGCGAGTGAAAATTTACTCCTGAATAGGTACCCGTTTAATTTTAAATATAGGAAATAACTTATTCACTTCTTCCTTGAAACAACGTTTTTATGTTGTTGACAATTATTACTATTTCACCNCACTGCGTAGGAGAATGAAATACATCAACAGCTCTTCCCTGATGAAACTTTGGGGTCATCTACCAAAAGACTGAAACTCACTTTTCCAAGCAACAGACCTTTCTCAAAAACTTGTGCCAGCCTGTGAAACCATGTGCCACACATATAAATTTATTACAAAACCCAGCACCTTTCATTCTAACAGCAGATTCACTCTGACCTTTTATTGCTAAGATAATCATACAGCATAAAATATGTATATGAGTTTCTATACATGTATAAATACATACAAGAAGAAAAAAGGATGTCTTCTGTAAAGTTCTCTGAAAGACAAAGAGAAAACTACAGACAAGGGATGTCACTCTTATTTACACTCAGCCTGTACTGTTGAGAAAATCTCAAATAATTTCAACATATTTCTTGAGATGACTGTGATCCAGACTTGTGTTTTAAAGACATCAACTATTAAACTTGACTTCAAAAGAAAAAAGAACAGCATACAAAAAATACAGTGGTGCATAATGTGCATCTATGAACAGAATTCAATGTAACAGAACTTGTGCAAGCTGATATGGCAAAGGATGGCATTAATAACATATTTCAGCTTCACAGTTCTGCTTTCAGCTGTTTCTCCTTATATAAACACTTATTTTGGGCAAGTCTTGAGCTTTCCAGAGTGCCTCTGGATAATCTAGGCCGATCCTCTAAGACTTGGTGTCCTGGGTTTGACTGGAATAGAGTTAATTTTCCCCATTGTATCTCATATGGTGCTGTGTTTTGGAACTGTGACCAAAACAGTTTTGACAATACACTGTTCAGGACAGATGTGCCAGCATCAACACTTTCTCTGTCTCTCAAACTGTCCCTCTATTGAAGTAGTCTGGGGATGGACAGAAGACTGAATGGTGACACAGCTGAAGAGCTGACCCCAACTGAGCAGGGGTCTATCCCATGGCATATGACATCATGCTCAGCAATAAAAACTGAATAAAAGGAGGAGAAAGGGAGCAACACTCATGGTTATGGTGCTTGTCTTTCCAAATATATATGATGCAAGACGAAGGCCAGCTGTTCTGGAGGTGGCTGAATGCCTGCTTGCTGATAGGAAATGTCGTCCTCCTTTCACTTTACCTATTAACTTGTCCTCGTTTCAAACCAGGAGTTTTCTCAATTTTGCCCTCTGATTCTCCTCCTCATTACCTGGTGGGGAGTGAACAATGGGCTGTTTGCAGCTCAGTGCTTACAGGGTTAAGCCACAACACTAGTCCAGACCAGCTACATCTTGTCTGATGTTCTTATAAATTGTCAGCGAGTGAAAATTTACTCCTGAATAGGTACCCGTTTAATTTTAAATATAGGAAATAACTTATTCACTTCTTCCTTGAAACAACGTTTTTATGTTGTTGACAATTATTACTATTTCACCTCACCAGTCCCCTTTTCTTCACTTCCTTATCCTTTTTACTCTTTCTCCTGCCCTGCCTTGGCCCTTGCCCTCTTCTTCTCACCATTTTCACAAGGAGTTTTGTCTTGGTTTGGTTTCTAAAGTTTCATCTACTCTTTGTAACGTTTTGGAAATAATGGCTAAAAGTTCTCCCCGAAATCACTTCATCAAACTTTAAGTTTTAATAGGATTAATCTATAGTCATATAAAAATACAATTGATTTAACTACTGTTTCAAACAGTATTTTCTTATTCTGGCTTGTGTTCTTGTCCTTTATTTACTGATATACCAAACAAATACTGTTTGTACATAACCTTTTGAAGGAACAGTTTGTAATTAAGGAAACTAAAAATGGAAAAATGCTTTTGGGCATTCTTATCATCACACCTCAAAATCTGTTTAAGGAAACTAAAAAAAGAGGATTTTACTTTTGTGTTTCTAGTTGTTCTGGAAGAAGACAAGACAGAGTAGTGCATGATCTCAGGTAAAATTGTAATTCATAAGCCACTGAGATCTGGGGTTGAGTTTCTAACTGGCAACTGGTGTCAATTGAAACTGTGAAAATCTGTTCTTTTGAGAATTAAACCCAAGTTAATTATTATCTTAATATTGCTCGACACTTGTCTCTGCTGTCAGTGTTAACTTTGCTGCCCCAAACCCCATTTTGAAAAACTTTTTCACAATTATCTGTAAAAACCAATATCCTAATTTCAAAAAGTTTTTATTCATCATAAACAAGGTATCAGAAGCCTAGATCAGGTGTTCTAGACCTGAGGAATTTGGTATAAAAGGCATTTCTGGTTTGATAGGAAATACCTTTTAAATATCGTTGCTCTTATGTCATAAGGCACTATCTTAATAACAGTAATAATAACACTAACTTCATGATAATTGGATGAGTTACAACACAGGACTTCTTTAAACTCTTCCTATGGTGGGCAATCAGAAGGTGAAGAAACAGAAAACACAAGAACCTTTTGGCAGAATGCCAGGATGCTGTAACAGAGGAAAAAACTCTCACAAAGTGCAAGTTTTTGTATTTAAGTAGGAAGACCAGGAGTCTAGAAGGAGAGGGTAGCAAGAAAATCTGGATATTTTATGGTTCAGTGCATTGTCAGATTTCTAATTATGAGAACACAAAAAAACCCCTTAAAGAAAGGTAAGTGATCAAAGTAGAATTTGTTGTCCTTAACAACCAGTAAGGCACAACATTTCTTTCTTTTCTAATCTGTGTCATGCTCATTGAACGGACTACGGTAAGACTACCAAGGCAGCAGAAATCCTGGTCTATAATCTTTAAAAATAATGCAAATGAGTATAAACTGGAAATTGTGCAGTGCAATCCTTCCCTAGTAAATCTTCCATTACTTCCATTACTGGGCATCAAAAGTGTCACAAAAATCACTGAATTTAAATTTCCATGTCCGTATAGGTCACAGCATGTTATCAATCTTTTAACGACATCAAAAGGAAAGACTGAAGGGCCTGTTCTATCACGCAACAAACTTTGACAGAAATGTAAAATCTAATCCTCTTGCACTCATTATATTCCTATTCTCAACTAGACTCATCCACTGCAAACTCAACTAAGACATCCAAGCCACTGCATTAATGGCACTAGTAGCCATTTTTGGTCATTAATTTTCAGACGTCCCAAGGAACATCTGTCATGATTAATTCTCTCAATCATTGGGTTCAACTCCATTTCCATATTCTTGAACTTAGAAGCCATCTAAAAGAGGGAGAAAGAGTGCTTTACTATAGTTCTGCTCCTCCTATCCCCACCACATTATAATAAAACTCTATGCAATACAGAAAAGAGCAGGAAGAATGATCAGTGATGGAATGGTTCCATGAAAAAAGTAAACTTGAAAAAGGATGAGGAAAAGTGCTACAAAATCACTGTGGAGCAAGGGAAAGGTCAGGTGGCAAAGTTCTGCCAAAGAAGAGGAAAACCTCTCAAAATTGAGGAGTAAGTAAGGTAGTGCATCCTTGCTGCAGGTTGTCAAGGATGTGAAAGGTGTTGGTGTAACATGGCTAACTGAAGGCAGAAAAATCCTGATGTACTTCCAGAAAAATAGAACCGTTAGTACTCTAACTCCTACATTGTTTCTTCATCTGTCATATCTGTGAAAGAAAAACTGTAAGCTACAAATGAGTATCATTCTACTGAAATCTCAGAATAAAACTTCGTTGCTGAAGAAAAAAATTGATTGCTGCGAAAATGTGGGTATCTATGTGTCTGTTAAGTCCGCCTGCTCATGTTGAAAAATAGACATGCAGTGAAATTGTGACAGTCTGGATTCAAATCACATGAGCTGATTTTACATGAGTTTTCTGGTCTTGGCCTGTCTAGAAGGAGCTCTCGTCATCCAAGCTTGCTAAAAGATAACCATGTGAATCCAGCAACTACTTGTTAATGTGTCAAACTGGCATCACATAACATGTACAACTCTAGTCTCAGAAGGAGAGCCTGTGTACTCAAGTCAGCACTGGAGATATTTAGCCTGGGGGCCTTTTAGGAGGATGGGACAGGACTGGTAAAAAAAAGCTTCCTCTACCAATGGAAAGCACACCCAAATTACCATCTGCTTCTTAGCATCTTCCCCATAACCTATCTTTGTGCAGGGCCAGCCTCAGCAGCTTGCCTTCCTAACTCTCCATGATGCTCTTCCTGCCTCAGGAGCAGTGGTGCCATGGAGGGAATGGCAGCAAATATACAAGTGATATTTTTGAACACTGGGAAGAAAAAAAGACAAGACATTCCTGTAAATTTGCAATACCTTTTCAAAACAGAGGAACCAAAACTGACGCAGAAATTTAGTCTTATACTTTAAATGCAGTCAGCCTGAGCCTTTATTGAGGATTAGCAAAAAAAAACTTGATTATCTTATCTGTTAATAAACATAAATGCTAATGTTCTGTAATGAGCAACAATTCACGTCTCTATACCTTGGCTATATCCTGACAGGAAAATTTATTTTGCAGTGGGTAGAGAGTTATATCAAGATAAAGTCATACAACACTTAGCAAGAAAATATTAAGCCTTCTGCAATGTTTAAAAATACACCATATCCCACATATATGTTAATTTTATTTACATATAAGATAGCCAAACATTTTAAGACAACCCATCTCTGGGCAAAGTGATATGCATATTATTAAATTAATATACACCCCTATCTAATTAATATATCACTACTAAATGCATCAGTATATTTAATATTAACATGTCTGCATCTGTATTTGAATGTGTAATTAACCCCAAGCCTGCTTGTGTTTCCACATGTAGTTGTTTGAAAGTGCAGGTTTTAATGTCAATACTTTCTTTAAAAGATCTGGGGAAATAGTTGTGGAGTCAGTTCCTACAGAGATTACAGAAATCTGTCTGAGGGATAAAATTTTGCTTAACGTCTCTTCAGTTATGCCTCTTATTTAGTCGTCACAGTTATGCCAAATGTCTTACTCTTTTTTCATCAGGGAACAGATAATAACTCAAATGCCCCAGCCAAAACAAACTCTTTGAAAAGATCTTATGAAATCATTTCTCTTTGCAAATCCATAAAAATCACCTCGGACTCCTTATCAATAGAAAGGCTTAAAGAGGGTGCAGAAGTCATTGAATTATGATGTGCTTGTTTTAATGAAATTCCACTCCTGCTGGGATGTTCCCTGCAGATTTTCCATATTTCAGCATGGGAAAGGTTTGATGCTTTCCTGCCGGTGCCAAGAGTTAATTGAAAACATTTCAGGATAAATTCAGCTTGGGGGCCAACGCTCCCACTCCTTCATTATTCTTAACAATAATAGAGGAGTAATACAATTATTAATAGGCATGTTGTATCCTCTTAAAGTGGCAGTGTGTTTCTGAAACCGTGTCTTTCACATTCTTTTTCTGAAGCAAATCTGAAACACATAGAAGAATAGAAATCTCAGGAGAAAAGCAAGACTGGCTGGTATATATATACAATTCATCACTTTTTCTTCACAGTGAACATTTAGCTATTGTTAAATATAGGTAGTTACTTAAAATTTAAAACCCAGAAATTCTAATAAAACAAAAATATCACTCATCTAGACCAGAATTCCCTAAAGGTTTTCATGTTTAAAGTCTCATCCCTGTGGGATATTAAATAGTTTCTTTGAAGACATGTATATCCTCAGAGTTATTTAAGGAAACTCAGAAAAGAGAAATGCAATTTTTAATAAAAATGCCATTGTTTTGAAGATTAAATTGGTTTTGAAGTGACATATTGTTCTTAGGATTTCTTAGGATTTATGTCTTCAGTTTAATGAATCTAAAATAATGGGGTATTTTTATGACAGAAGACATTAGATTGTCTTGCCGGCCTAGGGCTACTTATATGTCATCTTCCACAGTAAACAATTTATACTACAATATTGCACAAAATATTTTTCATTTTAGTCTTTTTTCCTCTGACCTTGACTCTTGATACATTCATAGTAAGTTTGTCAGTATTGATGCAGTATTGATAAGTAAATATGGAAACTCATAAAAGATAAAAAGTTAGCGAAATATATCCAAAATAATGTTTTCACTTATCTTATTTTCATTACACATTTTTATCTCTTCACTGCACTACTCCTCCCAAAGCAGACAACATAAAATATTAAGCAGCTCTAACTGTTTGCAGAACTATTTTGACATAAAGCTTGCCGACTAAAGAATCACAAAACCAGTCCAAGCAAATGGAAGTTACAGGATTCCTGCAGACTACCATGAGTCAAGGACATATTTGTACCATTTCAGAAGGTTCTGCCTCATTTACTACAGCTATTCCCCCTTCTTAAAAGAAGATCTGCTGGCAAAAGTCTTTGATAGGGTCCCTGAACATTCTGGCAGCAAACATGATATTTAGAACTGCCCCAGTGCAGAAGACTCTCCAGACAGAATGGAGGTAATTTAACCAGCTTTTTGCATCCTGTCTTAATCTTGTCACGCAGAAGGACAGCAGGGGTAAAAGAGATTTGGGCTCAAATATTTTCAAAACCGCAGTGCACCACTGATAGCATTCTGGAAGACAACTGAATGGCAGGTGTATTTTAAAGAATTTCTACACCCCAGGACCTGAGTAGAATCAGGACAGGGTTAGGAATAGTTTCTGCCTCCGTTATCCCTACTGCAAAACAGATACATCTCCAGAATCAGAGCTAACAATGTGCAACCATCTCCCTTGATTTACACAGCAGTGTATTAAGACAATGCTGGGCTTAAAATCTGGACTGAGAGCATCACCACACAATGTTTTCACTAGTTTTCTTAAGTGCAACAAGTTTTCCCTATAACATTAATTGCGAAAATAAAATTTGCTCCCATGAATATCATAAAGGCAGACTTCAGCTAGCTTGCAGGACAGGATGTTTCTTAGCGCTTGGCTGCTACAGCTTTTTTCCTTGTTCACTGCACATAGTTGTGAGAAAACCAGATAGTATTCTGACCAAAGTGTTCCCAATGATCTCTGGAAAGACTCAGAATAATTTCTGAATATAATGGGAGGGACTATATTCAGACTCTACATGCAGTCAGTATGTTCCAAGATGTAGCCTAATATTGTCAAAAACTGAACCACTCAAGGTATGAGCAGCCCCAAAGGGAAAGGATTCCACAGTTTCTCAGATTTCATATACCATTCTTATCTATTCCTTTTACAAATATATCCTCCCCATTCTAGCAATACCTTTTCCATAATAACATGTTTTTCAACATATCCAGGCACTCAGCTTTGCTCACTTCAGTAGGTTTAAGCTCACTTCAGTAGGTTTTAGCCAACTTTTATCTACACTAGCCCAAACCCAAGTGTTAGCTGCTTGTTGACTCACGTAAGTTTCATTTAACTAACTGAGCAGTCTTTCCCTCTAAGCATAGAAAGAAAGCCAAAGGGTAAATTCTAACAACAGTTACACTACTGAAAACTCACGCTACCTCTAATAGGAGTCAATGATTTGGAACTATGCAAATAAGGCTTTACATTAGAGAAAGGGGAGATGTTTTGGGCAAATTATTTGGCACATATGTTCTTTCAGTTCTTTCTATAAAATCCACACTCTTTTGAGTGTGTTGAATTTTCTTCCATGGCCTCAATTCCTGATATGCACAGACAAAGACATCTGTCTATACTGAACTTTGCCAGGTCCTATAGACTAATTTGCAAACATGTGGTATACACTTGAATACACTAATAGGAAAAATAAGATAGCCATAAGAGTTTCTGTGGACTGCTGCTTTACTTCCTGCTATAACATATTTTTACATGACATCAAAAATGCTTGAATGGATTTAGAAGGACACTGTAACTCCTGCAAAGAGATAACATGAAGATCATCACTTCTGAGTGTATTGGGAATACTTACAGATTCACAGAATGGTTTGGGTTGGAAGAAACCTTGAAGATCGTCTAGTTCCAACACCCCTACCATGGGCAGGGAACTTTCCACTGGGCAATAATCAAAGCCTCATCAAGGTCTTGAACACCTCCAAGGCTGTCCACGATTTCTATGGACAACCTGTTTCAGTGAATCACTACCCTTACAGCAAAGAATTTCTTCCTAATAGCTAATATAAACCTACCGTCCTTCAGCTTAAAGCCATTGCCCCTTGTGCTTTCAATGCATGCCCTTGTGAAAAGTCCCTCTCCAGCTCTCCTGTAATTCCCCTTCAGGCACTGAAAGGCTGCTAAAAGGTCTCCTTAGGGCATTGTCTTCTCCAAGCTGAACACCCTGACTCTCTCAGCCCGTCTTCATGGAAGAGGTACTTCAGCCATCTGATCAGCTTAGTGGGCTCCTCTGGTCTCCTTCCACCTTTCTTGTGCTTGGGATCCCAAATCTGGATGCAGTACCCCAGACAGAAGTATTCCAGTTAGGGTCTCAGTAGACCAGAGTAGAGGGGCAGAATCACCTCTCCTGACCTGCTGCTCACATCTCTTCTGATGAAGCCTAGAACATAGTTGGCTTTCTGGGCTGTAACTGCACACAGCTGGGTCATACTGAGCTTTTCATCCACCAACATCCCAAAGTCTTTCCTCCCTGGGCTACTGTCATTCCATTCCTCCAACAGCCTATATTTGTACTTGGGATTGCTCTGACCCAGGTGTAGAACCTTGCATTTGGCTTTTTTGAACCACATGAGGTTTGTTTGCATGGGCCCACTTCTCCAGTCTGTCAAGGTCCCTCTGCATGACATCCTTTCCACTTGGACATTGAGCCATTGACCACAATTATTTGAGTGTGACCATCCAGCCAATTCTTTATCCACTGAGTACTCTATCCATCAAACTAATACCTGTCCAGTTTACAGACGAGGATTGTACAGGACAGTGTCCAATGTTTCCACAAGTCCAGGTACGTGACACCTGTTGCCCTTCCCTTGTCTGCAATATAACCCTGTCATAGAAGGCCAGCCACTAAGTTAGTCAGGTATGATTTGCCCTTAGTGCAGCCATGTTGGTTGTCACCAATCACCTGATTATTTTCCATGTCTCTCTCAAAGAACTTTCTCAGTACACTTTCTCTTAGCACAGAAGGAAAATCCATGATCTTGCCAGGCACTGAGGTGAGACTGGCTGGCCTTTAGTTCCCTGGGCCTTCCTTACTTCCCTTTTCAAAAATGGGGCTTATATCACCCCTTTTCCAGTCAGTGGGAACGTCACCAGACTGACATGATTTCTCAAATATGATGGGCAGTAGCTTAGCCACTTTCTCAGCCAGTCCCCTCAGGACCCTCAGATACATCTTATCAGGACCCACGGACTTGTGCACCTGCAGGTTCCTTATATGTTCTTGAGCCTGATCTTCTGCTGCATAGGGCAGTT
>VXBB01012207.1:44060-89107 GCA_013399915.1 Illadopsis cleaveri
GGCCTGGATGCCGGGATGTTCCAGACAGAAGAGAGTCTGAGAGAGGGGATTGCAAGGGAGCAGGATCGTGGCTTGAGGCCTCCTGAGCTTCCTGAGCACGGGAGAGAAGAGTCCCAGTGGGGCCGCCTTCTACGGACAGCTGGGTGATGAGCTCTGCCCCCTCCCAGCCTTCGTTTGCAAAATCCATCCAGCTCGGCTGTGCTTCATTTCTGGAGCAGAAGGCAGGCTGTTTACTCTGTGAGGAAAGGCAGCAGCTGAACTTAGGGCCTCCCAGGAGGGGGAGTAGAGGAGCCTTCAGTGCTGGCCTTACACCCTTGTGTGGCTGGGAAGAGGCTGCTGTGGTGCTGCCAGAGCAGGAGGAGGATCACTGCCTCGTCCCACTAGTGCTTACAGACGTCCCTGGCTGGACTGTTCGTTGAACAGCAGGGCATGGCATGAAACATCACATTATTCGTAGGTAGAAAATTTCACATACAGTTTTTAATTAAAGAAATGAGTATTTTATACAATGATAATAATAATGGAAATGTTGACTTTGAAGTTTGAAATTACCTTTAGTATCATACAACTGACAAAAATTTTAACAGAAAATAGGTGGATTCTTCAATTACCGCACTGTTGTGGTGCAAAATTAGGCACAGGGAACTGATATACCACACCTTTTAGCCATCTAAAATACGATCATCTACATTCAGGATTATATATTGTCAATAAATTAACTTCTTAAAATGATTTAAAGCATTTTTCTGTCCTGTTTTTATTTAATCAGCATTTGAATTCTGCCTGTATTTGTAACTACGATTTTGGGTGAGGACTTCGGCGCTCGCAGTGCTCTGTTGGAGGAAAGAAATCTTCTCTTGTGTGGAGCTAAACCTAGAGAAATTCTCTGGCCTGACTTTGATTCATGTTTTTTAACAACCAGAGTGATATTGTCAAATTCAACTTCTCAATTTTCAGAGTAGCTATAAATGTAATGTGGAAGGCAGCTTTTGCTCTGTTTCACAAAGCACCAAATCAGACAATACATTCCACAACTTGACAGTAGAATAAGACCTGGTAACTTTCTGAATTCTCACATTTGCTAGGTTTTTCTATGCCATCCTTTTCAGTCTCAGCAATTATGCCAGCGTTCCAAATTACAGTAGAGGAACTGTCATCCAGCACTTGGCAACCAGAAAAGCCAGTGTGTATGTGATCTGGATTTATTGGAAAGACTCCTGGGCACCTTTTTGTCCAGTCCTGATGTCTTTTCCCCTTTTTTTATTTCACACCTTTTCCTAATGGATCTCCTTGCCAAATCATGTTTTCTTTAGCTCTTTCTTCCACCTATTTTATATGAAGTGTTTAGAAAATAAGAAAATCAAGTAGACACCATACTAGTTCATCTTAAAATTTAGAAGTTTACAGTCAACTGAAAATACATGGCCAGTATATGTGGTTAATTCCTCTCAAATTATTTTTAAGCACATTTTTTATTGGCTTATATTGATTTTTTTTTTGTCATTTTAAGAGACTCACAACTGCTATTAAAATTTCTGGCAGGTGTACTGGGAATTAATTTGCTGATACAATTTCAGTATGTGCATCTGGTAATACCTTAAATATATGCCTGATAGGGATACACAGAGAACAGTTTTTCTTCTTGAAGAAGAGACTTAATTCTGTAGTAATACTAGATTTCACCTGTCAGTGAAAGGCAGAAACTCTGTCAATAACTCTGTCAAAGTTCTCAGAACTTTGGTATCATAGTGAATGGGGTCATGGTAGGCAGCAAAAGTCCTGCTTCTTACACCAACATTCATCCTGTTGAAATGGCCCAGTAAGGTGTCACTCACAATAGCCTGTGCAGATGACTGAATATGTACATGTGAATACAGCAGAGTTCTTAGATTTGGTGTACCTTCAGAGACCCATAAATAATGTCTACATTCTAAAGTTACAGAAAAAACTTTGTGACTTACCAGATTCCCAGAACAAACTGAGGGCAGGGGAATGAATATAATGCCTTCAAGTGGTGTCTATTTCAATAGAGAAGAGAGAGTGAAGGCATCTAAATTAGGTTTGTTCTCCACATCTGGAGTAGTTTATCTTTTTATTATCTCTGCAGGACTGTTTGGGACATTCATGTCTTGAGTTAGCTACCTAAACTAGGTGGAATTCTACCCAAAATAGTGACTTCTTCTTTACTAGAATGTGCATCCCAGTGTGACCATGCCTTCTCTTCTTGATTTAGTCAGAAAGAAAAATAATGAACAGGGAGGATAGTAAGTAATTGTATTCACCAATGGTTGATTTGAAGCTCATAGCTGCTGAGACTACTATACTTCATGCTTAGGATCAGACATTGTTCTGTTGGCTATACATTTTTGAGATTATCCTTGCCAGTGTAAAGTCTCATGAATGTTACAATACTATGGGTCCTGCAAATGTGCTCTAATGAGAGTCATAGAATGATTTGGATTGGAAGGGAGCTTTAAAGGCCATCTTTGGTGATGCCATGGAAGTTTCCCTCGTATTGCAAAGTCATAAGTACAGGTCCCACACCAGATGCACAGATAGTCCATGAACTATACATCTGGTTGCAATCAAAAGAGCCAGTTGGATTAATGAATAGCATAGTTCATTGAGTACAACATATAATGTTCTTTTGGATGGCTGGTGAAAATGCATTACCTGCAGAGTAGCTGTATATAGCAGTAACAATGTAATTGCAATCACAAGCCTAATATCAGGGTCAACACTCAGCATATCTGATGATGTAGGGCTTACCAAAAGGTGACCCTTCTGGGGAGAGCAAGGAGAGCAAATCCATCAATCTGTCCCTGCAATTTCACACTGAATTCTCATGCCCTGATTAGATGCAAAATTGGAGTACATTTTATTACCACTACTGTATGAAGTGCTGTGGATGGGACTGTGGTCAAGCCTTTCATTGTTTTTGGGTACACTGTATGGAATATTTCTTTGTAGGAGGTGTACTTGGTTTCTATGAAACATTTCTGGATATCAGGTTGAGAACAAGACTGTGCAGACTACACCTCCCTCCACATTTCCCCCATCCCCCCATGCCATGACAACGCAAACCACAAGACTTCCACCTGATTTCTGCACGTGCATCGCAGGCCCTATTGCATATTGAGCTATACCAACACTTGCCCATGATGGGATTAGAACTAGAGATGATGTTTAAGGTTCTTTCCCACTCAAAACATTTTATGACAGGATGTGATCTAGTTCCAAACACCCTGCAATGTGCAGAGCCATCTTCAGGTGTATCAGGTTGCTCAAAACCTCATGCAATCTGACCTTGACTGTTTTCAGGGATGGGGCATCCACTGTCTCTCTGAACAACCTCTTCCATTGTTTTATCACCCTCAAAATTTCTTCCTTGTATTTAGTCTAAATCTACCCTCTTCTAGTTCAAAACCATTACCCTTGTCCTTTTGCTACAGGCCCTACTAACAGATTTTTCCCCATGTTTCTCACAACTTCCTTTCAGGCACTGGAAGACCACAGTGAGGTCTCCTTGAAGTCTGCTCCAGCCTGAACAGCTCCAGCTGTTTTGGTCTGTCCTCATAGGATACATGCTCCAGCCCTCTGATCATTTTTGTGGCCTCCCTCTGGTCCTGCTCCATCAGGTCCACGTCTCTCCTGTGCTAAGCACCCCAGAGCTAGACACAGCTCTCCAGGTGGGGTGCAAATGCACATTCACAGTCACACAATCACAGAATACTCTTGAATTGGAAGGGACCCACAAGGATCACTGGATCCAGCTCTTAAGTGGATGGCCCATAGAGGTTACCTTGGTGTTGTTAGCACCAGGCTCTAACCAGTTGGTTCATGTCCAGCCTGCCATCCAGCAGTACCTATAAGTCCTTCCCATCAGGGCTGCTCTCCATTTGTTCATGTTTAACAAGCCTGTGTTGATATCAAGGGTTGCCCTGACCCAGGTGCAGCACCTTACCCTTGTTGAACCACCGCCCGCTTCTCGTGCTTGTCCAGGTCTCTCTGGGTGGGATCCTGTCCTTCAGGTGCGTCAACAGCACCACTCATCTTGGTGTCACCTGCAAACTTGCTGAAGGTGCACTTGATCTCTTTTGCTATGTCACTGATATTAAGCAATCCTGGTACCAATGTGGATGCCTAAGGCAGCCACTTGTCACTGATACCCGTTCAGGCACTGAGCCATTGACCACTACCCTCTGGATGCAACCATCCAGCCATTCCTTATCCACCAAATAGGTGACCCATCAAATCCTTCTCTCTCCAGTTTAAAGAGAAGGATGAGGTGGACCATGGCAAAGGTCTTACAGAAGTCCATATAGATGACATCTGTAGCCCTTCCTTTGTCCACTGGTGTAATCACTCCATCATAGAAAGCCACTGGGTTGGTCAGGGAGGACTTGCCCTTGGTTAAACTCTTCTGGTTGTCTTGAATCACCTGCGAAAGCACAGTGTCTAGGAGGAACTGTTGTATGATCTTCCCAGGCACAGAGAGGAGGCTGACAGTTCAGTAGTTTCCAGACTTTCTACCCCTTTAAAAGTTGGTTACAATGTTTCCCCTTTTCCAGTCACCTGGGCATTCACCTGACTGGTAGCAGTTTTCACATATCAAGGAGAGTGTCTTGCCAGCTAGATCAGCCAATTCTCTCAGGAGTTTGGGATGCATTTCAACAGGTCCCGTAGAATAAGTACATAAGTATGTATGTTCAAGTTCTTGTCTTATTGTGGGCGGGACTTTGCTCTCCAAATTCCTGCCTTGAGGTCTGTCCACTCATGAGGATACACAAGTTTGCCCAACATAGATTTTTAATCCACTGTCTCCTTTTTTAATATGCCTTTTGCATTTATAATATTTACTTAAAAATTGAGTAGCATCCTTGTAAAGTTGGGGGTTGTTATTTATATATGAAATAGTAAGGATCATTGAGAGATTTACCCAGTGCATCCAGTAAAGTAAACATGGAAGTATTGCACAATACAGTGTTGCTGGACTTCTTTTTTGAACTCTCTTCCAATCTAAACTACAAACTGGACCACACATGCTGTTAAAACAAATCTAAGTAGGACATCAACCCTTTTTTGGTCCTAAGAAAGGCAAAAGTAACGGTGAAGCCAACTGATTCCTGGTCACCTGTTAAGCCAATTAGAGACAGGTTTTGAATAACCTTATTCTATGAAGGTGAGTATGAACCATACACACTGTCAATATGTGCAACAGGATAGTCGAGTCTTCCCCTTCATCCTCTCTGCCCCACACACAACCTCTTCCTTTGTGATTGCCTCCAGTAGGCAATGTGATTTGGCCTTAGACAAGAGCACTATGTGGGAGTTGTGCTAAGATGAGAACACCGGGTAGGAATTTCAGAAGGAACTGTCTGGATGCTTACATAATGAATGCATTCTAGGCATGGAAAAGCTGTGGTGATCAAGGTTGAGTTGGTTACACATCAGCCTGTAAAAGGGTGTAGTACGCTGCTGGAGGTGGGCAAAATGGTTTTCCAAGGCTGCAGTCAGCTTCTGGGTGGATCCCCTCCCCGGCAGGGACGCCTGCATTGTACATCCAGCCTGAGGACAGGGAAATACTCACTTTTGGAAGGGTGAGTAAAAGTGCTAAAACCTAACTACATATGGAGATAAAAATCTAAAGTAACTGCATAGATACTTTATTGCTTTGCAATTGTACGTTCTGTAAGGCCAAAGACTGTAAACCTGTACATTTTTAGCTGAACCTGCTTATATTATAACCCTTAAGACATGGTTATATTATATGCTTCATTGACTCTACTTAGATAGTGTATTAGCAATAAATCTAATCATGATCATCCACAAAATCAGTATATATTTCTCATGCCTGACCAAGAGTTTACTGCTCTTCTATGT
Organism: Illadopsis cleaveri; assembly: GCA_013399915.1. Taxonomy (NCBI): domain Eukaryota; kingdom Metazoa; phylum Chordata; class Aves; order Passeriformes; family Timaliidae; genus Illadopsis; species Illadopsis cleaveri. The sequence continues at coordinate 49,944 of VXBB01012207.1, forward strand.
CAAACCAATTTCAATGATTACAGTTTTGTGGGAGTTCTTTGGTGGACATGTCAACATACACACACACAGAAGCACTTAGATTTTTTGTTTGCTGGATTGTTTTGGTTTGTTAACCTTTTTACTTCCATTTTTTTCAAATGCTTACAACTACCCAGAAGCAGCTAATAGGTTTGTGTTTCATTTTCTGGGTATGCTTCTTTGAAATTTGTATAATACAAGCCTGTAAGAAATCAGAAATTCTGAGTGTTCGTACAGGTGAAGCTTGAAGAAATGAGTAATTTTGTGGGTAACCAGAGTTCCACTCAATATGGACAAAAATAAGATGGAAAAAATATGAGGAGTGGTTTGATTTTTTTGTCATTTCAGATTATGCCAACACAAGTATAGCATGTACTCTGTAAAGGTAACCCTTAATTTGGTCTCCTCCTTCTACTCCCAAATTCAATTTCTGTACTAGAATTTGAAGTTGACTGTAGTGAAACATGCCATTCAGAAATATATCCACAGCGTGTTCAATTTAGTAGCTATCCTTGGTGAATCCTGTGATGATATTTGCCTACAGCATTGTTTACACACAAAAGTGGCTGTGATTAAAATAAAATCGTCTTTCAAAACAATTTGATTAAAGCAATAAAAATCTAATTCAACATAAATTGGGAGCTAGCAAACAGACTTTGGGTGTTTTCCAGTAGGTCTCTTTAAGCACAGCTGGCTTCATATAATCAAGAAATGGTAATGTCTTTATTGAGTTGACCTGCTATAAAAGAGTGTCAGACTTGTTTATTACACCTTCTTAGAAGAGTTTCATTCTTTCATTCTACTGAAACAAAATGTATTTAGACTAAATATCGCGCTAAACATGAAGTAGGCATGCAAATATTTCAGAGTCCTGACCCAGATTACCAAATCAAATAATTCAATGTTACTCAGTAAATAAACTAAGTGTGCTCAGGCAAGGATTTGCTTTGATTTAACTAGGTCTTTTAAAAGGCAGTTATGGTTAATCAGTGTAACTTTTGATATGGTCAGCAGCCTACACTCCCTTAAGTCCATTTGATTATTTGCTTGAAATATCAGAGGAGAAGAATGAATTAAGGTGGATTTCTATATGGAGGGAAATAGCATGGATAATTAGCAGATTTTATTACAGGAAGAGCAGCTATATTCATGCAGGTACGTGTATCTTTCTTTCTACATGTCACCTAAAATTAAAAGATGTCAAAGCAGTTAGTAGAATTCTACTCCATACCTCTACCACACCCTTAGCAGTGGTGTCTGAATACTGGGATGAAAGAAAAATGTCTTTGTCTTAAAAGTTTAATTTGCAAAAGTGATGAATGATACAATTACTTCCTTATTAGAGGCACAGTCTGAAACACTTCCAGACAGCCTGATTTTCAGAATGTGCTGCACACCTAAGCTTTGAAAATCAGATTTTCTAATTTGACATTCAAACAAGAATCATTCACAGTCATGGATAGCTTTGAAAACATATCTGCTTTCTGCACCTAACAAAAATTAAGGGCTTCAGAGATGATATAGAAATACAGTCAGTCATAAACTTGTTACTGTGCCAGTAACTAATGCGCATTAAAGTATTGAGGTGGGAGATCTTGATAACAACATCACATAATAGCTGTGGCTTTCTTTTCAGATGAATTATTAAATGTGTTCATTTTTTGGTTGTATCAAAATAGACTGAGCCACCAGCTGTTTGCAGTTGTGTTGCAAATGAGTATTTTGTTCTTCCTACAAATAACAATCATTCTGTGTGTTCATTGAAGGTGAGATCTTTCTGCTTGCCTGAGGTGACTCTTCTTTTCAAAGTTCTGCAATAGGTATACATCAGCCCTAGGGTGACTGTAAATATGAGACTAAAGTTGTTATTTTGGGGAAATGGTTAGCAACAGTGGCGCTCTGGAGTTTTCCCAAACTCTGGGAACTAAGTTGTATGCTAGCATCCTGCTGTTTTCTGGAGCTAGACCCAATATCCATGCCTGGATAGCCCAAACATGTCCAGAGACTTACAGATATTACAAATTAGAGATGGAAAAGAAGTTTCGGAACATTTTCCATTCCTATTGCAATATTATGCACCCAGTGTGATAGTAATCATTGTGTAAAATTTTCCAGTAGTTTATTTTGATCTATTTTAAAATGTCCTGTGTGATAAGTTAGGGGGTTTCTATTACTTTCTTTCAAAAGATTTCTTTGTTTGGAATCATCTCTTATATCTGATGTAAATTTACCAACTTTAGATATGATTGTTCATTGCTATATTTCATTTCCCCCCCAGGTATCTTTCTAAAAGTATTAATTCCCGAGGAATTCATAAAATTAATTACTAGGGTAATGATTGGTGTGATACCCATGCCACTTCAGTTCATTTAACCACATCTCTTTGTGTAGCATTTTCTAGTTACTTTTATCCAATGTGTGTATTCAGACCTTATACTGAGCTGAAGCAAACTAGGGTTAGGCTTTAGTGAAACAGCATTGCAAATATTCTTGTAAAATCAGTTAATAGCATTTAAATTTCTGTTCTAACATCAACTTCATACATTCACCCCACAAGTCTGTTTAGTATCTGTTTCCTTCTGTTGTTCACAGCCTTGACTCCATTCTGGATCCCCTACTTGCACTTATGGGCAACAAGATGTTACCTGAAAAATTAGAAACAGTGGAAAAGATACTTCCTAAATTAAGATTGTCTTGTGAGAAAAAACAGCCTTACAAGTTTATACCCTGTCTTTGCTTTCTACTTTTGATATTTGCTTCTTTAAATTTAGCTGTGAAAGAGAGGAAATTCCCCATTATCTGCCTGCCTCTTTCTTAAGATCCAAGTTGGTTTTCTTCCTGCAGAAGTCTGAGTTAAGTTCACAGGAGACTTGCTTTTGTTATATTTGTTTCATGCCAGTGGGAAGATGCTAGAGACTTGCTGTAGAGTTGATGTTTCGCAATACAGCCATGGTACTTCTTTTGGGGTTGCAAAGCTAGTCTTGGTTTAAAACTTTTTATAATAACTATTTCAAGGGATATCTGTATTTCATTGTTGGTTTTAACCTAAATTTAACCTAACATATATAACTGGATTAGACATTGGGGCTTTTTGAGAGAAAAGTGGGATCATTAACTGATCAGTCTTTCTGGGTTGTGAATTCCAGCATGTTATTTATCCTCAGCTCTTGTGAATTCTTGCACACTGAAAAGGTTGGCAGTGTGTTCTGATGTGAAGAATCTGATGCTCACTGCAAGACAGTGAATTTCCTCAAAGTGAGATCAAAGCATCATATATGCATGTAGCTAGAACTAGTCCTTTAAATATTTTTACCATTCTTTGTCCCACTAAGGAATGGTTGCCTCTTTGTGATAACATTTGTATACTTATTTTCCTTATGCCTACATTTTTTCCCTGGCATTTTTCCCACTCAGACACTTTCTTTTTCCCTCTTATTTTTCAGTCTCTGCTCACATTTAGAAAAAAACAGCAAAGGAAAGGCCTTCTACTTGACCATACTTACTGATACTGCTATGGCCTCTCCAGCTGCCTTTTACCAACTTTCTTAACTGAATTTTCCTTCACAGAACTATTTATTAAAGGTAAAACATTGTACAAGTGGTTGCCTAGATATAGTTGTGTGAGAATTTTTCAGGATCATTTGGGTGGCCATCCTGAAATCTTTCTGTGGATTTGGGAATGTTCCGGAAAGCAGAAGTTACAACCAGTTGGAAAATTGTAGCCTGAATCACACACTACAGATGTGCACGGCTCAGACCAGATAGTTCAGAGAAAGCCATTTGAATGAATACACATGAAGTGTTTAGTGAATTATTAAAGAATGTGGCAAAGTATAAGTTTGCTTGCACATCATTTGAGAACAGAAAATGGGTCAAAAACTGTCAAACAAGAAGCTTGTTGTGAACAGTTCAGGCAGTATTAGGCTTCTTTTACGTGGAATGTGACCCTGCTAACCCTGAAGTGTGAGTTAGACCTTTGATGTTCAAGGGGATTCTGAATTAGGCAGACATAGTTCATCCAGGCTGAGACAGTAGCATGTAAGTGCCTGGTGCAAACTCTCCCTTCAGTTGAACCAGGCCTGGTTTGTAACCATCCTTGAAATATGCAAGATCCAGTAAAATAATTTGAAGAAGTGGTCAAGAGGTAACCAGACATCTGTTTCTTAAAAAATATAAAATAAAAAAAAAAAATGGTGATAGAAGGAAAGAAAATAGAGGAGAAATGGTAGACTTCACAGGGAAGAGAAATTGCACATTTCTCCTCCCATCTTCCTTGTTTTTGAACAAATAATTAGCATGTATTGACTATCATTGTCATCATTATCATGTTCACTTTTATTGTGGTGGATTGCTTAGCAATGAATAAAACACCTTTGGGTTTTTACATATATGGATTTGACAGTTCAGCAAAAGACAGCAAGTGGAGTTTATTTCAGAAAACTTGAATATTGTGGGGAAAATGTTCTGATCAAAGATGAAAAGCATCATAATTTTTCTCCACTTTAGGCCTTTCAGATTCAGTGTAATCCCAGTAATGTTCATGACTGCAGGATGTCTCTGGATGGGAGAATTTCCACTATAAAAGCACTATATATTTCCACATATATAATAAATAAGTTAATGATCTCAGACTGCACATCTGAAAAGGCACAGAGAATACAAGCTTCATTTCATCTGAAATAGATAGGCATTTATCGTCAATGTGGATGAAAATCACTTCTGTACAAATAGCCAGAAAAGAAATCCTGTGTATCCTCTTCCCAGAACTACAGCTGAAGTGCTTAAACTGGTCAGATTTAGGGTTGAAGAGGAGTTTCTATGTGGTCCATCTATGTCCAGAAAGATTTTATTGAAGGAATCAGGTCTTTGTCCCTAAGAAAAACTAGTGGAGATAGGTTTTGTTCATTGAACTTGCCCTGAAAATAGTAAAGGGAAAACTCTTTTCCACATTGACAATGTGGTGAAAATCCAGTTGCAGCTGTGTAGAGTCATAGGAACCATTTTCATCAGCAAGTATTGTCCTGCAATTTGGGTCACTATTTCCCTAGGAATGTAAAGCTATTAGCTTACATCCCTGTAAGCTTTCTCCCCATGAATAGCACTGAATTATTTTTATGTGCCATTGATTTTTTAAAATGGAAATATACTAAACAAAACTAAATTCAGTAACAGAAAATAATTAGAGCTGCTTTGTATTTGACAAAAATAAAAATGCATGGAATTTTTTCCCTCAAAAATTTAAATTATTGAAGTGTAGTGTTGTTTAGGAGGACAGAGCCTTCCCTTTAATTCAGCATAAGTGGTAGCGTACAAGGTCATTTATTTAGAAAGAGGGTAATTTCCTGTACTTTACTAAGTCTTGTTTTGTAAAGGTAGGAAAAACAGAAATATCAGAGAGCCTTCTATGATATATAATGCATACTGTGTTTTCTGAACCATCGAGAACACAGTTCTCTCAGTGCCCTTTCCTTGCTCTCAACCCTAAGTATTCATATTCAACTGCTACTGTTATCTTATGGCTTATCTGTGGAATGAACTAGTTCTGTTCCAGGAACAAATTCTTGTGCTGGATAAGGTCAAGGGAAGTAAGGTTTTGGTAACCAAATTTTAATCTTTCTTCATTGTTGATCATGAGAAAGTGTACTGATTTTCATCAGTGAGAATCCTTAACTGGACCCCAGGTCTCCAGTGATTGCTTTGTAGTGTCATAAATCATCTGTGATCCACTTTTGAAGTCACAGAAACATCTCCGTATGTTTGGTTCTGTTGTGGTTCTCTCTAAATTTGGCTTTATATAATTATAACAGAATAACATGCTTTGGGCACTTTTCATTTTTTGTCCTGTAAGAGGCTAATAAACCATTAGGGCTGTTTTATAACATGGTGAGTGCTATTTTGCAGTGTTTCATTAGCCACAAATCCACAACTCACCTTCAGGAATTCCGGATGACAGACTAAAGGTATTTTTGCAGCTGTTCTATGGGACCTCATGAAAGTCTTGTTCCTGTTAAAGAGAAAAAAAAAAACCCTGACCTTTTTATAAATCAGTCCTTTTGACAGGCCTCTATAAAGCAAGAAGACTCATCTCTGCTAAATCCAAGTACTAACCATTTTATACATATGCCTGTGGATAGTTCAAATATCATCTCTCTTGTATTTTTTCTGTTGGATTGAATGAAGTGAACTCCTTCAAATAGGATATAATATGCTCCAAAATGCTTTGAATGGCTGTTCACTTAATAAAATATAGCCTAAAGCAATACTATCTTCTGACTATTATATGGTGTTTCATGAGTTGACTTTTAAATTGAATTCCCTGCCATCTTTATGTACCAGAGAACATCTTGAAAAAATCAAGCTACAAATAGTGACTGTTTTCTAAAGGTCAAAGAAATTGTAAGGGAAAAAAAAAAAAGAAAGTATTTTCTGAAAAGAAATATTCAGGAAGCCTTGAATATTTATATACTGATATCATCTTTAGACCTCCAGGGTGTTTCAGAGTACAGACAGCTACAGTTTTTAATAAAAATGTTTTCCAAACGGAATTTCATTTCTCTTTTCAGATATATAAAAAAAGATTAGTTTCCCAACTCATACTTCTTTGTTTGACTTTTGATAGTTAATGTTTGGTTCTTTTCCAAAACAATTTTCTGTCCATTTTAAAAGTGTAAAGGCTTGGAATATAGAACTGCCAAGGACTGTTTGGTAAACCATATGCTAAAGACTTGCCAGCAAGGTAGTGAAAGGGGATAGATGGTTCATTTGAAATGATCTGTTTGCATGAAAACATTTTAGTATGTATTAGCTGGTGAGAAAATGCGTGTTCTATACTGCTATTTAAAAAGTGCAGTTGGTTTACTCAGTTTTAAATCAGTGTGCAGATGACTATTTGTTCATCTGCTCTGAATACTTTTGTGACAGTCCTCCGTTTTTCAACCTTACCAGAATGTGCCAGCATCTACTGTTCTTGTCATGATTATGAGATACCATGTTTCTGTTTAAGTGGTGGCCTTGCTCAGCATCAGCCTGTTTGCATCTGTGCACTGTATCTCTGTACCTTATTTTCTACGGCTGAGACATAAGAGGAACTGCTTCTGCTTGCCATCTGGGAAGAACTGAAAGATCATTGACAGGAAATATTTCCAAAAACATAATTAATGGACTTGGACAGTCATCCAAAGGTCTGTGGAATGCAATGGCAAATGACATCTTTCTCTAAAGAGTACAGGCCAGGTGTAAGGTGAAGAAGCAAAGAATATGAACTCCTTGAATAATATCCAATGCAAACAGATGCAGGTATAACCCTGTCTTGGCCTTTAGCAACCTGCCAAGTGTTGGGCAGTGATGTGATGAGTGTGAGACAAGACAGCAACAAAGTGGTAATACACACTTCACAGCAATAGTCTCATAGGCTATCTTCCCCATTCAGGTCAGCTCTCTTCTCATTGGCAGTAAGAAGCTGGATTTTCAAATGTAAGCGGCAATGTGTTTCTGCATTGCTGCTGGGCAGTTGCTCTTGTGCTCACATGGGTGGACTGTGGGCTTGGTAGCTGGCACGGAAGCTGTCTTGCACAACCAAAGGTGTGTAGTAATCATCATTTAGGCACAGTTGCAAAATTAAGTTTTTGTCTGTGTTGGCTGGGCACAATGGCAAGCAAAACAATACGGGTTGTAAGATGTCATAACTTGTGGAGGATTTACGAGTTAGAATCCTGACACACACTGTCAGTTGTGTCTGTCTTCCCTTGTCCATAATGACTGGCCAGGCAAAACCCCAGATATTGTGTGGGCCCATAGCAGGACACAGGAGCATTGAATACACAATCTGATTCCTTAGGGCTGAGTGCAGAGATAGAAGAGCTGTTTGCCTTGTGTTTATAATTACTTAAATTGTCTTTCCATCTAGTAGGGAGACCAAGACAGGTGCTACATGGGACTTAGACAAGCTCTATGTGAACCGCATGTGGATGCACCATAGCCTCACCAGAGAAGTGACTCTGTAGCTTCAAGAAGCAGCAATTTGTATATGAGAAAAGGGTGAGAGCCTCATTTGCAAGCACTTAAAATGTAAGCTTTGAGAGCTCTGCAGTTTGTACAGTTGACAAGGAGCATGGATTAGTGGAATTCTACTTCCAGGACTTCAGGCTTTGTGTGCACCTCCAGAGGTGTATAGAAAGACTAAGGTATTTTGGGTAGCACCCAGAGGTAGAATTGGGAGCAGTGGAAAAAATTAGGAAGGAAAAGACATTCTCACCTTGGAGAAAATCACTAGAGGGTGACAGAAGCTTTGTTGTGCCTGTGTTTCAATCTTAGACTAGGTAAAACCAGAGAATATGTGGCAGAGAGAAAGGCTTTATTTCTAAAAGTTGGGCTATGGGTTACTTGTTTGCATTTTGACCATAAAGAACGGGACTGGAAGTATTTTTTACATAATGGGTCAGCTTTTCCTAGGCATGTATTGAATTTGGGTTTGAAAGGAAGCAGTAAAAAATAAATATCTGATTTATCAAAGAGAGTCTATGCAACAAATTAACCTTGAAAGAAGAATGTTGAGCGAATGAGGTGTGGAGGAATGGGCACAAAGGATTCCTTGCTTGGTTCTTCAGCCTGACAGTAAGAAAACAAAGAAGTGAAAACAATGCTGAACCCTCTCATGTGTCCTTCTGAACAAAGAAGTGGTGTAAACAAAGGAGAGCCCATGCTAGTGGAAATCTCTAAGTGTTGCTGATTTAGGTTCACATAAAGAGCGGCTTGACTGTAGCATTCCAGATCCATGCACAGACTTGACAGGTAAAATCAGAGTATAATTTGTGACTCCTGAAAACAAATTAATGAATGCAATAAAATTTAATGTTTTCCCAGAGATTACATGAGATGAGATGAGAGAGAGAGGGAAGAGTGGAGAGGGAGGAGCACAGTTGTTCTAGTTTGTACCTATATCCTGTCCAACTTGTCATTTTTCACTTCCTCATCCCTGGCTTCAGAGTTCCTTAGTCACTTTTCCTTTCATTCCTCTCCAATCACTCCAAGATCTAAGATGACCTCCTCTTTCAACTTGCTCAATCTGTGCCACTGTCACTTTCCCTCTGTATTTATGTTCAACACATTTATTGATGTATGTACCATACATTGCATATCAGTGCCTTCATTTGTAGCCCTTGCTCTTTTCTTTCTTTCTTATGCTTTCTTTGCATAATTCCCTTTTTGTTATAATTTATGCAGATGAAAAATTTCCTCAGGAAAGTGTTCTATTGTGATGTTTTCACACTGTCTGTAGCAAAGTGTCAAAAGAGTGGGATGTGAAAAAAAATATGCAGGAAAAGAATGACGAGCCATAGTATAAAGCTCCAATTAAATAGATACAGGTTACTCTCTGGGCAAAGGTGGAATGTGGTGTTCTCCTTAGCATCTATCTCCTATTCCACATTTCATAAGAAGATGTGTTACCTACACCTGCAGTTTCTGAATGTTTGCATTATAAGGCCCATTCTTATGACTGGTGCTAAATTTGCCAAATTGCTTTAACTGTTCAGGCAGAAAGCATTTCATTCTAGGTATCAGCTTCAAACTGAATTTAGAGTGTCTTTTAAGTAAATAAAATATGCTATTTATGTTTAATTTATTTTCAGGTCACTCGCCAATTCTGCAATTTCAAGCAAGACCTTAAAGAAGAGGGCAGGTTACCCTCATGACAGATTGTGCCCTTTGTTTCTTTTTCTTCCTTGCATGGAGCATGAAAACACTCCAACACTACTCACATATTTGACCAGGTTTTATGGGGAGCTTTTGGTTTAGTTTGGTTGGTGGTTTGATGGGTTTTTTGTTGGTTTGTTGGTCTTGGTCTTTTTTTTTTTAATAAGTCAGCAGAAACTTAAGAATTAAGCAGACATTTTTACCAGAGTCCTTGTCTGCTGAATACAAGTCCACAGAAGACCAGCAGGAACTGCATTCTCTCCTCCATTTGTGCTTTTGGATTTTTGTTTGACTCTTTTGAGTAGGAAGTTGCAAAAAAAGAGCTAGTTTCCTCCTTAAGGCAGAGGATGTCTTCTTCAGCCACTGGATCGTTTCTCTACATCTTCTGCTGGACCACCATTTGGCTCAGTGTCTTCTTGCATGGCCATTGGGCAAATAATTTTCTGACCGTCCAAGGCACACATCTGCAGACAGCTTTTCAGAATGGATGAGAGCACGCAGAAGCAAGTAAAGCTGATTGCAGATGCCCCATACAGACAGTATGCAGTCAGGTACCAGGTATGCCAAAAAAAGCCAGCCACTTGTTTTTGATAAATATGCTGTTCTTTCTTCGGTAGTTTATACTCCCAGGCTGTGCAGTGGGAATGGAGGGCACTGAGCCTGCCAGTGGGAGTGAGTACTTGTGCATTGGGTGCAGAAGCATAAGAACATTGTATCAAATAAATTGGGGGCCCACCTGGGAAATGGGAATACTGAAAACAAATAATGACAAGCCATCTGCTTATTAAGTGGAGCACAGCTTGGCTGGGTTAAGAGGGAGATTTATGTGGCTGTATGATAGTTTATATGAGTTGAACAAATGGCAATAAAATTGGGAACTCTTGCGACTTCTCATTCCTGATTCTTGAAAGCTTGATTTTCCAGCCTGAACAATCTTTTGACATAGGTGTTAAATAATGTATATGTACAGTTTTATTAGCATGTTTGGGATTTGCAGTTTCTGACATGTATGTTATATAAAAACTCTTCTAACATACCTTGAAACTTTGAAAAATATTTTCAGGACCCTGTTCCATGTGTCTCTTGGCTCATTAAGTGAAGTGCATTGACTGCCATGAGGAAGAGAAAAATTAAAACTAGACCTTTTAAAACGTATCTAAAATAACTTTGGATCACTTGCATGACTTTAAAAAAAATCCCTGTTCTAAAGCCCTATGTCTCAGATTCTGTATTTCCCTGGGTTGATCTGCTGGGAAGCTGCTAAACTTCTTCCTCATTCACTAGGACAATACACACATATGGTTTAAAACCGGACAATTTCAAAATTTTCAGAATTCATCTTGCCTCTCCTGGACCTCATGCAGGTATAATGTCTGAGGAAATTCCATTTCTTTGGTTGGGGGAAGGAGGAAATACTTCCGTGACAGGTTGGCTTTAAAATATAAATGGTGCTGTTTGAAGCAGTGTAAGAGCCAGAAATGCTGGACTGAATCGGGGAGACTGATTAATGGGCAGGTGATGCAATCATAGCTGTGTGATAAATTGCTTGGATATTTCTTTATCAAATGCCCTGCAGTATAATATGTCACGCACTTATCACATACACACACATTGCCTACGTATGCACAGGCAGATGTCTGTGGGCAGATCCCTAGCATGCATAAATTGACTGAGATCCACTGAAATCCCTTCAAGTTCCGGACCTTTGCTGTTTTGTACCAGTTAAGGACTTGGCCCTTGATCTCCATGTATGTTCAATAAGCTGCAAACCAAACCGGTGATTATTCTTCCTAGGGAGTGTTGCAAGTTTCTGGCTCTTATTTGTAAATGAAAAAAACAAATGTTCCAACATGAAACTGGGCTTAGATCCCAGTTTTCCGTCATACACTCTATTAAAGGATGAAGGCTGTTGCATATATCACCTGAGAAGCATAAATCAAATAGTAATAGTGCTGTTGTTTTCCTAAAGATCTCAGGGAAGGACTTAATTGCATTCACATCTCCTACTGCATCCAGCCTGATGTCCTGTGTCAGTTGCATTAAGATTGAGAAATCCTTACCAGGGATACAATGCACACAATGGTTACAGTCACTGATGTAATACTGGCGCCAGTAAGCTTTATTTTATTTTAAAAAATACTACTTTCCATGTACTTCAAAATAGTATAGACATAAAATATTTTTTAAAAAAACAGAAGCTCTGTCTGTGTAATTTGATGCTGAGCCTTAGCAAAACAGGCAAAGTTCCAAATATTTTCCCCTGCTCAAATGGTTTAAAATATGTTTCCAAGGGTGATTTGGCTAGAGAGGCGACCACTGGGGAATTACAAGCTGAAAAGTTTTATTTTTTTGTGAAGATCTATATTTCTGTGAAGAAACCACAACTGCTTTTAGAGCTGGCCAGGAGCCAGAAACAAGGTATGCTCAAAAAACATTCACTCTAGTGAACTCTCATTAATGAAGCTGAAAGCAAAAAACATTTTTATTGAAACTTGAAAGAAAGACAAGTCCATTGCAAACAGAATACTCAACTGCTATGTAAGGCCCCTATCCCCTGGAGACTCCTGCCCACATTTCCCCTACCTTGCTTACTAATCACACCAAATTTTTGCATCACTAACACAGAGAGGGTGATTCTTGCATAAGTGTTTGCCAGACTGGGGCCTCTCTTTGTACCTGCCTAGTGTTTCACATATTCAGTAGGAAGTTAAATTGACTAGAGTCATAAGTAATGCATAATTTTGCATTGCCAAGGGAAGTTTAATTTACAATCTTGTTATACTCATAGCCAAATGTTACTTCTGGCAGAAAGAATGTTTACAATGTTGTTTGGACAGATTACAACTCTTTTTTTTTTCTCTGGAGCCTGGTCCATGCACCCCTGTAAAGCCAAGAATACTGACACAGCTTTCCAGGGCAGGGTCCCTCTTTCTGCCTTTGTGCCTATGTGTAACAACCATCCAAGACTTTGAAGGACTTGGCTTTAGGAAGCCTGTGAGGACCCCATTTGGGAGGCATCTGAGCTGTCTCCTTTAGGAAGCATCTACACTATTTGTTTCAGTATCTGGGATAAAACCTTGGCAGAACTAAGTACATTAATCCTGTCTGTGTGCTCAGGCTCCTCTGTAAGCATCACCTACCTTCCTGCACTGGACATATTTTCCTAATATGCCTGGATCTAGACTTCAGTGTGTATCACCTTGCTCCATTTAAAAAAAAAAATTATAAACTAGAGGAACACTTGCATCCCATCTGTGCCCAGGAGAATCTAAGCTTGGAGCATATGTTGATTTCTGACTGTCAGCTTCCGAGGAAAGTATCTCTGGTCACTCTTGTTCAGAAATATTCCCACCATTGTGGCCAGGCCTTTTTCACAACAACCTGGTGGTTAAAGAGATTGCCCAGGAGCTGGGAGATGGGAACATGCACTGTCTTATTCTCTCTGATTCTCTGGCCTCATTAATTGGACATTCCTCTCTGCATGATGGTGCAGCTTTGACCGGGAAAGTGGGAATGACGGCTCCAGAAACACTTCTCAATTTACTGCCCTCTCAATCATATTTCAGGAAATAGCTGCTTTGTGCAGCATGTTCCCCTACAGTGAAGACTAAAGAGTGGATAAGAGGAAATCTAGTTAATCCTGATCAACATAGCATTTAAGGTAATTCTATGACTCACTTCAGGAGGACTCCTGTCCAGCTCTCCCAGGAGAGCAGCACAAACAGTCTTCAACTGCATCATCTTGTCTGTGTTGTGGAGGAGTCAGGACCCAGAATGGATTCATACCTTCAACAGACCAACAATAACCCTAGTCCTGACTTATTATCAGTTAACAATGAGTTACTGCATGATAAAAAAGGTAGGGATTATTATGTAGACTCTTGACCTCCGGGAAATGGAATGTGCAACTACTGCTGTACTTTGATCATAATGCCCTAGGAGTATTGGTACACACACCAAATTCTGATTATATTTTATAACTTTCTCTGTTCTTTTCCTGTGTCTAATTCCTTTATGCAAGAAAAGACCAAAAATATTTTTAGCCGTTCAGGCAATAGCCATGGTGCCACAATACAGATAGCAGAATGTTTTGCAGGGGTGATCCATCCTTTTAACGGCCCACAAGGAAAACCTGAGATTTATCATTTGATCAAACATCAGACTTTTCATGTGAAATAATTTTTTTTTGATTGTCCTGAATTAGCTTATTGAACAGCTGTTTTACTTCCTTTTTATTTTATTTTAGTGCTCTTTCGTGTCTGTTCTTTCATTTAGTTTAATGATTTGTCCCAAATAGTATCTGAGAACTGTCCTCCTGAGATTGTGTGAAAACAAACAAACAAACAAACAAACAAACAAGACCCCCAAAACCAAAAAAACAAACAAACAAAACCAAAAACCCCATACCTACCCCCAAAAAACCTCACCCCAAAACCAAACAACAAAATAACAGTAAGAACTAGCAAAAACATTTTTAAAAGCTATTTATGCAAACATTTCCAGGGCATTTAACCATGATGGTGTTCTAAAGATGACCTTTGGCAGTCTAATCTCATTAGATCTAGGATAAAGTTGGAAGTCTTTTCTCTTGAGAGTTATTAAATGAGCTCCTTAGTTTTCACAGAACTACTGAAATGATTCCCTTATTCCCATTCTGTGCCACCAGCCTCCTATTCCATATGGACAGACTCTGACCTGAACACCAACATGTGCATGGGATAGCACAAGCCAAACATCTTCACAGGCATAATCAAAAGCTCACTAGCTGGACATACTACTCCACTTAAATAATATCAGAAAAGGTTGTTCTAAATTATATGAAGAGTCAGACAGTGGAATGCAAAGGTTCCTCCACACCACTGCTAAGCATAATGTAATAATCAGAGTGAACGTATCTTCAGCTTGTATCTGTTTACCATAACGTCTTCAGGCTGAGCCAAACAACCACGACTAACTTCAGAGAGTTCAGTGGCACTAATTACACTAAGTGCTTAGTAATATCTTCACTCGTTGTCCAGCGATTCTTGCAGAGATCATAGTGCTAGACGCTGGACACTCGGGGGAGCAGGTCAGGAGCAGAGCATGTGCAAGATGATGCTCTTCTGAAACAGTCTTCCCAGCCTCCATGTTCAGCAGTTGCACTGCATTTGTCCATCCTGATCATCTGATTCCTTTTTGAAAGGGTTTGTATTCCTTTGGACTGTACCACACCCAGGCTGAGGGGTTTGTATCTTAATTATGCACTGTGTAAAGAAGTGTGCAAGAGATTTCTTTTGTATCTGCTACCTGCTTTATTAACAACTCTGATACTGTGAGAAGCAATGAAGAGCCGTTCCTGGTTTGGTTTTTCTACAGTAGCTTTGAGTTCATCAACATACCACTCAGAAGTCTCTCTTTTCAGACTGAAGGTGCTAGTCTGTCTAATATCCACCAATTCTTTTCTACTAACGAAGTTACACATATTAAATTATTTTTACCAGTAGTAATTATGTCAGGAATATCTAATGATTGCTGCTTGTTATTTTGCTATTTGGACACCTTGATAACAAAAGACACAGAGCACAAGCAGGATAAAATGAATCAAAATTGTCTATAAATGAGGTAGAACTCCTCACCAAAAAATGGTGCTCTTTTCTTGATGAGAAAAGGTTCCTCTCTTGAGGAAGGTTGGTTCCTCTCTTGAAGATATAGCTGGTGTTACCCTCAAGTTGTGAAAGGAAGAGAATTCATCTACCTATGGCTTGGCATTACCACTGCTGAAACTGACAGGTGTCTGAAAGTCCATTAGACATGTAGCACACAGCCTTTTCACAGGGGCTGGCACGTGTTTCATTATTAGTAAAGTCCCATGCATACATGCATTACAACCGATTAGCAAATAACATATTTTCATGGAAACACTGGGTATCTCTCTGTGGGGTAGCTTGAAAGGCTCTTTCAAGTTCTATAAATCTCTATCAATAATACAGAGATAAAAGACTTGTACATCCATACCAGTAATGCATAGCAGGGTTGCCTCTTGGTAGGAATTGATGCTGGCCCTTAGGAGTGGGCCACATGCATACTATTTTAGCTAGTAACTAGGTTTAATTTTTAATATTAAAACTAAATTGACTGCAAATCTGCACTGGGCTTTTTTCTAGTTAAAGGATGATTACATACACAGTGAATCTTCAGGGAACAGTGGAGCTATTCTGCTTGCATTGTCAAACGTAGTGCTGAGGATGAAATATTTCAACAAATCAAATGCAGTCGTCATCACAATTTGTTTTCCCTTTCAACATGGCAAGTACCTTAGCCCAAAGCCTGTTCTTTAGGGGGTAAATCTATTCCATGGTGTATTATGCTGGAATGTGCAGTAAAAATAAATTATTTCACTTGCACAATCTTTAAAAAAACTGCAGCTGTTCGGCTGCATCAGTAAGGAAAAAACACTTGAAAACTTCAAAGCACTATGGCAAGTTCCATCTGCCTTTCTACCTATGAAACCTAACAACTATGTCTGCTTTATTCATTAAGTAACCATGGGTCGAGTAGGAAGCTAATCATGCTATACATGCTTCAAAGAAATGGGACATTAGGGAAAATCTGTATTACCACAAATAAAAAGCCCATAGTTTACCTTGCAAATACATATAGGCTGTTATACATAGGATAAAGCCAAATAAATCTAAGAATGCTTTTATTTTACTTTGAAATATTTTCTGACACATTGGAAATTTGGTTTATATGTATTTTTTTTAAGAGAGTGTCCGCCTTAGAGCAACAGAAAAACACTTGAGACCCCTTTCAAGGATAAAAATTTGAGGAACTGCTGAGTGAAGGAGACAGCTGAAATAAGCTGGACAATAAAAGTTACAATTTGACAAGTAATTTCTGTGCTTCCACATGTGAATATGTGCTCAACAAATTTACAAGGAGTCACTTAAATTTATTTTTCAACATCATATATGTGAACTGTGAGGCCTCATCCCACTTCCAGACTTGATCCATTTGGGATCCTTATCTTAGCTGCAAAATGAATGTGACTCAAGATTCAAAGAAACACATTTTTAGAGGGTCTAGAACACTTGTGAAATTCTAAAAGTACCCAGAAATTGAAATCTTATTGAAACTGTGGACTTTTAGTGAACTGCACCTTATCCACAATTTAAGAGAGGATATTAGAGTGCACATAATGAGAGCTAAATCTTGAACACTGGAGAAAAATTACAGGACTATTTTGTAGCTTTACTTGGCAAGTACAGATTCTTCTTTTAGAAGATGGATTGTAGGTATGTGAGAGCTGTCATTTCTCTTCTGAAACAGTGCAGCAAACTTTCATTTCCCTCTGGATTTGAATGTCCAGAGAGACATACCCTGAATTGCCTGAATTCCTATGAAATCCTATGTGCGATTTCCAGGGGTAGCAAATAAATAACATCACTAATTTTTTTACTTGCATTCACCAAAATAAAACCGGAGTATTTTCAACAGATAGCATAAAAATATAAAGTGTCCACATGGAGACAGACCATCAGAAGTATTGTCAATCAGAAAACTCAGTACGCTTTTTTATTTTAAAAGATTCTTGAAATATACGGTTGAGCCAGGAGGCTTGGCAAAGATTTATAAATACTCACAAACTCTTGGATTTAATCATCCAATAGTTAACATATATTAAATACCAGTTAAAATTCATGCCTTATTTTTATAATTCAAAGTGGTTAAATAAAACATTAGGACCAGCAAGGCACACATGCTCTGATAAATTGCAGCATATTTTTACTAGGTTAATAATGCATTAACTGTGACATTGACTGTAATATTGCATTACAGCATTGTGAGATGCACTTTTAAGATTCTGGCACTTTTATTGTCAAGTCTGGCAGTTTTGCTGGACTTCAAAAATATTATTAATATTATTGTTATTGTTATTGTTGTTATTGCTGTTATTGTGAGCTGAATGTATGTAGGTTACAGAGGAGGATTTTTTTACAAAGTGACAATACACAAGCTCCTGCTTGAAACTGCTTTACATCCCAAATGAGGTTATGGAGAGTCTAGAAGTGGGAGCAAAGGTCAGTGCACAAAAGGGTTTGTGTCTTAAGATGCTAGTCTGGAATTTACCTTTAAGTCAGCCTCCAGTTCTACTTAGACAAAAATGTACAAAATGTCAGTCATGGATGGTCAAACTAAGGGTATTGCCGGTCTCTTGACACTGCAGTATTTGGATATGATGGATGTGGGGAAATTTAATCCTTCCAGAGGGAATCAGGTGGCACTGTCAGGAGAAAAAAGTGCAAACAATTTTGTACTGGAAAAAACTTTCCATTTTAGTCCTTCAGTGCCAAAACCATTACAGTCTCCAGCTGTTCTGTGTTAAACACTAAATCTACTAGAGAAAAGAATCTTAGAGAAAAAGTTAAACACTGATAGCCAGTTCTATTGGTTGGATTATGTTTAGATCGCATAAAACATGCTAAAAATCATTTCCCAGGCACTGTTAAAACATCTGCTTTCTGGATTAGGAAGCTAGATGTTCAAATCCAAGTTGGGAAAAAAACCTGATAGCCACAAGCTGTTTTCTTTAAAGGCCCTTTGCTGCAAACAAGTGAACTGAGTGTTTGTGATATCTTCCTACTATCCCAGAAGTCAGTCTGAGCCGACAGAGAAAGAAAGCAGATGTCCTACAGACTGAGACACTGTTGTTTGAAGACAATGCAACTAATCTTCAAAAAACCAATTATTTAATTTGGGCTTTCCCTTATGTCATCCCTCAACTAAAATCTAATGTTTTCCTTTGTCTTTTTAAATCCAGAAAGAAGACTGGAAGTGTCTCATTCTTTGAATTTCCACTAACTGTTTAGCTCTGTCTATCAGTTTTCCATCAATTCAGGGAATCCCAACATTCATGCTGGCAGTCTTATGTTTTTCTGTATGCATTACAGATCCTATACAGGTGGTTTATTAGTGTCCATTCAGAATGGTACCTCATGTAGGACCATGACTTTTAACTTCTTCAAACTGCAAATGGCAATTTTACTGCAAAAGCTGAGTACCATAGGTCAGCAGGGCATAATTTGCTCTGAAGAGTGCTACAAAATCTTATGATATCACTATAAACCACTGATATCTGGCATTCCTTAAAATCCCCAGATTTCTAGACATGTTCTTACTCAAAAAACAATGTGTTTCTATTCTTATGGTAGTCTAGGAACCATCCTCACCCCCCAACAAACACTTGAACATATGAATTAAAGTCCCCCAATCTGTTTTTAAAAATCTTGTCATTTTAAGGCCATCTCATGATTTTGAGAATGACTCACAGCTTTTTAATTTTAGAAGATCAGAGTATTGTAATGGAATGCAGAAAGCTTGTTACAGAGTGTTGACTCTTTTTGTCTTCTGTGGCTGACTTGCATAATTGAAGACAGATGAAAACATACTCTAGTCAACATTTTCAGAGCTGTTTTGAGGTCAGATTTGTGAATAGAGATAGCTGAAAACATCTTGTAGTTACTTTTTGGTAATTGGTTTTTAATTACTTGTTTGTAAAAAATATACCGTTGTTTCACCAAAATTATGTTCCATCTGAAAACATCAATAAGAGACCAAATAATCATCTTAAAAAAATTCTTTTTTTCATGAAAAGACCAAATATTCCTGATATTTTCTGCATTTTTTCCTTGAGTTTCTTGTATTCTGGTAGCAGCGCTATAACCTGCAAATTACACTAGATCTGAAAGTGTTTGCTGAATGTTACTAGTAGAGAATTAGCTGTCCACAGATTATGCATGCTGCAATGTCTGGCATTTTGTGTACCAATTTCAAAATGCCTAAGCAAGGATACTTTCACTAGAGTGAAAGTACAAAGTCTGTCACACATGCTAATGGCTGAGTTTATGGAAACCTGGAGTATACATTTGATCAGACAGGACACCTAGACAGGACATGAATACTTGTGAATATACAAACTCCAGTAGATTGGGGTAGGGGAGAAGCAAGCCATTACACATTCATAGTAAATTCACAAGTTTTTGTCCAGTAATTGATCAACTCTATCATGAATGTGCTTACTATCATATTTAGAGGTATCAGCCTGCTTTAGGTGCATCACCACAGGAGTGTACCCCTAACACGCACTCAGAAATCACTGGGAAGAGGCTGATTGTTTCCTCTTGAACACACTATCTACTGCATCAAGGAGTTATGCCAAAAATTTTATGGGAGTGCCACACTGATGACCTAGTTTGCAAGGTTGAAGCCAATATATTGCTGAAGACCTCTGAGCCTTAAGGAAGCTTTGGTGCAGGAGGGGAGGACAGCCTAGGAGGTCTAGGGGTTACGTTGCATGATCTGCAATGTCCATTTGTTGATATGCACCTAGGGTTAATTTGCTTTTATATTTTGAATAACCAGATAGACTAAGACAAGAAATCATTACATATAAACACGACACAAGTTACGTGGAGGCTGAGACTTTCTACTCAGTTAATGAAACTGAGGATGTGTGATAACTTGGCACTTCCTTGGCTTTCCGCTTTCTTAAGCTGCAGTTCACTGCTGTATCCTGGGAGTTCAAATTAGACTCACCTTGCAAATAGTGCTTGGCTGGGGTAGAGTAAAGCTTAATGTTGTTAGATTCTGAAGCAAGGCAAGGCAGCATTTCAGATTTTGGGGGTGTAATCTTCAATACACATAGATACAAGCATAATTCCATCACATTTGCCACAAAGGAGACTGTGCACCATGTCATGCAGATGGTAGCATTCACACTATAATTGAAACCAGAGCTGCCAAAGGTTATTTAGCATTTGCAAAGCATCTCAGTAGATGATTAATGAATTAAGGTAGCTTATGATTTTCAGAAAGCTAAGTATTATCACTTTATTTGACAGCCTATCCCAAGACAGATAATTATGTTGCTGTTGACCTTTTCTGTCCTTTTGTCTTCCCTTTATCCTGCTTAAGGCCACATTTTATTCTTTCCCCTTCTTACCTCTCCTTCTCTTTCCTGTGTTACCCTGAGGCAGGTAGAATGAGAATCCCCATGGAAATGAGTCATGTTTCCTGTGTTTTGTCTTTCCCTGGTCTGAGTGTCTTCATCCTTCTACCTGAAATCTGATGGCTAAATCATGTTTTGTTGGATAAAGCCCAAATCTCCAGTATGGTTTTATTTGTTGAGAAGTCTCTCTGTGATGTTGTTCAGTTCCCTGTAAACAAAGGTTAAGACTTTTGAAAAAGATTTTTTTTTTTTTTGCAACAAGGCAAGCTTTCTAGAAATTACAAAAATTACTCAAAATGGTAAAAAAGCAGCTAACAAAAAAAAATCTCAGTTTTCTGTCTTCAGTTCTGTGTTCTTCTCCAACTCAATTTTGTTTTTCTGTAAAAACAAAAACTAATTTCATATTGATCTTAATGAGAAAATGTTGGCTACACGGGAAACATTATCACCAAAATAATGCTGGTTTTCTTATTTAGTAACATCATTTACAAGATTGAAGATGTCTTCTCTTGGAACACACTTGTTTTTTCATATATTACTCCACCAATTTCATTAATTGGTTGTTTTCCTACTGGGTGTTATTTAGCTGATCTGCCTCAGTTTTCAGATACTGTGGCACAGGAGTGGAGTCTAGTCACATAATACTGCTCTTGATCCAATTTTGTGCAAAGTAAACTTTTTATAAAGCAACATATGAATTACTGGAATAATTATCTTGTTGATGTTCAAATTTTTTTCAAACACAGTTTGTGTATAAAATTAATTTTGAAAGGAATGCAATGGTTTTTCAAGTCCCAACATTCTATAGTTACAAAATCTTTAGCACTTATTATGGAAAAGATGTGTAAAGTAAGAAAAGACAGACACAAAACCATGAGGTGATGCTTATGGCATCAGTATCCCCCTTGACATTTTAACTGTGTGAGTCCAGCACATTGTATATCCAGCACTCATCCAGTTGAACTGGTGAAAATCCAGTCCTTCTCTGTTCCTGAGTTGCTATGTATAGGTATAAATTCTCCAGTGAGATAAATGTAACTGTAGATTTTAGTCAGCTCCTTAGGCACCTTGTCCAGCATTTTGTCCAACTGGATTTTTTGGCTCTTCTTTAAGCTGTCTGTAGCCTTTGGTATCTGGGGCAATTGCAGAGTATATCAACATGAGCAGATAATTTTGAACATATTGGCCTAATCTCTTGAACTCTGTGTGGGTGTCTAGAAAGTCCAAAATTGTCCCATGGCAGGTGTGAGGAGCACTTCTTTTGTTGAACTTTTTCCTGGTCACACTAAGGGCAAGGTAAGGTAAGAAGATCACTGGTAATTGCATGATAAAAGCTGTTAAGAAACTGCATTTTTTTGTGAAATCTGGAACAGTGAGTAATAATATTTTAATTTTTCAGTTGTTAGAAGAGCTAGCCCATCTTCCAGTGGTTCAGATGAGGCACAGGTCCTTTCACTAATATAGACAGGAATTGATCTGAGCCTGAAAGGAAATCCACCACAACTGGATGTGGAGCTAATAACAGGTAGTAACAGGTAGATGGATATACAAAAACAACAGAAAAGTGTAAAAGGAGCAGTAAAAAAGAACAACATCTATCTCTAGATTGCAACACTATCACTATACTGGGTAAACGTTTTAATTTTTATTTACAGGAGTAAGTGTTTCCTATCTCAGTAATTAGAACAACCAGACACATGTCAACCTGCATTTCTTTCTGTATGTTGCTTCTAAAATTGACAAATTCTGTTGAAATAATTTCACAATTGAGGGAATGACTAGATATATGTTATTCTTTGTGTGAGGATGAAGTGTCCTCTCAGTGCCCTCTGTTTCATACCTCATGCTTGTTTCCATCTTCCCCATTCTGCAGGAAATGGTTTGTTCCTTCCACACAGAGCTGGCACCTGGAGCCCAACTCCCCTGCTTCCTTTTTCTGGCTTCATCACTCAAAGCATCCTGACTGAGCAAAGGAGACTTGCTCTGTAGCTACATCTTTTCTCAGCTTGCATGTGTGCCCAGCACCACCATGGCCTGCCAGAGACAGACCCAGCTCTGAACTGGGATTAGGAGGCATCAGAAGTGGCCAGTACCCTGTAAAACCAGCATATCACCTAGTAACAGATTTTGACCTGTTTGTATGATTTGCTAATTCTTTGACGTGGTTTTTATTATGCTAAATTTGTGTGGTATACACCAAGTGTACATAAAGTTAAATTGCAAGTTCTCTGACATTTAAAGGACATTTTACCACAGGAGCAAGTACTGGGAGTCTGAAATGATCATTGATGCAGAGAGCATCCACAGACACAGCTTTTTCCAAGAAAGTTATAACAAACTGTTGTGGTTCAGTTTTTAGACATGCTTTACATTTTCAAAGAGTAAGGATAAGAACCAAATATTTAACCTAGTAGCTTTCTAACAGACATGAGTTGGAACCATTCCAGTCCACTTTAACCCCTGGACATAATGTTTACTCATTAGACAGTCGAATGCCAGCTGTTATAACATGCACAGCTCTGCTCCAGCACACAGCACAAGTAGGTGTATTTATACAAGCTTGAGAGATTACTTACAGACAAATAGCACTCAAAGGAGGATGCTAATAGACAGCTACACTATGGAAAGCAGAGCAAGGGAAAGGATCTATGTTCAAAAGAAGTCTACAGTTTGCAAAATAAAATCTGCAGGCATATTTCTGCTCTACTCACAGAGAAAATCATCAGGAGTACAACACAACAAGACTTATTTCCAGTGTGTGGCACATTTGCCTGCATTTCTGTTTGAAGTGGTGATGAGCCATGTAAAGAGCAGAATTTAAATTTGTTTATTCTTATTCTTCTTGGAGCCCTAAGTCATATTTCTCCTTTTAACCCTGTATGCTTCCAAGTGTGGAATATAAACTGGGATTTTTTTACAAATTACTGTGTTTAGTTGTCTCTCAGACAGAGTCTAGCCTTGGTCCTTTTCCCATTTCCCTCCGCCCAAGTCTATAAAGCCACCTGTCTGTCTTTCTGACCCCGTTGCTCACAGACAAGTCTGCTGGGATCCCAGCCTCCTTTGCTGCTAACCCTAATGTTGGCAACCTCAACATCTTTTCAACACTATCTTCATGGTCATGTACTCATTTAAAAGTGCTTTGTAAACTGGCAGCTTTCCTGCTGCTTGAATGCTCATAGCCTCATCAGATTGGTCTGATTTATGGATGCATGTAATTATTTCAGAGCAAGAAGGTCCCATAATCCTTTCAAGGAGGCACGTTCATGAAGCCCATCAAAAGTTTTGGCTCTCTGACCCTTGTCAGAGCTATGTATTCTTTATTCCTGTGCCAGATTTAGTTATTGAAATCCCAGTTTATAGCATTTTCCTATTAAATATGTAGTTTCCCAAAGGCCAGTTGAAATATCTAAGCCCTTGGAATGAAAAATTGTTGAACTTTGGGCAAATATTTGGTATCCACTTTACAGTGGTAGAAATTACTCTGGGGCATTATTGTTGTTGGATGCAGCCTTCCAGGCTGAAGAGGCATTGTTTTATTAGAGGGATATGGTCAGAAAGTGACATTTTCTTCATTTGTACCATGGCTTAATTTGCAGAAGTTTCTGATGACATACATTTCCTATAGACCCATTTGGAAGCATTGCCTGATACCTAGTGCACAGTGTGAAGAGGTTTCAGGATCTTCTTCCCATCATCACACTTATTCTTCCTCCTGTGAGTGTTTCAGGCACACCATCTTTGACTACTTTCTCCTCTGATGAAATGAGGTCATGAATAGACCTCTTGTATTTCACAATTGATTTGAAAAGGTTTATGTTTATAAAGTGTTTTGAACATGAATGTACCAAGTAAGAAAAAATATAGCCAGTCCCACTTTATTTGTAAATCCAAAATGTGGTTTTCTATGATTTAACACCTACGTTTAAGAGTGAACTGTTACATGGGGGAATAGTTAGCCCTATAAGCAAACAGCAATGTTTTCATTAATGGCAGCAGGCAAACAACAGTATAAAAACCATTAAGTGACTGTAGGAAGAGGATGCTGAGCTAACATTGTCTATCTAGACAGAAAAACTCAGGTGCTGCTTTACCATCCAGTTCTGTCCACTTCACCTGGATGACAGACTAGAAATTTATGTTGATTTTTGCCCTTTCTTGTAATATCTCTACAACCATTTTGAAATTCAGCTGGGATACTGTAGGCTGTGGCTTCCCTCTGGCTTGAAGATACTGGGTAGTGCCCATCAGAAGCATGGCCATGCTGGTTACATTGCCAAGGGATAAAGCACAAAGAAGGAATTTATTTTAAGAAATCCTGCACATTAACAGTGAAACACGTAGCTTTTCAATTTGGGACCCAATGCCATGGGGAGAGAGAAATCTGAGGAAAAAGAGAAGGCACTGCCCTGTGACCCCAGCAGCAGCAATCAGCTGCTGCTTTCTTTCAAATTTTCACTGCAGCCAACTTTGAATGTCCAAGCTGAGGGCAGAAGGGAGTTTAAGACTTCCTGTGATGTCACTGTTTCCAGAGCCTTGTTGAAACCTTTGCAGGCAAAAATGAGCTGGGAGTGGGAGGAATTCCTGCTGGGAAAGCTGGCAGGCAGATGTTAGCTCAGTATTTCTAGAATCACAGGTACCTGGGTCCAGCTCAGGTTTCAGGAGTAGGAGGCAGCAGTGGGATAGTGAGAGGGAGTTTGTAGTCCTTGTAATCCTAACTGGACTCGTCCCCTGGTTGTTCTAAATTAGAACTGGTTTGTCCCTCCCTAATGCTTTAGAAGTGCTTGTATATTAGCAAGGAGATGGAAATATTAATGGGATGAGTTCTTTTCCATCTTTCCAAACAATGTAGAATGGATTATTATGGAATTTCTGTTCCTACAGAGGTTCGAACAAATTAATACCAAGTCCTTTAAAAAGCATGGTATTGCTACTTGCATGTCACCCAGCAGAGGTTTACAGGCCTCATGACTTGGTAAAGTTAGGTTTTCTTTCAGTTTTCAGACAGGCTGTTTCTTTCAAGGCCACATTTGCAAGCCAAACAATGCCTCTATCATTATTGTCAATACCTGGGTAAGCAATGTACAATATTGGGAGGTATTGACCAGTCACATTAGTGAGAGCAAGGGGTTTGAGGAAGCTGTTTGGGAAGGGTTGGCAGGCAATGAGCAGCTGCAAGTGTGTCAGGGTCAAACATCCATTTCCACCATCTTCCTTTCCAACATCATTTTTTTATCTCAAGAGAACGTGTGAGAGTTGTTCTGGGCTGATTTCAGGAGCTTTTGAACGAAAGCGAGGCATCTCCCATGGTCTAAGTTCCCTGCTGACAGGATTCAAATCCACTTGTCAGATGGGATGAAGTCAACATCTTTGCTCCCAAATGGATGCCTCCATGTTCACAAAAGCATCTTCCTCAGAGATTCAGACTAAAACACTTACCTTAGATTTTAAAATTAATTTTAAAGCAGATTCTTCAAGATATTCAGCATTCAGAATGATAAGGAAAGGGTTTTACAGCAGTCCAAACTTGCCAGAGTTAAAGTTCATTGAAAATTTTCAGCTGGTGTGACTTTGTAATTAAGATGGTTGAGGGCCCCTTAGTTCTCTCACTGCATGCTTAACTCTTCAATACTTTCGTAAGAGAAAATGTCACTGTAATTTTTTGGTCTTAAGGATGGAAACCAAGTAATGTTCAAAGTCAGACACTGATGTAGGCTATAATGAATGAATGATTTTAGAAAGTTATCTGCCAGATTTACATTTTGAAAAATGAAACATATTGAAAGGCTAATGGTAAACACTCAGTTTTGGGGACATTTTGTTGAACCAATTCTAACTTCATATGCAAGTCTGGCTTGAAGATTGTGAAAGAAATAATCTTTCTGCAGTACATAGGTAAACCAATCTGCTATCCACATGCTCTGCTAATACTGGCAGCCAGCTAAGGAGCAGACCTCAATTAAACAGATTGGGCCGAAGAAAGCATAAATGTAGAATTCAGGCAAATTACAAAAAT
Organism: Illadopsis cleaveri; assembly: GCA_013399915.1. Lineage (NCBI taxonomy): Eukaryota > Metazoa > Chordata > Aves > Passeriformes > Timaliidae > Illadopsis > Illadopsis cleaveri. The sequence goes on from VXBB01012207.1 coordinate 76,655, forward strand.
TGCCCTCATTCAAAAATACTTCTCACTTAAAATCTAGGTATAAGCTGCCCTGAAATGTCAAAAGTACATTTGAAAAAGCTTGTTAGGCTTGAGCAGCTTGATATGTGTCAAGAGGCAGCACAATATCAAGCCACTTCACTTGAACACAGGCTGGACATTTTTAAAATGCATCGTATCGAAGTCAGCACTTGCTTAGCTTGCCTGGTCAGAGTAACCAAATGATACCATTTCTTTCTAAATAAACAAATGGGGCTTATAGGCTCCTAAGACTTTTTTTCAAATATTTAGGCTCAGATCCGATCAGCTGCCTNGCTCAAACAGACTGCCCTCTACGCTGGCTGGCAGGAAGGAGATTTTATCTCTTGTGTGCTTAGGCCCCCATAATTGCATCTCACTCCTGACTCCTTCAAAATAACGAGTGTATCCTCTCCACAGTTTGCAGAACACATGCAGAGGAAATAGCAGGGCTGAAAGCTAACTGGCACAGAAATTCCAAACAGATGATGGAAAAAGCGGTTGTCAAACTGAGAGCACTTGAGAGATTTTCTTCTTCCAAGAGGACTGTATACAATCCAGTAAATAGCCTCCCCTGGAATTGATTGACCCTATCTTAAGCAAGCTGTTACTTATTATTCCAGTACCATTTTGCCAAGCACTCTTTTAATGTACACAGGAAGATTCCAGGGTATAATATTCCCCCTTTATTGGCAGGCATATAAAGAATGCTTGAAAAAAAAGAGGGACAAAGAGGCCCAAAAGCAATAAATGATGCTTTGGCGGGGCAAAAGAAGCTCATAAAACAGGGTTATTTCTCCAACATTCTTACATTAAAACAAGGTGATTAAAATAATTCCAGAAAACTAATGCTTGTTTTGCTGAGATTTTCCTTGAAAAAATAATGTTTTTTCTCCACTTGTCCTTGAAGCTCTCGAGCATTTACTTCAGAAGTAGTCTGCATTTCTCAGTACTGGAACAAGGTATTTTCAGGTGAAGCATCAGTGTGGCATTAAGAACCAGGAACAGTGCATGGTGTTAGTGTTTCCTCATCTCTGGAGGCTTTCCTGCCTCATTAACACACTTGCTTTCAAAAATAACACCTATTTACCAACAGTAATTCACCAAATACCTCTGACGGGTCAAGTAAAATTATTTTCTCAGTTGTTGAGATAAAAGTATGGAGCCATCTGCAGACTGCATAAATAAATCTGCTTCTTTTTAGGCCCAGAGGACAGCACTAACATACACAAGCTGAGGACTGGATTCCCATATAAGTTCAAAGAAATTTTCCTTAGTAAAGATACTCATGAATGGAGTCAGCTGTGAAATAAGAGAATTGGTATAGTTTCACCCTGAAATCTGTGCTCAGGCTTTGCCACCCATACCCAAGGTGCCCAGTCTGTAGTAAGGTACTCTCTTGGTTTACCTCAGTCTTTGGGGTTATTGTCACCTGCATATTGTTTTGCCTGTGTCCTTGGCATCCCCACTATAGCAGTTTTTACAAGGATGTTTTATGGGCAATTCTATCCTTTCTACCTAGATTCACTTCAAGAGTAGAGAAAACTCCAGTGAAACAAAGTAATTTGATTTATAGTAAAAAAAAGAAAATAAGACTGGGAAAAGATTGGTGCTCCTTTGAAAAAAAAATCAGGGAAGAGAGAAGGGATTTCTGTACAGGGATTTTGAGAGGTCACCTAGTCTGTCAGAAATGCACCCTCTCACTGCATCCAGATTCTTGTTCAACCTTTTTATTTTTAGAAACCTGCAATAATGGTATTTCCAGATACCTTACTACATAGTATTGCCGCCCTTTATGGTCTTACTGCTAGAAATAATTCTCTTCAAACTACTTAATACACACTTGGTATAACTTAGGCTCAGTGGACATGGAAAAAAAAATTATAGTTTCCTTTTACATATTTTAAGAATAGAGTAATCACTGTAGTCAGTTCTTCTTTAGACTTAGTTAAGACGCCCTGTTGCTCCACTCTTCCTTTGCAGTCAGTACCTTCTATATTCCTGATCATTATCCCTCAGACTCTCTCTCAGTGATCTTCACCATGGCTGGACTACAAAATTCCTCTCTTCAGAGCTTCATGTCTGTACTAAGACACTACCCCTGTCACCCTCATCTTCTTTTCTGCTCTATGTCTCTTTGGCCAGTCCTCTCCCATCTCGTCTTAGCATAGCTCTCTCTTCATAACTCCGAAAATAATGGAGGGGCATTAACCCATTATAAAACACATCTTCATATGTCCTGATCTTCGTTGCAGAGATCAAGCTTGCTGACCTCTGTGCTGAGAATTGCCTTGTATGGGAGTTCTCCCTGCACATTGCTTGCCTGGTGACCTTACTGTGCCTTCAGACCTTGTGTTCCTTCTTCATGTTCCTGCTATAAAAGTCAGCTTCTGTCAGCTTGGACTGTTGAAAGGGATAATAAGTTCATGTTGGTCTCAGGTTACCTCTCCTGTGACATCCTCATTACAAATCCATTTGCCCTAACAGGCTTAGTAGCTTGTTTTTCAGCTTACTTTTATTTTTGAGTACAGTGGGATGATTCTGCACTAACATCAGGCAATCCTTTGTCCTGTTTTTGTCTGACTGCAAAGTTTCCTCTGAGAAGCTGAGAAGATTCAGGTAACCAATTCGCAGATTTGCCTACTTTTAATCTTGGGGGAGACTTTGTTTCCTGAATTCCAAATGTGTCTTAGCATTCTTTACCTATTGTTTATATGAAAAAGAAAGGATAAAACTGCCCTCAGATATGGCTGTGCTCTGATTTAGTCAGAACTAAACAACTGTGAAACTGTTCAGAAGATAGCACTATGAGGAGACTGTTTAAGTGTCAATTCACACTTTACATTGAAGTAAATATCCTCAGTTCTTTCATTTTTCACAAAACTTACTTTGAAACAGTTTGGACTACAAAGAGAAGAAGCAACTGCTTTGTAGCTTGGTTAATGGATTGGTAGTGAAACTTTCTGCACTCAGGCACTTTCAGTTCCACAGCCTATGCTGAAAAAGAAGTATTAGGGATACGAATGCAGGAAGAGAATTCAGTGTTATATGTTGCCACAGTTTCTGACTTTTCCTGGAAGGGTCATTTTGCCAAGCTTGTTTTGCTTTGACTTTTGAGAATGAAAAGTTTGTTATCACTTCTCTGACCATTTGACTGACAAAAGGAAGTTTTTCCCATTGCTCTTAGATTTTCTTTGATTTTCTTTTCTTACATAGCGTTGTTTTTTTCTTGATGGCTTTCTGTTACAGCTCAGATTTTTATTCTCTTAAGTTAACTAGCCAAGTGCTTCTAGGAAAGAAAGGATAATTGTTGTGAAAATCTGGGGACATTAGCCATGCTCTAACTGTTGGTGTACAGCCAAGTGGTTATTTGGCTTCTTGCCTTTGGACTGAATTTGTTTTAGTCTTCTGCCAACTTACATTTTATATTTACCAGGCAGTAGAAGGGTCACAAGACACTTTGAATAGGTGCAAAAGTTGGACCAAAGAACCTTCCATTACAATTACCAGAACAGCTACAGTACACTACTTGCCATCATAAATCCTGCACCTGAGAAGGAAGAAACCTCACCCCATTTTGTAGGTGAAAACCTGAAACGGAGGACAAACAAATACCATTCCAGATATCACGTAGATCTTTACATAAGGAATGAGACATAATTCCTATGTCTGTGGTGGCAAAGCAGTACAGATCTGAATTCTTGTATCTCCCTCATAATCTAAGATAAATATGTCCAATAGTACGTTTTAGTTTTAGCTGTTACACATGCAATGGAAATTCCTGTTTCCCAGACTATCAGGGATGGCAGTGTCTTGTTTGGAGCACCCAAAATGCTGTGAATACTCCAAAACCATGCCCAAGTTTCCTCAACAAACACATTTTCCCCTGCATATGGATTACTTTCACTTCTTAAATAAAATTTTCTTCATATTATATTTTTCCAATGGGCTTGCTGCAAAAAGCTGCCCTTTTTTTTTTAATTCCAGTATTCAATTTCCACCTTTTTTTTTTTCCTTTTTAATCCATTCAGATGTGTATATTTTGAGTACATTTAGGTATGTATTCAATAGATATGGCCTTCAAATTACCTGGCTGTCTCAATTCTTTCTGCAGATTTCCAAATTTTTTCCCCAAACATCTATATTTTGTTTACATTCTTTTCTTCCTCTCTATTTTTTGCATTAATATTAAATTCAGATGTCATGGAAAGTATTATTTGTGGATTAGTGATACAGTACAGTGAGCACTATATTTGAAGGAAAATATTTTCACTCTAGCATATCTTTTATCATTGAACTGTAAATATTCTTGAGATTGCTTACACTGTTCTTTCATACCAATCTTTTATCATTTGAGTTTTTGAAAATCAGGCTGTAAAACATTGACTCTCAGTTATTCTTGGCTGAAGCTGAGTAATTCAGTGGGTATTTTCCCATAGTGCTGACTCGGCTTTGCCCTTAGATGGGATGTCAAAAAGTAGAAGACAGGATCATATGTCCATGTTGGGACTAAAGCAGTAGGGAGAATAATAAGGACTGTAGGAAAAGAATAGGCCATAATCCAGAAAATAGGTCACTGAACATAGGCTTAGTATATCTATCTCTTGAGGGTCACCTTCACTTCTAGTTTCCCCACTTAAAAAAAAAATTGCCCCTTTTTCAAAGGAAAAATGATGCTTATACAAGACAAATTCCGCAACAAAAGAGAAAAAAATTGACTTGCATGAGGGGAGACATTGCAGAGATTTTTAAAAATTAAAATTAACAAAGAGGAATAAAATAAAATGCTTATCCTTAACATCTTCACTGTGGAAAAGGTAAATTTAATTTTCAGACAGGAGCTTTGAAATTAACTAAATGAAGTCAATTGTCTCTCCAACACATATTTATTAAATTCATTTCCACAAGGTGACATAGAAGTCAAACGTTTTCAGTGAGTTCAGAGAGTGATATGACAGGTACATGAAGGTTGCTGTCAGATGTAAGGGAAATGTCTAGCTTTGGAACCCTGATTTCCTTTTACTCATTTTTCCATCAAAATTTTCTTCTTATCACTGGTGGGAAACTTGCTTTAGTGAACTCAGCGCCACCCCGCCCCTCCCCCCATTTTCTTGATCAGTTCCCAGGTGACATTATTTCACATTCTAAAGCCCAACAAAATTTACCCCAATATCACTCAGAATGGGAGAAAAATTCCACTCTAATATTGCTACCATATTTTTACTATTGTTTGTCCTTCCTTTTAAAAAAGGATTGTGAGACCTTTTATCATTCACAGTCATACAGTTTGTGTATACATATGCTGTCAATTTAACTAACATAAATCCAGAAAAATTCTTTGAGCTTTACTGCCAGTGCTCCATGTAACACTATGCAGCTAATTCAGCTACAAATATATGAAGTTTTCTGGACCTAGAACCTTGCTTCACTAATGAAAGGCTCAGAAATAAGCTGGTGGTTTTTCAGCAGCAGTAAAAACCATATTGCCTTTCCTCAGTATTGTAAAATGTAAGAAAAATTAAAAGCATTTTTCTATAGCTCAATTTAGTTTTGCAATTAGGTGGGAGTAAAATTAAATAGGAAGCTAATATTTTGCTTGGGGTTTGCATCTTGTTTTTGTCAAAAGAAAAAATTCTTCTAGTTGTTTGTGAGATTTTTGATCTGTTTGCACATGCTTGTCACTGAAGAAGGCAACCACAAAAGCTTATTTTTATTCTTCATTTGTGCTAGAGAGGGTATCCAAAATACAGATAAGACTAGGTATCCGGCACAAGCATCAAGTGTTAGGTACTGTACAAAGAGCAGAAAGAAGCATTTCCTTGCTCAAAAGGAATCAGAACATATTTCCTTAAGTACTTTAGAAGTCCAGAGTGTTCCATTTCATTCTTCTGGCTTTTGGTTACATTTATAGCACAATTTATAAATCCTTCCATCTTGATCTATGTCACTTGATCTAAAGATATGTTGAGACAACTCTCACAATATGTATGAATGGACAGGAAAATGGCTTTGTAACTGTAGTGGCAAAGTGGGAATGTTCTTCTTGTTTCTATGTATTTAATGGGTATGAATATGAAAAGAATTGTAACAATTTAGAAACAGTAAACATCCCCCATACGTTATGTTGATAGTATTATATATGACATGCCCAGCATTGCAGTGATGTAATTTCTTTCCCAAGGAGTTATTATTGAAAACCACGGCCAACATAGTGCAGAAACTCTGGTAAAACTATTTTTCATTTTTTCTCTTTTTCTCACTCCAATATGAAGGGTCACTTGATAATAAACTCCACATGTTTCTACTGCTTTGATCCAGTTTCCTCAATGTAGGGCAAGTTGGTGTACCTCTTTCTGACACGTAAGGTAATTGCTCCTTCCCTTAGAGAATTGGAGGTGGAGTTTTTTCATCAAACACAGGTAAACTATGGTACCATACCACCTTCAGCCACTCAGTGAAACTGAACGTGCTAGTGAGTTTGGCAATGGTTAGAGCATTCCCAGGGTACAGAGGCACCAGCATCACTGATGCTTTTCTATCTTTGTTTCTTTTACTCAGGAAGTTAACAGGACAATGATCAGGCATTTTTTTGAATGCTCAGCAGCTTTTAATGTCATCATTTTTTGGAAGATCACCACATATGAGGTACTTATTCAGGGGAGTAAACCTGTTCATGTCCTCCAGTAAGCTGCTGTAGCCTTCTTATTTCCACAAATGTTGCCAAGTGTCTCCCAAAATTATATAAATCATTAACACTGATAACATTTACCTTCTCAGGTTACCAGTTCTGCTTATAATGCCCCCATCAGCTATCCGCTGGCTTGGTGCAGCTTACTGCTGCTGTCCCTTTCCATATTTGTCCTTTCCTGGATTCTTAGTCTCAGTATTGGCAGTTTTAGCAGTTTTATTACAACAGCTGTTATATTTGATGTGTTTTTGCTGAAAACCTCAGCAGCCACAATCTAGTGAGTCCATATAATCTCTGTTTCCCCTTGTTAGGAAAAGAGCAGTTGTATCCCTCCTGTTTGCAGAGGAAACCATGGAAACAAAAAGCAAGTGAACCTGAAAAGCTCAGAAATCACAAGGTGACTAAAAAGCGACTTAATCAATCAATCAATCAATCAAACAAATGTTACTTTTAAAACAATAACATTTCCAATCCTTCTGCATGGTTTTGATATGAAGTATATTTAGAGCTTTGAGCAGATGCTGAGAACAACTCTTTGTAACTACGCTAATCAAAAAAGTCAGAATGGAATAAAAAGCCTTGCCTCAGTGCACTGTGCATTTTCTTCATCTGAGTCAGTGAGTAACATTGTGGAAAATACTGCATAAATGTAAACCATGCAGTTACTAGCTGACCTTCCTTCTTAGAAGAGTGGGAGAAAATGGCTGCATTATTTGCTGTTATTTACAAATTGCTGTATAACTAGTCAAATGAAAAATAACTTTTAAAGAAACAGTCAGAGATGTCTAAGGATTTAGAAAGCAAGAAATTGCAGGACAATGATCAAAAGGTCTGGCAACCCTTGCACCCAATATTAAACATATTTTTGATTAATTTTTCATCTGTTAGTTTCACTCGTTTAAATGACAATGCTGCTGATATTAAAAATTCTGACATAACATAATTTTTCAAGAGAGGCTAACTTCAAAAGACTTGCTGGGAGATGATGAAAGGATGCAGCAAATTCACAGGGAGTCAGCTTCCAAATTCATCATTCAAATAAAATAATAACTGGTTCTGCAGATCTCTTTTGAGCATGAATCACTGCACCCAAGTGCCGCACATTTATCCCAGACAGAGAGGTAGTGCTGTAAGGGGCCCCTTCGTGGCTCTGCAGGTCTTGCAGAAGGTAATGAAAGAGCTCCCAGCAGCATCTGGTATCAGTTTCTCCTTTGCTGTGGCAAACTGCTGGTGTTATAATCAACTCTCTGTGCCATTTGGGGTTTTTTTCTTCCTTTGTAGTGCTTGCGAAAGTTTTCTGTCTCAGGTTTTTGATTTACTGTTCGGTTATTTCTTTGTAGTTTTGTGATAGTTTCTGACAAATGGCCAAGCACTTTGAAGGTAATTCTTCAGAAATGGTTTCTTGGGAGGAGCAGAGAGTTCAAGGTTCTGGTGATTCTAGGTGAACCTAAAAGAAGAATGATATGACATTAGGTACAGTGAGATGCAGATTTCATCAGAACAATGAGGGCTTATGTGTCCCCTGTCTGTTCCATGTGTTGTGTCCCTGCAAAATGTAAATTCCAGGTATATTCATTTTGTCATCCAGGACAAAGGATTTGGCTCCTGTTTTCTGGGTCCCTCAAGAAAACAAAGTAGATCAAGGTTTTAAAAGCTCATTTTTCTTATAACATTGTACATTGTAGCTTTTTCAGAGATCTCAGGATCTCACAGGCTCCCTTCACTTATGTAGGTGAACTTGTGAATCCATCTGCAAATAAGATCTGTACCAAAGTTTTGATAGAATTTTCTCCTAGCTGTGTTGCACCCATGATAAATTTATGGCTTTTTCAATTTTTGCTTCCTGTGATGTGATGTTATGGAGCAAAGGTGATGACAGACACCTGCACAGTACAGTATTCATATAAATGCTGTTAATAAAAGTTTGTTCTGATCTGGAAGATCATGTGGGAACAGTGTACTGTGTTCATTATATCACCCTCTATTTTACCAGGAAAGAACCATCTTGCACATCTAATTGTAAACCATCTCAGACAAAGTCAGTAATATTCTTAAAGATCTCTGAAGTCCCTGTTTAGAGGTGGCCCTTGTCTCCAACAGAGACCTGGTAAGAATGAAAAGTCGCATCTTCTGCTCAAGGAAATACTACCAGACCCTTTGCTTTAGACTTGTCTTACATCTTCCTTCAGTAAAGGAGGAAGAAAGAAAATGACTGTAGAATCTTTTTCATAACAATACAACTACTGAGGATCTAGAAGAACTGCCACACAGCAGGCTTCAATAAAATGAGGTGTTTTTTTGAACAATGCATACCCAATCAGCTGAGCTAAAATGATAAGCACAGAGGATAGAGGAACTGGTGGCTACTGAACCATCTCCAGTTCCTAAAGCTACTTTCTCCCTGAGTCTTGGAAGCTTTAAGACTGTGGCAGAGGAAGGATCACCTTGTTTCCATAGGTTTTCCTTGTAACCTGCGTGATTAGCAGGTGCGTCAGTGAAGCCTCCCTGTAAACCAACACCATTGTTCTGCCCTTTAATACAACTGGTTTTGCCAGGACATAAAGCAACTCTGAATGTTTACATTTTTGAATGTATTTTTGTATTCTTTCTGCATGAGGCTCCTGCCTTCTGTACTTGCGCACTTTTTGTCTTGGGTACAAAAATGAATTATGATTTCTTAGGTTGCCAGGGATGTTTCAGACATAGACATGCATTGAGTCCCTTAAAGTGCCTTCAAAACCTCCATCTAAATGTTTAGAAGATAAAAGTAACTTGTAACTGAAGACTTGGTCTGCTTACCAAAAGGCTCCGAAGTCCAGTTTCATGCATGTCTAGGCTGAGTATTCAGACACAGGCACTGCAATACTTTCCATTGACTGCCATGTTAAAAAACTCATATTGCAGAAAGACAAGAGATATTTCTTTTTCTTGAGCAACTGGGTGCTCCACCATCATCAAACTCTGAAGCAGCTGTTGCTAAATGTGGTTCAGCCCAGCCAGTCCCAAAGCACTCAGACTGCTCCTCAGGGACTGCCCAGTGCCAGGTGCCAGCCTGTGTGCAAGGAAAAAGCTGTTCATCTCCGTTTTGGCTGCTGGAGGACAGGATAATGCCGGCTCCTTCCCACAGGAAGAGGACTTGTCTCCCTTGCCTGGGATGTGTGGGATGGGAATGCAACAGCACGGGTACAAAATACTGCTCCTATTTGGGCCTATTCCAAGAAGACTCCCTACACATGACAGTTCATGGCAGGAATTATTAAACTAAAAAGACTGCTATCTTTGCAGGGATTCTTTTAATGGAATAATTTAATTTCCAATGTCCACAGCTGCCTGGAACACAGTTATCCTTTGAGTTTTTCTGCAAGAACACATGATTTCTATGAGGATTTATGTAGTACACTCAACAATAGTAAGGAAATGGCATTGCTTTGATCTAATTCTTTTTTTACAGTAGGTGATAATATGGAAGACTGTATATTCTACATTCAGAGAGGCAGTTACTTTTCTTGTGTTTATTTTCACATTATATCTTCTTCAGTTTTAGTAGATGACCAAAACTGATATTTTTCCCTTTGTAGTGCGATCAATTGACCAATGTAAAATTATGAAAAGCTTTTTCAGAGAACAAAAGGTAGCCTGTTTCCCACTGATAAAAAAGCTGTTTTAGCACCTGTAAATCTGTTTTGCATTTAATGGAAAATTTTATTCCATGCTGATAACAGGATCAGAAAATGGGCTCTGACAGCATGTTGTGATTTTACAGTATCCAGGGGTAAAACTTGAGCTAATTATAAGCACATGGCTTTCCAAAGTCATACTTTTATATTTAACTCCATAAATCTTGCTAAGTGAAATCCAAACCTATGTCTACAGCATTTGCTAATCATTAGCTTATTAATTGTTTTTGCTTCTCGATTCATACAAGCTGGGAGTGTTTGGTGTTTTGTTTTTAAAGTAATGGCTGCAAAAAAATAGGAAGTACTTTCTTTCCCCCCTGTAACTTCACAGGAGGTATTTCTGCTGGACTGCTGAAGCTAAAAAACCTGATGGCCTCCTAAACAAAGGCCTTTCTAGAAGAGTTTTTTCAGCACTGCAATTTAAATGGTGTCTAGTTTCAGCCCAGAATACCAAGGTCATAATTTTAGGCCGTAGATGGCCCTCCCAGATGTCTTTGGTCAACTTAATCACAGTTTGCCTGAAGGTTGTGCTTTCAGGTAATCCATCAAGATATAATTGTAAATCAGAACCTTCTACCAACTCAATAAGTAGTGTATTTTTAGTTTGTGTTAAGACTGACATTGGACAGGAACTTACACTGGTTTGTAATATTAAGCAATGTTAATGGTTACTCTCATTTGTCACAAATACCATTAGAAATGTTTTTGTAATTATTATCAAAAAGTTTGTTGTGGATTTTTTTTAAACCATAATTCAGATAGGAACTACTACACGGTCTTTTTAAGCTTCAATGAGCATTAATACTTGTTTAAGCTGCTCACTGCTTTACTTCACTCTAGACAGATATATCATATCTTGGCCTGATGTTTCCTTCAGAGTAGATCTCAGATGAAGTGTTTTGATTAACTGAGCAGGCAAGATTTTTGGTTGTGTATAGGAGGCCAGATGCAAAGTGGGTTTAAATATGTGTCTGAATGGGATGGAGGACTTGTCAGCATCCACAAGCAATCCTTGACCTTTGTTTGTGTTCAAGGAGGGTTGCAAGGCAAAGGGAAGCGAAAACTGGTATCACATGGTAAAACATAGAAATCATGAGATTCCATTCCAGTAGATTTTTATGTAAGAGTCTGCATTCTCACCCTCATTTATTCCTGTTTTTGGGGGGTGTGTTGTAACTTTGATCTACCAATAAAAGCAGATGAGATTTTTGGCCTGAAAAGTAAAAATCACTTTTTGTACACCTGAAGTTAGCCAGCATGAGAATTAAAAGCACCATACATTCAATACAGCAACCCAATGACCCTTCAATGTTTAAGTCAAGAGCAAGAAGCACTGTCTCTGCTTGAACCGCTATTTTAAGTAGATGGATAGCAATTGCAGGAACCTGAATTTGGCTAGGATACTAAAAGCAGCAGGCTTGTGACCTCTTCTATGTGAGCCATAATGCCCAGCAAAGTTGTGGCCTTGTCTTTGTGCCATGCTCAAAAAGGGAACAGCAGTCTGTGGTGTGCCCCATTGCCACTTTCAGTAGAATATCTAGTGAGTGTGCTTAATTGATGGAGTTAATCTTTATGTACATAGATACCTACAGTAAGCACCTTTAACAAATTAATGTGACAAGCATGGGGAGAGCTGCAGCTCCAAGACTTCAAATTCACTTTGAACTATATTTACAGTATGCACTGTCAACAGTTTCCCTGCCAAAGCCATAAACCATCTCTGCAGGGTAGACTAAATACACCTCTTTACAGAGGACATGAGTCTCCCCTTTGGATTTCTCAGCTATAATACGAGGGACAGAGGCTTAGCTGGTGCAATTCAGCACAGCTCCAGGGCAGCCAAGGAAGCACCCGATTCCTATAAGCTGGCCTCCAGGAGAAAGACCAGAGCTAAGGGTAGAAGATGATAGGTAAACCCTGTGAAAACATTTTCTGAAACCTCTTGTAAATAGATTTAATAACACTGTAGCATCCAAGCTCACGTCGAATGCAAAATCTTTTTGCTGGAGTTTAAAGTGACAGTTTAAAAACGCAAGAAGATACAGAAATAAAAACTTCTGATAAATTAAATCA
>VXBB01012207.1:89971-101905 GCA_013399915.1 Illadopsis cleaveri
ATAAATTAAATCACTCATTTATAGGCTAATTAATTGCAATGTTGGTTTAATCTCCAAATTCCATCATGTGCCACAGGAGTGCTGAGCCTTTATATATTGGGGCAGTGCAAAACACATTCCATATCCAAGAAAACCTTGCCAAAAGCCCTCGCAATGCATCTTTTTTTTTCTTTTTNAGTCTGCTTAAATAAACCTCTTAATTGAACATCAGTGAAGAGAAGACAGGATAGATGGTGTTGTTAAATGTTTTTCTTGAAGCCTCAGGTGAGAAAGGCAAGAGAGTCAGGTTCTGTGATTTTGTGCTAAAGTAGCTAAATTGAGCACTTCTCATAAGGCGATGTGCCTGCAGAAGGCTGTCCATGCAAATGAAACAATTGGAGCTCAATGTGTTCTCATACACAGTATAGTCACCGTCAGGTATTTTAAGCATATTCACTCTTATTTAACAAAACTTTTTCAAAAAATCAAAAGTAAGACTCCTGGTCTGGAAGTTAATCACAGTTGAAAATGATCAGCATTTTAAGAGTGGAGAAGTCAGTAGATTACACCTCATTTTTTGAAAATGAGGAAACCTTGATTTATATTCCTCACGCTGGAGTACCTGAGTGAATTGGGTTTCCTATTCCCAAATTTGGGAACATGGACATTTTTATATTAGTCCCATCTCTAGTGCCACTTCTAGCCACTGAAGAAGGTGATAATCCTGTATTTGTTTAAATTGTGACCTGGCCTGGGTACTTGTGAGTATACTACAGTGCCTTGCACAAAGAGATAAGTTTACTGGATAATGCTTTGGCTGTGTCATCTAACAGAAACATATGAGGAGGAAATAAAAAGCAGAGATCCACATCCACCCCTCCAAGAACTGGACCAATCATCTGATAGCAATACTAACAAAAGCAATCAACTTCTATGGCAAGACTCATTCTAACCAATATCAATCTGTATTTCATTACATGTCAGACACTTTTTACACTACTTTAGAGTAGGAGGCAAAATAGTTGCCCTGAACTGCTGACATACCTGCTCAAACACATTGGCTCCACCAAGTGCCATACATCAGCAAGAATAGCAGGGCACTGTGCATATTTTATCAGGTTAGAATAGTCTAACAACATTTCTGTACTAATTAATATAATAATATTTTAATGTTACGTGAGTATTTAATTACCTGTCTTGTCAGTAGGCAGCTGGGAAAACTGGCAGCAAGTGGCAAAATCTCAAGCTAAGAATTTCTTTTTGGTCATGACATCATCTAGCTGTTTTTCTTTCATGCAGTCCGTGTTCAGGCAGAATTAGAACAATAATGAAAAAAACACCTGAAAATTCAGATTTATTAAAAGTCTTCTTTTTTAGGAGTAACCCTTTGGAAAGGGGTGGTAAAATTATCTTAATGTGATGAAATTACGTTGATGTAAAACATAAGAAAAATTAAGGTTAAAACTCCTGTTGAATTAAGACAGAGACTGGCAATTGGGAAGGAAATAGGGTCATGGGAAAGCAAGAGCTGATGAAAACCAAGCCTGTACATAACAGGACTTTATCAATTTTTGGAGATTGCACATACAAATATAACAATCAGCAGTGGCAACACAATAGCGCTTTGTTCAGACATTCTCACGGATTAAATCTTGATCTTAGAGCTAACAGCTAAACCTTCAGGCAACAGGTATGTAATTGTTTGATCTGTCTAATTAAGAGCTTGGATGTCTCAACATAGGTAAAGCAGTTGATGCCATAGAGATGAATAAATATATAGGCAATGCATTAACAAGGACAAGACTTTCTTTCTGGTAGTTGAATGAAAGAAAAGGATGCAGCCCCACCATAGGATGGCTGTATTGCATCCCATTAGAGCATGGATACCTGCATTTTTAGGAGCAGTAAGTCTGACACCTCACTGACTCTGCAGTGCCTCACCACCACCCCATGCATGTCCATGCACAGTGTCACTTTGGGACAGGTTCTGTACTGTGAGATATGTGAGTCCAGACACCCTGCCACTTACATCAGGGCAAACATGTGTGTGTCCTCTCCTTACCTTCATTCCTGCTACATGGAGTGATGTTTTACCATAGGCCATGTGTGGGTTGCTTTTTTGGTGTTGCCAGAATGTCCCATTCTCTTACACACCATCTCAGAAGTCATACTCTGCGTGTTTTCTTTGCATTATAGCTATTACAGTTAAGTGTGACAAATATCAAAATGCCTCTTCATTCTTGAGGGGGTGTATGACAGAGGACAGAAAAGAAGGTTAGTCAGTGATCTTGAGGTTTTCACCAGTGAAAATCAGGGCAAGGTGCAAACCCTTTTTCTCTCTGCTAGAGGGTGTTTTCCTTTCTCTGACTTTCTCGTGTGGAGGTACATATTGCCTAAGTCAACCTGACAACACTGCAGTCACCTTCAATCTCTTTGTAAGTATCCTACACCAATCCAGATAGCACTGTAAACCAAGTTTCTTGAGCAAGGACTTCTCACCCAGTTAATCTAGGCCCATCAGCAACAGCTCTGTCAGGTCCAAAGATGGATAAATGATAATGGATGACAGTAAAACTCATGCATCTATTAAAAATATCCAAGCCAAAACAAATATTAAAAATATTCAACCAAGCCCACAAAATCTAGATGATTCGTATCTTAGCCATCAGTGGAGGCCCATGGGACAAAACCCCTTCACTGCCAGGGACACCTGAGGGTAGCTAATGCTGGTTTTGTGCGTTTCTTTCCGCTGAGTGACAGAGATGCTGAGCTCTGGGAGACATGCAGCCATAGGGATCAAGGCAAGAAATCTCAATCTTTCTCATTACCAAACTATCAGGACACTGATAATTTTTGACCACCTCTGCCTTTGACTGGACCTGAAGTTGTGATACGGAGTTGTAAATGTTTGTATCCCATTCCCAGGTTGCTAAGCCATTTAGAATGTCAAGTAAGCTCTCATCTCACCAAGTAAGACCGTCTTTAAAAATGCATTTGGTATCCGTCTCCTAACAAACTCTGTGTACACACAATATATACAGCAGTAAAATATGTGTTTATATAAAATATTACATTTTGCATTGATATTTATATTCAAGCAAGCACAATTTTAAATATAAAGACTACACGTGTAATAGATGTGTATAGTACATTGACAAGATTTATGTAAACACTATACTACCACGATAAATTTACAGATGTTCTCAGCGTACATAAGACATTCTAAGATTAGCAGTTAACGTATCATTGCTATTGGGCTTGGCTGGTAAAAGGTATGAGCATGCGTGTTAATAACCCTCCACAGTCCCAGTTTGTGACAACAGATATCAAAAAAGAAGGGAGTAAAGCAACTTCCCACTCAAATTGAGAAAAATCTAAGCATTGGTGTAGCACAATACACTGAGCTCAAATATCTATAGGATTCAGTTTTGCCCTCAGATGAACACACATTTCCAACATTTAACTTTTCTCTGGTAATTCTGCCCTTTTCAAAGAACATCCAGAAGCATCTGGGTTGCCCTCCCTTGCCAATCTCATCTACATGTATGCATGAGCAGGGTACTTTTGCAGGATGTAAGTAGCAAATATGGTGACCTGGCTAGCAAGCTGTCTGTAAGCATAGACTAACATGAAGACCAGAATTAATTGCCATGTTGGAAATTTTCTCTGCCTGTCTTGTAAGTTTTAGAATCCCAACTAAGCTGTACAGCTAACCTTCTCAGACATACTGGATTGGTCTTTACATTTCAGCTCAGTTCCTATCTAATTTTGTTCAAACAATCACTTCAATGGATTTTATTATATCTATGTAAAAGCAAAACATTCCTGGTTCAAATTCTCCCCACAGACAGAATCACAGAATCACAGAATCACAGAATTTCTAGGTTGGAAGAGACCTTCAAGATCATCGAGTCCAACCCATGCTCCAACACCTCAACTAGATTACGGCACCAAGTGCCACATCCAGTCTTTTTTTAAACACATCCAGGGATGGTGGCTAACTTTCTGGCCATAAACAGCTAGTAGGCTTACTGCAGCCATCAGAGGGCATGGGATCCTTTTGGAGGGATTTGAAATCTGTAAATAAAACAACATTAAAGAGTCTGTACATTTACCCTGCAACAAAGGGTAAAGAAACAGAAAAATGCTGTCTTTATTGCGTTTTAAGAAGGAAGAGAAAAATGTACAACCCAGTGCATCACGCAAAGCATCTCTAACAAAACATATTTGATATTCAGAGCTGAAGAAATATTTTCTCCTCAAAGTGACAATGACAGCTAAGCAATTCTTCAGAGCCCTTTAAGCTATTGTTTAAAAATAGAAAGGGTGTTTCAGTTCTTCCGAACATAATAGTTTGCCTTTTTTAACAAAAATGTGAACTCTACTCATGCACACTTCTATTTAACATCATTTTTGGCCAATAAACATTGCTGTGAGTGCTGTTGCAGTGTCCATTCCTGTACTGAAATGTTAAAAAAAATTAGCACACCTAAATACTTTTCTGCAATTATGTTTTAAACTAGCCTTTGCTTTTAAAAAATAAAGCTTCTTATATTATTAGTAATTCTAACTTTTATAAAATATTTGCCAGATGCTCATGAAAAGTCACTTTTTCCAAAGTTTTTTTTCTCCTAAATACTTTAATACACACAGGACTCAATCTAATTACTTTCAGCATTTACACATTAGAATGGAATGATTCTGAAGAAGCTGTCTATTGCCTTGGGTAAAGAATATAATATTAAAACTCTCAAGCAGTGTCTACCACATTTAACCCTTATATAAATTACATCTAAGTGCTATTCTTAGTGTTTTAAAATCTTATGAAACAGATCCTGAAAAAATCAAAGCACTGACTGACATTATAACAGTGTGATTAGACAATTAGAAACTTCATTTGGGAAAAAATAAGATCACCTTTCAGTTTAGTCCTGCACTACAGGGCCCTGAATTGGTTTCATCTCCCTGGATTTCCTCTCTTTGTTGCCCAGCCCCTGCACTGGATTATAGAAGAGGATTTGGGAAAACCCAAGGGAAGGACAAGACCTCTGAGAAAAGGAAATTAGGATGCTTTTGGTGCTGTGCTGAAAAACGTCTGCAGTTAACCTTAAAAACATTAGAAATGTCTCTACTTTTACTGAAGATTAACAGTAAGACTTATGAGCTGCACAAACTCTAGTGTGGGTTGATAAGCCTCAGAACTATTTTCCTGCTTTTCGTCCAAAGGTCTGAGAAGACATTTCTCCAGCACTATTCCTATGGAGCTGAGATAAGCTGGAATACCAGAGCAAGCCTGGTGTATTTATCAGTCAGTGAAAACTTTGTCTCAAATGAAATGCTAGCTCAGAAGCACATCAATCACTTTTTTAATTTCCAAGAGATAAGCCAGGCAATGTTTATTAAGACTGGTTAGTGCACCACTGAAATATAGACATACTGTTCATAATCACCAGCTGCGCTATGTGTCCTGTTATGAACAGACTACTTTTATATGGATGTTCTAGGGTTGTGCTCTGCCTAGATATTGTTTCTAAAGCTGAAGACAGCTCAGAATGCAGCAAATGCAGTAAAGGCTTGCATTTATCACTGTTTATCGTCTTAATGATCAGCTCTGCTAGTGTCCCAAAGTCCTGCGTGCGGGGCCCTTCTTATCCCTTGCTCCCCTACCTGTGGGAAGATAGAAGGGGCCCAGGATTTATTGTGATCCTATGTGGCAAGTTCCCTGCTGGTCAGTACCATGGTTCATACTTGCTTGAGCACGGCTGGGGGATGAGATTTATATCCTCTGAGGAGCCACCGCCTGCAGGGTAGGGGACTCCTGAGTACTTCAGAATTTCAGTCTCACTCCATTAACTCAGCTCCAAAACAGTGGGGCAAGGAATTGGCCTTTTCCTGCTTTTTGAATCACCCAGTGAAATCCCCCAATAGGGTCAAAATTCTCACTTTGACCACGAAAAATTGCCCAAACAATCCAGCTAGCTATCGTTTCCTTTGATAACTGACCGGTCCACTCTCATTTGGGGGACTGTCTATAAGGCAATGCAGTTAAGGTGTACCTTTACTGCCTCGTGATGTTTGCCAGAAAGTATAGTCCTGGTAGAAAGTATCCACTGGAAGATGCCCATACATAAAAAGTACAAATTCTTTTGCTCTCTTTGCATTTCTGTATATTTTTACCTGTTGATCCATTATATCAGTTTTGCATCTGAGTTATTTATTGACCTTTTAAGTGCCAAAGTATTCAATGAATCAATAAATCCATTTACCCAAAAGATTTCTTCCCAGCAGATTTCAAATATTTTTTGCAGTCTTTATTTCTTTGTCCCCTGACAGACAGGGCATAAGCTACACAGAAAGCCAGTTTTCATATACGAAACCTGCAATGAGGGGCTTGATGGTCTGAGATAATCTTTTCAAGTAGTAATAATTTAAAAGAAAGATAATGTCCCTCTGTCTAAGGACTAAAGAGGCTTCCCTTGCCATAACAGACAGGGAAGAGGAGAGACCAGGGCTCTATTCATTGTGCACAATGGGACTCTTCTTGCAGTCTTTCTCAGGGCAGTTTAAAAAGTCAGCTATTACCCAGAGCAAATAAAGGGCTAAAGATGGGAAACGGAGAACCTGAAAGGCCATGAATAAAATCTGTCCCTGTCAGCAAACCAGGCTCACCAGGCTCTAATCAGTGAGGAACCAGCTGTGCTGCCAAGGCCTGAAATATTTAAATCCTGGTGACAGACAAGATATAAGCTGTGTGAGTCTGTATTTCAGGTTGCTGTCAAATGTAATGGTTTGGTTTGTGAGAGTCATGAGCTGAGAGAGTGGAAGAAGATGAGAGGCAGCAATTGATTTATTAACTTTTGTACTTTGTTCAACCTTCATCTCCTTTCTTAGAAAGTCCTAATGTAGACACAGACAGGATGATTCTGCTCCCAACCTTGATCCAGCCGAGCTGTACACCTCAAAGATGCCTTTCAGCCTTCCCACTGCCCTGCAAACCCCGGTGGGGAGGAAAATCCAACACTTTGCCAAGCAAGGGACCACAATATGATTGCCAGAGCAAGCTCACTTAAAAAANATTTGACAAAAAAAAAACCAAAAAAAAAAAAAAAAAAAAAAAAAAAAAAAAAAAAAAAAGACATGGCAAAATTCAAACATAATTTAATTCATGTTAAATCTAGATGTGCTCAACTCTGCTCTTATGTAGAAATTGAAACTATTCTTGTTCCTTTTTCTTTCTCAGAGACAGTCTCCATCTTTCAAATCTCACCTTTTTGGCACTGTCTTCAGATGTCACCAAGAAGATTTGGTGGTGCTTTTTTTTTTTTTTTTAACAGAGTTGTTTTAGCAAAGGAACGCCTTTTATCTGTAAGAGATCATGCATTTTCTTTCACTTTCAAGGAAAAGTATGGGAAAGGTAGCTCAGGAAGCAGGTGGGTTTTTTTACCCTAAGTAACAAGTAATTATTTCCAGCATTTGAATCTAAAATAGCATTTCTTTGGGTTACAGAACCCAATAGAAATTAATCACTTCTATGCTCATTTTTAAAAAGTGGTACCTGAAACTGTACCTACATCTGTAGGTGGGAAACCAGCCTGAGTCTGCATGGACGAACTTTAAATAATTGTGCAAAGGCAGATCAAGGCATTCTTCATAGCCTGTTAAGAATCATATTTTAAAATCTGGTTATTATTTTTTTTTTCTTACAGTGCAATTTGGATGTGACTGTGTTGTTACCAACTCATGCTTTTGTGGTATGCACTGTGATAATAATTAACCGCACCAGGCTGGCAAGTAGATGCAGGGGAAAAGAAATTTCTTACTTTTTGAATTGTGTTATTTATTGCAAAATACATCCTTTTTTCCCCCCCATATTTGAAAGGAAGGAACCCCCAAAGAAAGTAAAATACAGGTCAGGAACACACTTTTTACAGTTTAAGAAAATATGTTCTTTCAGTTAAAAACATTTCTTCAGTATGAAGCCACAGAGCAAACCCCTCTCTGTTGTTTTTGGGAAAGGAAAACCATAATTGTGCTACAAATTATTATTATTATTGTGATAGAGCACGTGCTGTAGTCCATGTCCAGGATTTACAGATACTGAGCAGTCCATGCTGAAGATTTTGTAGCTATAAATCCAGCATGCCCCTGGAGCAAATTAAATTTACTGTGTGCTTAAAAAAGTCAGAGATGCTTAGACCCATGGAAAACACTGTGTCATTGTGCTAGACACCTTGCAAATACAGAAGTGGAGGAAGCATCTGCTTCTTGGATATTAAATCCAAAAAAAGGGAATAATAAAGAGTGATGGAGGAATATACGTACAATAGCTGCTAACGGAATGACTGAAAGGCAGGACAAGAAACAGCCATGCTGACTGGGGAAGAAAGTGATGTTACAAGAAATTCCACACAAGTTTTCTGAAACAGCAGTGACAGAGCACAGGTGACTTAGGGTGAAGTAGCACTTCTTAAAGGTGACAAATGTCTTTGTTTCCTGGGACTGAAGGAAGTTAGAGAGGGGTGTAACAAGCTGGATCCTAATTTCTTCTGTTGTAACTAAATACTGCTGGGAGGTAGACAGAACAAGACTGGCATATCCATCTCATGCAGGCAAACTTTGTTGGACTTTTTGCAGCTGGAGAGGATTGGTTGAGCTTTTGAAGATCTGACACAGCTGTCTGAAAATAATAGCCAGAGGAGTATCTGTTTGGGTTTTTTACCCTAACATTTTGTGTCCCTTTCTATCTGTGTTATAAAATTACTGTAAAAATACTACACATAAAATGCTTAGTGACCAAGCCGCAGTATGCTTCTTGCCGATATATGAGCTCCAACACAAAGAAGTTTTGTCAGAGACATAGATCTCATCTCCCATGTGTAGTAGCACAGACATCACTGTGGTGGCTTAAAACCAGACACACCATTTAAAGACACCATGGTCAAAACGGCTTGTGTTGGTTGAAGTGCAACCAAGCAAGCACAGAATGGCCACACAGTCCTCCTCCCATGCAAGAACAACACTTTGGCAGACCTCTGGCATCCGAGAGAAAAGACAAGAAAAGGCAATGCAAAAGCAGAGGGCGGAAGCAGCAGTGGGGTGCTGAAGCTGGAGGGGCCTGACAGCAACCAGAAGACAAAGTAGCTGAGTGCAGAAAGTCACCACATAGTTAAATTAATTTTATTACACATTGTGTAAGAATTAGCCTGAGAGAAGTGCTACATAAGAATCAGTGTTCACAGCTTTCATTTGGACACTTAAAATAGATGCCTAATACACAACTTCTTCCACTGCATTTCAGTAATTTCCCTGAGTTCTGTATCCATGCATGGGAACCAATTTTCTCCATGTCCTATTGAATATGTACAAAATATTAGCCCAAAAGACTGTGACTGCTGGTCCTTTTCAGACTTTGTATAGTGGTGCTCACATCAACAGAAAGTTCTGGTGGGGCATAAGATAGATATACATTCAAAACACATCACCAAGTCTTGGACTGAAGATTCGTAATCAGTGGGAAGCAAATATGCCTATTGAGTGGGCCTCATTTACCCAGGCTTTGAGCTGCTCCTCCAATCAGTCTTCATCCACTGAGAGGCAGGTGGGATCAAACTTGAGAGAACAGCTGGCCTTGGTCATCTGTGACATGTTTTTTTTATTCAGGAAATAGCTGACTTGAAAAGTAGAAAGAAGAGATGTCTGAAAATAAAACACTTTTGTTGGCGAGACCAGCCCACTGAGTCATTACCGTGGAAAATGCTTGTGATGCAGACATGGATCTACCTGCATGGGAGAATTTGGCCCATAGCCATGGCAAACAGGGTCCACAGCCAGACATCCTGAGGACAGGAGGCCCTTGATGTGTCAAACAGTACAGGAAGCCCATGTGTAAAAGCAATATAGTGCAGTACTGCTAATAAAAATTACCACTGTACGTAAAATAAAGCCCAAAATACCCTCAATTTCTTTTTTTTTTTCTTTTTTTTTCACTGGGGGCAGTTGCTTGTCACTCAGCATCATAATTATTATCAGGATATTCCCAAGTGTCTCCTCCCCACAGGGCTAGTTTAGGAAACATTAGGCTACCTAAGTTTAATCAGCTTTCTAGGTAGGATATTTGGGTGTCATATGAAACATATTTGGACAGTTTAGGGCAAATACAAGAACTTACAGTTCTTCACAGAATATTTCGCTGTGTGCTCTCCAGTTTCTGGATCAAGCAGAACTTAGGCTGCCTACAAGCAGATTCTGTGGAACAGGGATATCAGGGACAGCAGATTCTGCACACTCTAGAGAGTAGCTTGTTTTCTTTTTCCTTTAAAGAATTGTCCCTTAAATTATTATTGTCGCACGCAAGGTTTATTTCCTCAAGCAAAACAGGACTGCATGACATGCTTTTAAGTTTAAATGTGTTTATTGGTTTAAATAGATAAGCAGATAAGATTAGTCTCATGAATAAATACTGTAGGCATCATTTTCAAGATTGCCATTCAGCAGGCCATGCCTCATCATAGCATATATTGAGTGCCATGCATGTGCTAAATTGGAAAAACTGAAGCCTATAGTTTCAGGCTCCACTTAACTAGACCCTGGCCAAATCAGCACAGGAGACAAAACACCTCTTGCCTAGATAACAAAGCTTCTATCTTATTTATAAAAATGCCAATGACAGCAACCTTTTATTAAATTCATATGGTAATATTCCCCAGGATCTCCATGAGACACAGATAAAGAAGAGTCTTCTTCTTCTGACTTTCAGATATCTTTTGAAATTAGCAGATGCTGCTTAGTTATGTGCATAGCAAGTGTAATTTGTTTTACTTCCTGCTATGAATAAAATCCTGCAAAGCCTTATCTGCTCATTGCACATTAAGGCAGGATATGTATATGTCTATCTATGTGTATGTATTAATGGATACAATATCTCAGCCTATTTTATTTAAAAATAAGAATTATACAGTTTATCAGTTTCTATTTAACATCTGACATCACGTATCTTCTCGTTTTCTTCTGTTTCTTTCATGAACCTTTTTTCCTTTTTCATGCTCTGATTTTCTCCATGCATTCCTATTACATATGCTCTCTTCCCACTTAAATTTTCTAGTTTTTCCTTTTTGCAACATTCAGTGCTGCATTATACAAGAAGATTATATTTGTTTCTCTGTGCCTGCAATTTTTGGTTAGAAAACTCATAAACCTTTCCCTTCTCATCGTTGCACAATACCATGTAGATCCTACAAACACTTGATCCCAATCCTGCTGTTGAGTCCTGTGGGTATCTTTTCTTTGTGACTGAGATCAAATAAAGGTATGGGAGCCACAAGCTGTATCAGTCACAATCATTGCTCAAATATAGACATAGGTGATTGAATCAGACTAGTGTGCACAAGTACAGCATCCCAATCTTGCGTACCACAAGAGGGAAGGGAGGATAAGGCAATACAAGGGGGTATAAGAAGACACCCTTCAATGGCCAAATGTAGTTCTGGCTGACTATTTTGAGGTAAAGAGTCCTATATATTAGTCAGTGCAACAATAGCTAAAGCAGTGCACTCCAGGTGGCATGCACTTGCCAAACTTCTTCAGGGAAATAAATATGCTGTAAATCTAGAGTTTCAACAATAACATCTCTATGTCCTGAAAGATCTGAGCCCATGTGGTAGTTTTACGTTTGCCGATTGAGAGATAGGATTTTGGGAGGAAAAAAAGGTGAAACAGGCTTAACTTAGAAGTAAAAAGATAGTTTACTAACACACAATAAGAAAAAGAAGAGAAAACGAAATTTTCAAAACCCCTCTCCTCTCCCACAAGTACTCACTTCTTTATAAACCACATAGAGACAAAACTTATGACATTCAGTCAGTTTCACTACTTAAATATAGTCTTTTATCAATTCTTCAGGAGAGGAGTCTTTTGTTTAGTATGGAATTTTTGTCCCACTGACAACCTAGAGAAGTT